>CM024271.1:8677303-8873463 GCA_013621005.1 Aeschynomene evenia
TTCTTCTTCTTCATTACTTTCCTCTTCTTCTTCTCCATCTTCTTCTGCTTCTTCTACCTCAACATCTTCATCTAATTCTGATTCAAATTGATTTAAAGAATAATCAAATACTTCCTCTGCTGGTCCAGTTATATCAACAAGGTTTTTGTTCAAAATTATCGTTTGAAACTACCATAGGCACTTGTGGAATTGATTGATCTTGATATGGCTCATCTATTTCAGAATTTTTAGTTTCTGAAGTCTGAGTAGTATTTCTAGCTTGAACTTTAAAGACAAATAACCACCCATCAGATCCTTCGGGAAAGTGTGAATAGCACACTTGCTCAGCTTGTTGAGCAAGAATAAAAGGCTCATACTTCTTATACTTCCTGTTTGATTTAACTTCAACATTTCCATAATCATCTATCCTCATCCCTCTACCTATACTAGGATCAAACCAATCACATTTGAAAAAACCACAATTTTTTAGGCCATCCGACATACTCCACTTCAATTATGTCAATTAAGACTCCATAAAAATCATTTTCTATTCCCTCGTTACCGCTACCTCGAACACACACACCACAATTTGTTGCACTCATCCTTTGATCTTGATCTTTTGTATTGAATTTGTAACCATTTAAAAAATATGTGTGCCATTTTTTCACTACATTTGTGGGTCCCCATGCCAAACTCTTCAGAAGGGCATCCTCAATATTGTTATTAAACACCTATTACATAATTGAATAAGTTAATTTCACCTAAATAATGAATTAATAAAAACTTGTTGAAACTTGGTTTGGGAAACATACATGTTCTTTAAACCATTTGGGAAACATTGTTGAAACTTGTTTGTCTACTTCTGAATCATTTGAACCGAGTTCTCGAAGAATATTTTCATATATACTGCATTAAGGTCATATATAGAAATGTATTCAGATTTAATTGTAATTTTTAAATTTTGAAGAACAAGTTAAAAGCTAAAACTTACATTAAATAAGGTTCTACTTCAGGACAATTTAGAAGAATATATAAGTGTGCGGCTTTCATTTCTCTTTCATCTAAGAAACAATATGCACTTTCCTGAAGAACGTCCGGGATAATTAAAGATGGAGAATGATGGATTAATTGAGCAATTTTCACCATCATCATCATTTCGTGGAACTCTAGTCCGCCTACAAGGAACATCTGGCGGATAGTAATATGATGCAAAAGTAGAAGTCTCCTCCACTAAATAAGCTTCACAAATGGAACCTTCAACTGAAGCTTTTTTGTAACCTTATCTTTTAGAGTACGTATAAACCTAATAAATTGATTCTTAGAAAATTTGTGTATTATGAATTGTACATAAATTTAATTAGAAAGAATGAAAAAATATGGTCTAACCTTTCAAAGGGATACATCCAACGATATTGCACAGGACCACCAGCCCTTGCTTCATATGGCAAATGAATTGGAAGGTGTTCCATTGAATCAAAAAAACTTGGTGGAAAAATTTGTTCCAGTTTGCACAAGATAATAGGAATATTCTGCTCCATGATCCGTAAATTATCTTCTCTCAACAATGGTGAAGTTAGTTCTCTAAAGAATTGGCTGAACTCAGTAAGTGTATTCCAAATTGGTTTGGGTAAGGCCTTAAATGCTATCGGTAGCAAACGTTGCATAAATACGTGACAATCATGACTTTTCATACCAAACAATTTTGCTTCCCTCAAATCAACACATCTAGCTAGTGAGGAGGCATACCCATCTGGTAACTTCAATTGTCTAACCCATTCACACACAGCCAATCGTTGTTTCTTAGTTAATGTGTATTTTGCTTTGGGCTTTTTCAATTTTCCACCTCCAATATCTTGTAGCTCTAACTCTGCTCGTCTACAATATTGAGCTAAGTCCAATCTAGCATTAAAATTGTCTTTGGTTTTGCCCTTAGTATCCATCACTGTGTATAAGATATTCAAAAAGACATTTCTCTCAATGTGCATGACATCTAGATTATGAGGGAGAAGATTTGTTTTCCAGTAAGGTAATTCCCAAAAGATGGTTTGTTTGGTCCAATGATGATTAACTCCATACCCTTGAGGATTTTCTTCTAATAATCCTGTTACTGTAGGTATGTCTTTTACCCTTTCCCATACTTCTTCACCAGTTAACCTACATGGTGGTATTGATTTCTCCTCAACTTTCTTTCGAAACGCAGACTTGTTCTTTCTATAACAATGATCAAGTGGCAAAAATTGACGATGACAATCAAAAAATGATGTCTTTCGACTATGTTGAAGTGTGAATGCTTTTGAACGCTCCATGCAAATTGGACAAGCAAGTTTTCCCATTGTCATCCAACCTGACAACATCCCATATGCAGGGAAGTCATTAATCGTCCACATTAAACAAGCCTTCATGACAAAATTTTGCTTCAAAGAAACATCATAAGTCATAACACCAGTATTCCACAAAAGTTTCAAGTCATCTATGAGTGGCTGCAAGTATACATCAATTCTATTTTTAGGGTTGGAAGGGCGGGAATCAAAATAGTAAGAAATAAGAACTCTCTTTTCATGCACATCCATGGAGGAAGATTGTAAGGAGTAATAATTACAGGCCAACATGAATAAATTCTACCAGTTTTGTCAAACGGAGCAAATCCATCCGCACATAATCCTAGCCTCACGTTTCTGGGATCTTGTGAAAATTCAGGATATGTTGAGTCAAAATGTTTCCAAGCCTCTCCATCAGATGGATGAGACAAAGAGCCGACTCCCTTTGATTCTCACGATGCCATCTCATTTCAGTTGCTGTTTGAATTGAAGAATAAAGTCTTTGTAGTCTTGGGATGAGTGGAAAATACCACATTTTTTTCAAAGGAATTTGTCTTTGCTTACCACTTTTAGTGATGGTTTTATAGCGATTCTCGCCACAAAACTTACAATTTTGGAGGTCTTTATCAGGAGGATAATGATAAATCATACATCCATTTGGACAACAATCAATCTTTATATGACCCAACCCTAATTTCTCCACTGATTTCTTTGCATGATAGAAGTTCTTGGGCATTCGATTACCAACCGGTAATGTTTTCCCATAAAATCCACCCATCGGTTAAAGCAAGTTTGAGAGTGATTGAAGTCACTTTTGATGCTTAGAGCTTCTATCGAAGCTGACAACTCAGAGTATTCCTTGCAACCTTCATATAGAGGAGCTTGTGCAGATGATAGCATTTCAAAAAACTTCTTAGCACTTGGATTAGGATCTTCGATCACTTGCTCTCCAAACTCAAACCCTTGTTGCTCAATATGATTACCAATAGATGGGCCAGCAGCATCCATTACCATTTGCTCATAATTATTGAATTCCTCCCTAATCTCATTACTTCCATAGTACGAATTGTCTATAATAACTGGGGGAACTAGAGGCCTCTGTTCACCATGACTAGTCCAATAATAGTAATCACCCATAAACCCCCTCATGCACAAGTGTCCCTTGACTTCATCAATTGAGTGAAATACCAAGCACTTGCACTTTTACAAGGACACCTTAAACTATGTGAGGAATTATGACAATGTTCACGAGCAAACTCAAGAAATTGAAGAACCCCAGCCATAAATTCATCACTAACTGTTCTTTGATCAGAACTCACCCTCGATCCATCCATTTACGATGATCAGGAGCTTCCATTTTCTTTTCTTTGATCCTAAGTAGAGGTAAATCATTTAATACTAAATGGTGCTTATAGCTAAAAGAGAGTCAGACAAAAGTTTATTATAGTTCTAAGTGCCTTCCATTCCCTTTATTAAAATATTCAAATAAATAAACAAGACAATATGTAAACAATCATGTAGACTAACAAAACAAAACACCTTTATTTATCATGATATTCAAAAGTCTGTACAACACAAAGCAAGATTTTTATTATCAGTAGTAGTATTGTTATTATATGCTAAAGTTATGAACTTCTGTTATTTTGGTGATCAAGTTGCAGAATATTTTTTCTGAATTTTCTTTCATTGAAAGGAAAATAAACTAGACAAAACAAACACAACTTCATAAAAAATTTGGTTCACATTAAAACTCTAATTAAGCCTCCTTATCACACACTATCACCAATCAAAATTAGACTAAGCATAATCTCATTGAGTCACAACAATTGTGAGGAATACCTCAATGCTTATGTTCATTATTAACAATTATAAATCATACTGACCTGACTTATGACCCAAATTTTATTTGATTTGTAGTTACTAAATGACCAATCACATTGGTCTTCTCCAATGTCCGGCAACCCTATTCCATAGCAATCTAGAAAAAAAAAAGCAAATCAAATGATGCATATATAAAATAAGGAACCAATAAATCCCCATGAAATACTCAACTATATAACAAGAGAAATACAAGCAACAATAAAACAAATACACAAGCTCTCAGAAAAAGATAAAAAGGAACACTTATATATAGATCATAGCATTCGATTCCAGTGCACATTGGCAACAATATAACTTAGAAAATGAGGGCACTTTTATCAAAAGCAGTGTGTTGATATAAAACACATATATCAAAGCAAACAATTGAAAATATATCAAACAAGAACGCAAAGGCCACAAGATTTTATTGAATGCATAACAGGAGAGGGCACAAGACAATAGGAAATAGAATCAAAGCAAATACAATTGATGAGAGATACAATACACATATCGAATAGTACTGTTTGAATCATTTGAAGAAGAAACAAAAAAAGGATTACCTCGAACTGGCGCCAACACTGTGTGTGTATCTCTTCTATGTGGTGAAAATATTAATTTAGAATTAGGGCTCTATTATGTGTGTGTCTTTTATTTGTCTCCTGAAAAAACAATAAAAAGCGAGGGAAATCTTTTTTTTCTTATTTGAGATAATCATGGTAAATCTTCAAGTCGATCAATGTTTAAGTATTTCTCTTAAAGATATTTTTTAGAAACATATAAATTACTTTAATAAGTTTAATATATAAATTTAATTATGTTTTGAATTAGTAATAATTAGAAGACATTATTTCATTTTTTAGAGAAAACATTCAAATTAGTCCCTGCAAAATTTTTCATCGGACAATTAGTACCTTCTGAATAAAAAATTCAAATACATCCGTCCCAAATTAAAATATCGGACAAATTGGTCCTCCAAGAAAAAATTCGATAAATTAGTCCTCAAGATTCATGGAATGATCAAATTAGTACCTACCAATTAATGATTTTTGGACAAATTAGTCCTCCCATTATTTCAATTAATGATTTTGGATGACCAATTTGTCCGACATTTTAATTTGGAGAGATGTATTTTGAATTTTTTATTCTGAAGGGACTAGTTTTTCCGATGAAAAGTTTCGCAGAGACTATTTGGGTGTTTCTGTCTATTTTTTTATTTTTACTTTCGTACATGATACCCATGTAATTAACACTCATGATTGATTAAATTGATTTTAAAAATCTAAATTAGCGGGACACATAGCTCGCTCATTTGTAGCAACAAAGGACTAAAAGTTACATGTACCCTTGAATTTTATGGAAAAAAATCCCCTATTTTTAAACATATTTCCTTTTCCAAAGATAATAATAACATCTAAATGAATTTTTTAGAGCTAGTTTTTTAATAATTTTATTTTCTTTTTCTAAAAATATTTACACAATCATATTAAAAAATATACAAAATATTTTTCAATAAAAAATGTTTTACATAATAGATTAATTTGAATTACAGTTTAAAATAAAAAATAAGAGGATACTTTATAAAGTTAAATGCAATGTTAGATTTAGAAGAAAAAAAGATAGTTGAGTTTAATCGAATTTGCTCATTGTTTGGGAATTAATAAATTAAACATAGTTGAGTTTAGCTATTATCATGAGTGAAGCCATGTAGTTGAACGGGGGCGGGGCATTTACCCAACCGTGGATGGATTGATATTTTTAATATAATGGAATTTTTATTTTTAGAGGAGTATTTTTTATGTTTCAATTGTTCACATTATTTTTCCATTCAATTGGATCAGAATACAAGATTACTCTTAATGAAAGCACCAAATGATAAGAATATGATTTGAGAGATAGAGTAAGAATAGAAAGAAATCTGAATTAAGGGCTAGAGAGAAAATAGAATATCCCATTAGGAACCAGAAGAGGAAATGATTTCACAATTGTCATAATAACTACTAATTAATTACAATATTATCTATTTATAATAACTAAATTGACTATTTCTTAATTGGGCTCTTGGCCCAAATTACTATTCCTATCACTATTTCAGTTTAGATTTTAGGAAATGTTGTAGAACATATTTATCAAATACTTTGTATTTGTCCACTTTAACTTTTCATGAGGTTTTTAGATAATAATTGATACAATCTTAAAATTTACAAATACTAACATATTTTTACTATATTTCCATTTCATTAATGACAAAATGTAGTTTATATTGGTTGAAGAGATAAAATAATCGAGGGTAAAACAAGAAAAATTAATAAATATCTTTTAGAATTTTTAAATAAACAAATAAAAATAATCTAAAAACTCAAAATGGACAACTTAAAAAAATAAAGGGAGTACTTTTTTTATGGCTTCTATTTATTGAAAGAACATCTACACCATTGTACTAATCAATACTTTTATAACTCAATGATAAACAATCGTTAATAAGAGACACAAAATAGAGAAAATAGAAATATGATATTACATTATATTATACTAGTGTTTGAATTCATGCATCGCACGAGAGATCAAATGTACGTATTTTTTATAAATTAATAAATTAAATTGATAAAAATATGTTTATAAAATTAAAGTATTTATTATTTAAATAATAAAAATTTTATTTATTACAAAATGAAAACATGAAAATAATTATAATATTTTAAATTTGTATATTAAAATTGTTATGTCCCGTACATCTATGCACATCGGGCACATATTAACATACATGTATCGTAGCTAGCAACATAGCTTATAAATTGTTTATTTTATTTGTTAGTTTTCGACTTCGTTGACTGATTTTTGAGTTATAATGTAAGTTTAAAAGAATGATAATGTTAGGTGTACATCCACATTAATCAATAAAGAGCTAACTTATTAAATGTTATACATAAAAAATAAAATAAAAATATTAAATAGACTCTTTTGATATTTTTGTGTATAACATTAGATGCATTAATTGACTCCTTATTAGGTTCCTTTGGTTGTACATAGGGATTTTTCTTAAAACAAAGGTATCAATAAAAAGAAGAAGGTTAAGGAAAATAGTTAAGATATTTAAATTTAAAATTATTAATTGATTGAGTGATTTAAGCTCTAATATTATTCCGAATAAAAAAATAAAGAAAAACTTTCGTACTAAGATAAAGAGAATTGAGATACATATATACAAAAGCGTAAAACAATATAAAAATAGAAAATGAAAAGACTATAGCTATATTTTTATTTTTATTTTTTACTGCTTAGTCATTTGCAATCTAAAAATATATTAATAATTAACAAGGAAATTATTATTATTAATGGATGCAATTAATTTTATTGAGACATACATTATCTGTGATATTATTTGATTGAAATATATTTATGGAAGATAAATTTTATTAACATGTGATTTTATTTTCAAATTGAAATTTTAAAATGATTCAACCAAATGTATAAATTAAATTGATTTTTTATTTTAGTAAAGCTATATTAATATGTATTTTGATTGATTATTTCATTAAATATGCATTTATTTGAAATATTTCATTAAATGATCAATTTTATTGATTGATATATTTATAAATAATTATTTTTTTATTTTAAAGTTTTTAAATAAAATTTATTTAATGTTGAATTAACGACCTAGTTGTGACTTGTGACATAACATTATTTATTTTTTTGTTCTCAAATATTATATGTATAGATATGTAAATGAGATATGTTTTCAAAATAAAATATTAATTTGATTTACAGATATTGAATTTACAAAACTGATAACGGATGTATAATATCTGTTACAATTTAAGCACAAACCAATGATAGGGGTACAATAAAAAAATCAGCCAAAACAGCCAATAAATAAGAAATTGTGTCACAATCACCCAGCTCATTAAAAATATACTCATGATTAAAATGTTATTTGGGTCATAAAATGTTAAATGGACTTTGTTGGTTGTTTTGACTGATTTTTTTGTTGTTCCCAAGCATTTGTGCAAACGAAATAGAGCTAAGCGAGCATTTGACACATTATCATAGAAGATTATTGGTAATCTAGATTACCTTGTAGATATATTAGCTCTAATTAAATTATCGGTAATCCATATTATCTTGTTTGGTATTTATAAATAATATTACTAGTAATTCACATTACCTTGTTTGGTATATATATTAAAAAGATTACAAGGTAATATATGTATATTACTATATATATAATGGCCTCTAAATAATTATAAAATAAATTAATCAAATATAATTATATTAGATATATTATTAAAATACATTCTCAAATACATATATGACTATAATACCCTCTAATTTTTAGTTTCACTCTTTAAATTGACACAATGCAATATTAATTAATATTATAATGGAGTTTATGAGTTTATCTTAATTTCCATATTTAAATTTATCTAAATTTGATTAAATTATTATTATGAAAAAAAAAATTAATTTAACTATTAAATTAAAATTTGAAATATGAGATTTTTTTAACAATATTAATTAACAAGGCACAACGGTTCTTGAAGCCAAATACAATATGCTAGCACGTAATTAGCTATATAGATAATATTTATATCTTTTTCATAAATAATCATTCAATAATGTTCATATTATTTAATAGTTTTAAATTGATTAAATATACTTTTAAACAATTTCCATCACATCCCTTTATGTCATTATTGTTAACAAAAAATAAAAGTTAACATAATATTTTATATGTTCATATTGATAAGACTAAATTTGTCTCTAATAGCATTGATTTTGAAAAATTAATTGTTTGACTAATTAGAGACGGATTTAGACACATAATGACATAATTGTTAGAGACAGATTTAGAGACACATGCTAAAATGATTCCTAAATAATATTGACTCCATAAATTAAGTTGTTCGACTGATTAGAGACAGATTTGGAGACGTAATCGTTAGTGACGAACTCTAATTCCGTTTCAACAAAACATTAACCTGGTAAAATAAATTTTGACCCATTAGAGACTACTTTTGTGACCGAATATATAGAGACGGTGTATTAGTCTATCTCTAACAAAAATTCACTTTATGTTTGACTTATTAGAGATGAACTTAGAGACAGAATATTTAGTGACGATGAGTTATTGTCTCTAAATTGGTCATTAAAACAAATTGACCTTTTATATGTCGTAGTTTGACATATTTGAGACGAAATTAGAGACTAAAAAACTTAGAGACGGAAAATAGTCGTCTCTAATCTTGTAGCTAAACATTCAAAGCATTGCTTAGTCAATAATCACTTTAATCCGTCTCTAATACCGTCTCCATTGGAAACGGAATTAATTCCGTCTCAAACGTCCGTCGTTAAATAAGACATTTCTAGTAGTGAACCATCTTAACTAAATCTGAAGTGAGAAGCTCATTTGTCTTTTGCAATTCTATTAAGGCTAATTCAGCCTTTTCAACAGTTACAGAAGACATGGTTTCTAAATCTTGATAGAGATTGTGACTTTCAAGATATCTATTTTTAAAATCATCTCTTTCAAGTTTTAGGTTCTCAACTTCCTGAATTAGTCTAGCATTTTCAGCTTCTAGATGTTTGTAATTTTTCTTTAAGCTGCTGAAACTGTTAGCTAATTCATTTGAGTCTCTCAGAAGCTCATCATAGAGTTCTAAGACCTCATTATGTGAATGTGAAAGAGGAGGAGAGTTAGGTACCTCTTCTGACTCAGATTCTGTTTCCAGAATGTAGTCAGTACCAGCCATGAAGAAGACGTTGGCTTCTTCATCATTTGCTGGCTCAGAACCTTCTTCTTCCGAGTCACTCCATGTAGCAGACATTGCCTTCTTTTTCTTTATGGGAATGAATTTCTTCTTCCCTTTGTTCTGAGGACACTCCGTTCTGAAGTGACCCTTTTCTCCACAGCCATAGCATGTGGCTTCAGAAGGCTTCAGCTTACCCTTCTTAGGAGTGATCTCCTTGCCTTTGCTTGGTCTTCTTCTCCAGGCTTTCTTCATCTTTCTGACAAGAAGAGAGGTGTCATCTTCTTCTGTTTCTGAGTCTGATTCATCTTCTGACTCAGAAGCTTCTTCGGCCTTGAGTGCTTTAGAGGATCTTTTTATTTGGCTTTTGAGAGCCAAACTCTTCTGAGGTTTGGATGAAGAAGATGGTCCTCCAAGCAATCCTTCTAGCTCAATCTCATGTGTTCTGAGAGAGCCAAATAGCACGTCCAAGCCAAGCTGGTTTAGATCCTTGGCTTCTTGGATTGCCGTAACCTTTGGACGCCATTTCGAGGAGAGGCTTCTAAGAATTTTTCTAACCATCTCAGAGTTTGAGTAAGTCTTTCCCAAGACTTTGAGTTGGTTGATGATATGAAGAAACCGTATTGACATGCTGTCAATGGTTTCATCTTGTTGCATGCAGAAGGATTCGTACTTGTGTACGAGCATGGAAATCTTTGTCTCTTTGACCTCGTCATTTCCTTCATGCAACATATGAAGCCTTTCCCATATCTCTTGTGCTGTATCACACGACACTATCTTGTCGTATTCTACTTTAGGTAGTGCACAGAGAAGGATATATTTGGCCTTGAAGTTCAGCTGAATCTTCTCCTTCATTTCTTGAGTCCATTCATCCTTGGGAACTCGTCTGGTGTAAGTTCTGGGCGCTGGAGGTGCTGCTCCAGGTTCAACATCTACTGCAACAACAGCTTGTTCTGTTATTGTTTGCAGAGGTTTATAGTCGCCATTTTCAATCCTGTCCCATAGGTCAAGACTGGTGTGCTTGATGAACAAAGTCATCTTGTCACGCCAATAGTCGAAACTATCTCCAAGAAACATTGGAGGTCTGTTGATTGAAGCCCCATCAGATATGAACGCAGCTGGTGAGTCCATACTTCCTTCTTGGATATTTTTCCTTGACACTGTTAAGTGCTCAACCCCTTAAGGACAGAGCTCTGATGCCAATTGAAGGTGTATTTGTGCACGAGAAGGGGGGTTGAATCGTGCTTTTTTAAAAATTCTTCTAAAAAGATTTTCTTAGAAGACTGTTTTACTCAGAAGAGCAGATTGAAAGTTTGCAGCGGAATGACCTTTCTGAGAAAGCTAAGCTTCTGAGAGCTTTGACCTTTCTGAGAAGGTTCCTTTCTGAGTAAATTATGAAAGTGTTTTAAGATTAGTTTCACTTAAACTCTTTCTGATTTTAACTTAAAATATTTCTCAGATATGATTAAGTTAAAAGCTGTATGATTTAGTTCTCAGAAAACAAGAGTTAAAGGAAGAAAAGCTTAACACAGTGAGATTTTTATACTGGTTCGGTTTTAACTAACCTACTCCAGTCCTCAACCTTCAGTTGAGAGTTCTTTAGATATTCTTCTTATAGTGCCTTCTCAGACAACACTGCCTTTACCACGTAAAGGACTTTCACCACTTCACAAACCGAGGTGGATTTTCTTGCCTCCAACATTAGAGGACTTTCCTTGCCTTAAATCAATTAAGGACTTTTCCTTGCCTCACAGTAGAGGACTTTAATTGCCTTAAATACTTAAGGACTTTAGCTTGCCTCAAACAATCGAGGACTTAAAATTGCCTTCACACGCGAAGGACTTAACGTTTTTTCGGAAAGAGTTTTTCCTTCGAAAACTCTACTAAGATTAAGATACAGACTTTGATTTCTCTTAGTAGACTTCTAGAATTAACTTACAAACGTAAGGATTTACACCAATACAAAGCTAGAAGATTTTCTTGCAAAGTTAGAAAAACAGTTTCGAAGAAATGTCTTTTTGAGAAAGTTCTAAGTTTTCGCAAATATGATTTTCAATTCAACAGAGTTTTGGCACGATTAATCAAGAGTTTTTGCGCTAGAATTTTCGTCACCAAGCTCTGGAATCGAACTCATATATATAGGCATCAAAGAGCCGCGAATTTAGAAGCTTTCACTTTGCTAATGTGGCTGTCTCTGGCTCAGAACGGCTCCCTGCAACAGTCAGCGCGAAATGAGGAACTTTCTGACTTGTACAGTGCGCGTGTTCCCACTTCCTTTTGCTTTCTGTTTCGAGCTTTCTGAGGGTTGTTGCTTTATCCACTGAGTCTTAATACTTGGGTGCTTCTGAGTCCACTTTCTGAGAGTTGTACGGACTTCTGAGGCGACCCTTTTGAGAGAGTACCCTTCTGAGGAAGGACCCTTCTGAGACCACCAGTCGCAAGGTCTTCTGAGACCTTTCTGAGGCGACAATGTTCTTCTCTCAGAACTGCATTTTCACCTTGAGCTCATTCTGATCATCCTTTCTGATGTCTTCTGAGCGATGATTTCTTCTTTTAACTTACAAGGTTACTCATTGCTTGTCTTGATCTTTGCTCATGGAATTTGCAAATATTTTAGCTTTCTGAGACACTTAGCACACATGTTAGCAAAACCTTAAGTAAAATTTTTATACTTATGACTTACTTTGTTATCATTAAAACCTACTATCTCTCTAAGAGAAATAACTCGATTTCTCTTAGAAGGGTTCTGGAGCTTACAGAGGATCTTGTGGAGGTTGAGATGTTGTCGTTGTAGCTTCCATAGCTCTAGATTCTAAGTGAGGTCCAGCCTCTGGATGTACTTTGTTGTTTTTAGCCTCCAAGAGACCAGAAACAACATTCAGTTTCTTAGAAGAGGTCTCAGAAGGCTGAATTACCTCAGCTACTGGATCTTCCAAGATGGGCGGGGGTAGATGGAATTGAGGCATAGTATTGAGAGGTTCAGTCACTGCCATCACTCCAAAAGACCTCGTCCTTGTATTCCCAAAGAAGTATGGTCGGTAAGATACTAACGGGAGATCGCACAAGATTTCCAAGTTGAAAATCCGTGGTGAACATAGCTTCTGATAGGGAGAATGATGGTGCAGGGATAGTGAAGTTTGGTGGTGGTTGGTGAGTGATATCCACCTGCCAACCTTGGGGTTTCTTCTGAGTGGGTTCCACTCTTCCAGACTCACTCAATTCACTCTGCTTGACAAATTCCTCAACTGCTACAACTCCTGCAACAACAGTAACATATGTGGCTACTTCTGAACTAAGTCTAGTGCTAGAGGCCAGATGCACTTCAACACCTGTTGAGACATGGGTCTCCCCATGTGCTTGAATGGTCTCAAAAGGTTGGGTTCCAACTTCAGAAGTTGGTCCTCCTTTACCATGTTGTTGTTGTTGTGGTTGTTCAGCAGCATCAGCACCCTCAATATTGATTCACATTTCATCCATTCTCTGTGCCAAGTTTTCAGAAGGCACATTTGCTGCCTGAGAGAACAATCTCAGAACTCCCTCCTTGAGGTGGTTCCAGAGATGTTCTGTGAGCACTTCCAGCATCAGGTTCTCTTATTTCCATCTTGAATCTGGAGGCGTCATCCTCAGAAGATGGAGATTTAACTTCATTGCCTTCCAGCATCACCAACGTTTTCTCGCTGGGGAGAAGTTTCTCCAGATGGAGAGGAGTGATGAGATGCCTCTAGCTCATCTCTTAGAGGTTCTGGGCCAGCCACCCTCACAGGGCTGGGTTCATTCTAAGTATCTTCTTCGTGATGTTGTTCCTCCCCCTGAGTTCTAGCATCATGAAGAATATCTTCTTCATGAAGAGATTGAGAAGGGGACGGTGTAGGAGAGGGAGTAGTTACCATCTTCCGAATAGAACACTTCTTCTTGAGAGGTAGAGGTGGTGGAGGTAGGCGCTTCTTCCTCTTCAGAGATGACACAGGATGTGTCATAGTCCCCTCAGAGTCTTCTGAGGCAGTGACATAAATAGTCATAGTCTTCTTCTTCTTCTTCTTCTCCTTCTGAGGTGGAGAAGGTTGACACTCCTCAAAATCCTTGCTCCGAGTGATGCGAGGAGGTGTCTCCCCGATCTTCTTCTTCTTCCAACTCTCAAAAGAGTCCACCGTCTTTCTCTTTCCTTTGTCTTCCCTTCTGGCAGTAGCTGATGGCTCAGAAGGAATGGTAACCTTCTTAGATACCTCTGTGGTCTTCTTAGCCTCCTCTTCCCCAGCCACATGCTCTTCCAGGGTGTCACAACGTCCCCGAGGGGTGTCGTGACTAAAAACAGAGAAAAATGAAGTCGCCACCAATTTTAATTATGGAAAAATTGGAAAACCTTTTATTGTGAGAAACTGGCATTTTTAGAGATTAGGGTTCGGGAGTCGAATTATGATTAGGGAAAAGTGAGAATTTAATCTCACTGCACCCCTAATACATCTGTATAAATACGGCTACCCTAGAGCAAATTATGCAAATCAATATTTATAATTTAAAAACATTTAATTTCCCCTTTAAATCGAAATAAATGAAACTAAACACGTAAAGAATGAACAAAATGATTTTGAAATTTAATTTTGGGTTGACAGGTTGTAGCCTGCACCAACGTATCCTCTGGTGCAATGAGGAACTCAAACCGACGTCGTTCTTGTAGAAAATGTTTGTGTGTTGTGTGTTTTTTTAGAAAATCTTAGGTACAAGGCGATGTGATTTGCACAAGTACACAATTTGAAATTTCGAGGATGATTTTCTAATACAACGAAATAATAAAAAGAATTTTGTGAATATTGATTTAATTTTAATTGAAAGAGAATAAATGAAATTTTATAAAAAAAGGAATTTGTTTGTTATAAAAAGATATTTTTAGGATACAGGGCGATATGATTCGCACAAGTAATCCATAATTTATTATTTCGAGGATGATTATCTCATACAACGAAATTTTAAATTGAAAAAAAGATTTTGTAAAATGTTTTGATGTTAATTTGGTAGAAAATAAATTGCCTTTTGAAAATAAAATAAATTGTTATTTTAAAAGGACCTTTAGGATACAGGACGATGTGACTCGCACAAGTACCCCACAATTTATATCCCGAGGATGATTATCTCATACAACGAAATGATAAACTGCAAAGAAAAGATTTGTGAATGTTTTGATTAAAAAAACATAATAATAATAATAATAACCCACAAAACACAACACACGCACACACAATACACGAAACACACAGTAGGATTAGGTTTTAAAAAGGGAAGGGAGAGCCAAAGAGGGGCGTTGTCGCCTCCATGGTGGGTAGGAGAGAGAGATAGGCAGCGATACTGCCGCCGCCGCAACGAGGGAGAGAGAGAGAGGTCGTAGAAGGAGATGGCGAGAGGGGGACAGGCGGTGACGGAGGCCTCGATACCGCGATCCCTGCGACCGCCGTGACTGCTCGGTCGTGAGACGCCGCAACCGCGACGATGACTAGGTGGAAGGCTGCGATCCCGTGGATGCTGCGGTGCGAAGGTTTTGGAGGCGGTGATGCGATTCAGAGTAAGGGTGAGGTGCGGCAACCTGATACCGCGGCTGCGGCTGCTCTGACCGCGAGCGAGAGGGGGACAGAAAGAAGGCGCCGGAAAAGGCGGCCTTACCGCCGCCGAGGCTGGGAAGAGGAAGGGGATGGCAGGGTAGGCGGCAAGGTTAGGACTGTGATGATGTGTGGTGACGTGGTGATGATGCTGAGATGGAAAAAAGCTAAATTACCTTGGTTCTATTCTGTGTTATGTTCCTTTTTTTTTTTTTCCGGTCCCCTTTATTGTTGTTAGAGACTGATTTTACAGAGTTCTTTAGGTTAAATCAGGAATTAATGTGACAAATTCTTGATTAATGTTGATTGATCATGTGATTAATAGAATTGAGTGTGATTGTGTTTGATTGATTGAAATTGATTCAGATTATGTTTAAATGTTTGATTCTAACCAAATTTTGTCTAAATTAATGCTTGATTCTAATTTTATTTCTATTATTATTAAACCTGATTTATTTTTTATTTGGATAAAATATGGTGTTTACACAAGGCATCAGCCTTTTCCTTCTCCAGTTGAGCCAGACGATCTTTCTTGAATGTGTGGTAAGTGGTGATGGAAAACTTTCTGTTGTTGTAGATATACTCATATTGATCAAAAGGAAATTTGATTCCTTCCAGAATCCGAGTGAAGAGTGATTCGTATGGAAGGCTTGTTTGCTTCCTCTTCGGGTTCGCCTGGTGGATGATGTAGTTGATCATCATCCTTCTGAAGTTTATCTTCTTTCTCTTCATGAGATAGTACAACAAACACTTGTCCATTGTTGACATATCTCCTAGACCCCCTATCCTCAGAAGGAGAGTCTGTTGAACTGGTGAAAACACCATTCTGGCTGCTAGAGTCAGAATGTTGCATTGTATAGCACTCAGAGTGATCTCGGTCTTCCCAGTTAGTGTTTTCACCATATCTTATTTTGAAAGGTTGTCCATAGTCAGCCAATCTTTGTCGTCATCAACCAATTCGCCACCGTCTTCCTGTTGCAGTATGTTAGGATGGGTAAACTAGGAAGTTTGATGTTTGAGTAATTTAAAAAATACTATAAAGGTCTTTTTGTACTTGTTTATATAAAAAATAATTGATATTTACAAACATACCATTAATGATCATGTGCTTCTCACATGATTCTTTGGATGTTAATCAAACTTTTTTCTAGTGGAGGTCAGTGTAGATTATCAAAAGTTTAAAGACTTGTGCTGCATGTTTTGAAAATAGAGGGTGTCGAGTGTAATATTACTAAACTTCTGGAGAGGAGAATGTAATTTACCCTTGTATAAATTATCACTTATGTCACTATGATGAAATTTTGAATTATAAATAACTTATCATAGTTGTAAACTATAAGATAGAAACACCTATTTCTATTATGGAATAGTTTTTATGAATCAATACTTCTATCATAATTTTATATTCATTTATTTCTATTGTGTGGATGAAATGACAGTGTAAACGTATTTTATGCTGTCATTCAATCAAAATGTTCCAATTGTATGAATTTTCAGGTAATGTGAGAGAGAAAACACAATCATACCTGACGTGATATTATATGGTTGGATAACTGTAAAAAAATGGTACACTGTCCGTGAATGTAAATTAAATCCTTATAGAATATTCATATTATCCTAATTCCCTCGAAAAAGAAATGGAATTTGAAAAGAAATTATTTGATTCAACCATTCTAGGTAAATTATTTAAAAGATATATCAACAAATGTTTCAAGCACTACAATAACAATACGCATAATATACTGCTACTGCTTCTATAAGAATTGGTCTCCCTCCCAATTTAATTTCTACCAACAAATTGACAAGTCTTTTGAAGTCGTTTTAATTTGCTGTGCAGTAGTGTCACAATATGGCAGCTTAGTGGTTAGAACAAAAAGTCATAACCAATTTGGAATTTGTTGAACGTTTAAGCCAATTGAGGTAGGTGAGGGCCGCACAACATAAGGAGCTTCAAATAGAAAAGATTAGATAAAAACTAAAAATGATTTTATATTGAGTTGCTCTGTAAACGACCGTCAACAAAATCTGCCATAAAAGTTCTAGCGTTTTATGCACGTCATGCGTAGATAAACAGAGAGAGAGAGAAAAAGGTCTAGGTGGAAATGAATTCCGAAGAATCTATAATCCCTAAAGTAAAATAAGATATTTAATATACAACATAAATATATTTAATTAGTATCTAGTATATATTATATGTCATATATAATATATATTATATATGATATATATTACGTATAATATACAACACATATTGAATATTAGTTAAATATATAATTATTATACATATATTATTATCAATAGAAGGAAGAAATTAAAGTGAGAGATAGCATATAGCATATAGTTCCCTTTCTTTTGTAGATATAGTTTGGTTCTCATTTTTAAAGTGAATACAAAATAATAATATTTTATATATGTATATATTTATTTTTCAATTAAATATATATCACAAAAATTTATGCATATATAAGTGTATTTATATTTTATACTTACAATTAAACACAACCTATAATTCATTTTTTATACAGGGAGCACATTAATTATTGAAAGATTCCCTTATTATATTTAGATATATTCATATAATAAAAAATGTATTTTATCAAATTTATTTGGTATATATTTATTCGTTTAACTATCTATAGAATATAGATTTTGTATCAGAAATTAATTAGAATACATTAATAATTTTATATTAATATTTAATCATATTTTAACAATTTAATAAAAGTCTTTGATTTAATAATATAATTAACTACAAAGTTTCATTAAGCAAGTATATAATTAATTGACTATCAGTATATTAAAATTAATTATTTTATTATCTCTTTTGTGAGTGAACGTAAGAATAAAATGTTAAATGAAACTGCTTTCACAAAGCAATATCTTCAGATAATTCTAAGCAAATTATTACGCGAGATTGGTGGTGATTGTGCTTACACGAAGTGAACTTAAATTGCTCTATATATTGCACCTATGTGGCGAATTGGAGGAGGAGGTGCCGTGGCTAGAAAAAGTTTCAGCTAATTATGACGTGAAAGTATCAACTGATGAAATAACAACTAAATGATCCATTTTACTAGAGGCGATTATGTAGAGAATGAGAATCTTATTCTCAGCTGTAAGTTCCCCAAATATCTCCAGAAAAAGAGCAAGATTTTAGGTGGGAGAGGATAACGATAAGAAATATGGGCGAAAAGAATGATAAATTGAATTACTCTCAACAAACTTGCAAATACACTAAAGATAAGAATGATTTCTGCCTACATCTACTTCTAAGAAACTGAAATAACAGTAAGAAAAAGACTAAAACAAATAACAAAATTGCTATGCTGATTTCTGGATCCTCTATCTTGACCAACCGCTTCCCTTAATATAGCCCTTATCATCTTGATCTCCTTTTGCACTTATCCCAGCTCCACTTCTTGCATTTAGCTTAGTGCTTCTTTAGCCCTCTTTTTTCGCCTTATTTTCCTCACCTGTATCCTCATACTCCACTACTTTAGTTATTCCTCACAAATACCAAAACCGCTCAACAATCGTTCTCCAACCGATTTTTCTTCTAGTCGTAGCCAAAATCATTCAGCTACAACTACCCGTTGATCGGCTAACAATCCTTTCGACTGCTCCGATTCGGCTACACGGCCTCGACTAACGCTCTTTTCTCCTAACAGCTATTTTCTTGGGATAACATATTGCCCCCTTTATATTAACCAGTCGTGTCTATTCGGCTGGTTTAATATAACCCTTTTTGTTCCTTTCGCCGTTTCATTTTGCTGCGAAAATGACCGTTAGTCACATCACCCTTCATTTCTCTTAAATGGTATGTCAAACTTGTCAAATCAGCCCATTTTATCATTTCTCCCTTCCTTCGATATCCTTTCCTGTTCTTGGTTTTCTTTCTTCCCGCCATCTCTCTCTCAGTGAACCTTTCCCCTCAAACTTTTCAACCAATTCCAATTTCAGCTATGGCGATTTTCCGGCCGGTCGACCTTGACAAAAAACTTTTCACCTTAGGTTCTTGTTCCGACGAAACACCTTATAGCTCGGAAGACATCTTCACCTTCTTATTCCCTCATCATATAGACATTCCGATCCACTCCACATCTTCCACCCTAGCCCTTTGTCCAGCTACTCTTCGTTCTTGGCCCCGATATGCCAACGATTACCATGAATGGTTCAATCGGCATCAGTACCATTACGGCGAACAATGGTCTAACTGGAAGATACATGACATGCTGAAGCTCAACCTCATTACTAATCCTTGTTCCCCTTCTTTGATCTACGCCCTAGCTCAATTTTGGAACCCTAGGGTAAACGGATTCATCTTCCCTTTCGGCATGCTTTCCCCAACCGTTATGGACGTTGCTGCTATCTTGGGGCTTCCCTGTCATGGTACAGAAATTCCTCCCCTCTACAGTTCTTCCATCCACCGTTTCATTAAGCATCATCTTCCAGAAGTCCCAGGCCTCTTACTCTTCATTCATCTCAGCCAACCTACAACCTCAACATCGTCAGCCGAGATCGACAAAGCACAAGGCCTTTCTTCTTTACTGGGTCTGTAAGTATTTTGTTTGTACCAATTCTTCCGCTGTTGTGTTAGATTACTCTTTCCTTGTCGACGCAATTATGTCTGACCGTAGCATCGACCTGGCTTCCTACTTTCTTTCTTGCTTGTACAAATTTCTGAATGATATTGTGGATTGTCTTAACTCATATACATCCTTCAATAACGTTCAAGGTCCTCTATGGTTTCTTAATCTTTGGACCACTTTGTACCTTCCTAAACTCCTTCCAACCAATCTCACACAACATTCCTCCTTTTCCATCTACGGCAGAAAGTACCAAGTTCTACCCAATTTTTCCTCTCCTCCTTTTGATTATATCAATACCATCTTCAGTATCAGTCGTTCTGACCCTTTTTCATTTTTCCCTTATCGTCATCGTGAAAGCGGCCCGGACTGGGTTCGTATCGATCCTTCTTCTGCTGACGCTTCCGAAATAGCCCTTCTTGAATCTTTTCTTCCACCCTCACTGGTTCGCCCGCCAATTTGGCCTCCTTCAAAGTGTTCCTATCCTGGTTGAATCTTTTGTAATTCTTGGAAAAAGACCATTGTTGTCCGTGGATGATTTGAATCAACTGACATCAACTTTTGAAGACATTCGTTCCTCTTTTCGACTGTCATTATTCACTCATTTGCCTTCATCTAGTGTGGAATATGACAGTTGGTGGTCCAATCTTCAACATATTGTCTTCCCTTCTGAACCTGACTTTTACATGTCCAAGTTCTTGGTCGAAGATGATCCTCCAACAACCAAACGGAAAGCTAACGAGCCAAGCCATCAAAAGAAAAAGAAGGCCAAAGGTACACTACCTTATCCATTACCCTATATCTCCTTTTGGTATTACCATGGATTTATATTCACTCATGTTTTTCTTCTTACAGGTCCGGCCAAACCAGCCGACCAAGCGGCTAGCCGTTCAACAATCAAACAGGAGCCTGTAAAGTCTGATCTAGCCAAGGAAGAAGAAACAGAGGAAGCCAACATCCCTGCCTCTAACTTGCAGCCTCGTCGACGATTCAGCCAAAGGGTTCGATCTCAGGTTAAGGTATCTCTCCCCCTCTTTTCTTTACTTTGTCACTCCATCCATCCCTTTCTTATTAACAATGACCTTTTTTTTTTCTTTTAGATTCCACAACCACAATCCTGCTCTACCAGCACCATAGTCATAATTGATGAAGATGCCACGCCTTCTCCTTCCCTAGAACTTTCGCCTCCAAAATCCAAATCCATAGTATCCACAACTGTTCCCAGCCCTGAAAATCCTCAGCCAAATGCTGTGGACGTATCTCCTCTTGAAATGGTGGCTGTTGAAGATGACAAGATGGACGAATACTTTTCAGCCCCATTCATTCAAGAAACTCCAGGGTATTCTCCTTCATCACGGCTAATATCAAGAATTCAAACCATCCTATCAGCCACTAATCTTCCAGAACCTTCTATTCTTGTCGAACTTCAGAATAGCTTGGACGCCTTAGCCATTTCAGAAGAAGTCACAGCTGAATTCAAAGACTAGTGCATCCAACTTTCCCATGAATTGGTCCCATTGGCTACCAAGCCACAACAAGCACAAAATTAATTTCTTCAAGTCGGCAACGCCTGGATCGCCTGAAGGCTTTGGAAAACACTAAAGCTGACTTGATCCAGGCTTATCTCACTCGTCGTGAAGCAAAGGATCAGGCAATACAATCCCGAGATAAAGCCGTGGACCGCCAAAAGGAACTTCGTTTGAAAATAGCTGAGATGCATAAAGAATTGGAAGAGCTGGGTCCCCAAATCAGATAGCATGAGCAGGAAAAAGAACTTCAACTGAAAGCTCAAAGGGAGTTATACGTACAAGCTGTTGAACTTGATCCTGAAATTAATCAGCTACAAAGGGAAAAAACTCGGCTAAACACTGAGTATGAAACAAGCCAAGAGGCTAAGGCCAAATGGATGGGACTCAACAAAACTTTACCAACTGCTCAGCCGATATCCCCTTCCGAACGACCCCCTTCTCCTATGGAACAGAAAGGTATTCCTGTCATCTCTTCCTTTTCCTTTCTTACCTTTACTTTAGTACTGCCTTCTTTGACACCATGCTTTTCAGCTCTGGATTTTTCGGATGATGCCATGGATTGTTATATTAATCAAGAGGTGGAAAATCAATCACTGACTGTTCCCACCGATTCAGCTGTTCCTTCCTCGTCCACGGCTCCGACAGAAGAAGATCCTAAAACTGGCGTTTCCGGTATCAATCCTACCCACGAACAATAATTTTCTCTTAACAATTATACATTTTGTTATGCTACTAACGGCTGGCATGTAGCCGAAAATACTTTCTTCCCTTACTTTTGGCTATTCCTCGGTCACTGATACTTTTCCCTTTTTGCCCATGATTCCCAAATACTAGGCATAAACTTTTTTAGGTATTGGGCATTAACACATTTTGGTAATTCTCTACCATGCATATCTTTTATACAGTATGCTCCTTTTCCTAACACTCGGCTCACAATAAAGGGTCCTTCCCATTTTGGGGACCATTTGCCTTGACTATTATCTTTGAACCCAATTGGCAAAATTGCTTTCCAAACATAATCTCTGGAAGAAAACTGTTTTAATATTACCCTTTTATTATATGCCCTGGCTACTTTGTCTTTGTTGGCCTGAATGTTTTCCAAAGCATTAAGCCGATCATTATCCAGCTGATCTAATTCCATAAACATAGTCTGATTATAATCATCGGTCGTCAGCTGATTTTGCTTAGCTACTCTTAATGATTTCACATTAATTTGTAAAGGTAATATTGCGTCCTGGCCGTAGGTCAGCCGAAACGGTGTGTTACCTGTGGTTGTAACTTTAGAATTTCTATATGCCCACAATGCCTCAGATAATGTTTCATGCCACTTTTGTAACACCATACTAGATAGCCCTTAATGCTTAAGTCATTTTAGGCTATTTCGTAAGGGTTACCTCCTGTTATCATGTTTTATCTGTATATTTAAAATATAATATACGCGGAAAATACGTGGGAGAAATTTTCGTAAACGTTTTGCGGAATAGAAAATAAGGGCCTTGCGAAATAATACAACGTATATAGGTGCGGAAGCGAAATGATCCTGAATAAATCTCCATATAATAAAGTAACAAAATCATAGTCTCCCAGAACATACATCAGGAAATAATGATAATAGGTGTAATCTCATGAGCCCCAAAACCGAGACCCACAAGACTCCACTAATACAATCCATCAACATAAGTACTTACCGGCTAACATATGTCCGGACTCAGAGTAAACACAAATAAATGCTAACATTCAAAAGAAACGTAATCCATAACGTAATAACAGAAACTGATAAAACTAGAAACGAAAAGAACTCCATGAAACTAAAGTTGTGCGGGCTTCTCATCCGCTCCTGTATCCTGTTGAACCTCATCATCTAAAATGGGGGGGGGGGGAAACGTGGGGTGAGTACTGGGAAGTAATTCAGTAGGGGAGCCGCTCCGGGTTTATTAATTAAATAGGTGTAACATGAATGAATTCCATTTCAGTTATAAGTTCTAAAACCATCTTTCCCGGAACGACTTACCTAAGTGCCTCTTGTTCATTTTACATCATTTATACATCATACTTAATCATGTCAGTCGTGTGTGTGCTCTACGTGCCATCTAATCATATAGGGAAACTTAATCATACATCATACTACGTTTACTCAAACTTTACTGTAATACACTTTCATAACTTTTATCTCTTTATTATCTCTTATGGCCTATCCACCCTCCTGTAACCTCCGCTGCACCGACCCCTAGGCATGAGCTCATCCTAACGAAATGGGGAAAAGGGGGGATATTCATCAACTGCAAGTGAAGGACGCCGAGGATGCCAACCCCCTCCTACAGCCTCTCAATCACAAGCCGAAGGCTACTATGTATTCTTGCGCCACCCAGTGACGTCTTTCTTATCTACGCGCCACCCGGTGACGTCTCAAACAATGTTTATGCGCCACCCTGTGACGTCTTAACAATATACATGTGCCACCTAGTGACGTCTTGGTTCACAACACAACATACACATACAGATACAACACATAATCCATATAAACATCTTATTAACATCATGTATCTCATGCAATCAACTCATATCAACATATCATCATCCAAACAGCATCTAAACACGCATACAAACCATAATTAACTCATACATATCATCTATACTTGTTGTAGAACGCATTAGGGTGCATAAAGGGTCAAAACAGTTCATTTTCGCACTAACAGCACTGTCGTAATCGATTACACGGGCTGGTAATCGATTACACAGACTGGTAATCGATTACACAGACTGGTAATCGATTACTGTAATCGATTACGCAGCTCTGTAATCGATTACCAGAGAACAGCGTTTTCTCGCGATTGGGATTTCAGGCATCGTAATCGATTACGAAGTCGTGTAATCGATTACGAAGTCGTAAAATACGATTCTTGGGTTCCCAAAACACGATTTTCAATAGCCATTGGCCAAAATATGAACCTAACATCGTCCCAATCGATAGAAAACATTGTCATACAAATATCAAACATAAAAACACGTTTAGAACACTTTTCAATTCGCAAAAACCCTTTCTCTTTCATAATCAATTTTATAATTTAAACCCTTTCATGAACCCTAATGGGAAAAACAACGAACACATTCAAAATTCCATCAATTCATTAACATACATGAAATTTCATGACAATTAGAATGCCTAACCCCTACCTCTTGTAGATTTCCTATGCAATGTGTAGAGACACCCTTTCCCGACGTGGAACGCGTTCTCACTTTCTCTCACTAGCCCCACGAACGGTACGAATACAAAGGTGGCTCATTTTCAAGAATTGAAATCGGTAGAAAGGTTCTCTTTGATGAGAGGATTAAGAATATATAATTGTTTTTGGGATTGAGTGAGTATTTGTGGGTGTTTCTTGACGTGGAATGACTATGGCTATGAGAGTTCTTGAGAGAGAGGAAGAACAATGGAGGCACAAGGATTAGAGAGAGTGTTTGGAGTGTTTATGAAGTGAGGATTAGGGTTTCTGATGAGGTGACTCGGTTATATATGGCTTAGAGTCATCGTGGGGCCCGAACGACACTTAAAACATACTAAAAACCCACTCTGCGCACGTCGTAATCGATTACCACGAAAATGGTAATCGATTACGGTAATCGATTACAGATAGGATGTAATCGATTACGGTAATCGATTACAGACAGGATGTAATCGATTACCGACAGCAAAAATGCCCAGATATGAAGACCAACGGGCTGTAATCGATTACCATCCCGTGGTAATCGATTACAAGGCTACCAAATAACCTCAAAGCACCTCAAAAACGTCCCAACTCGTGCTATAAACATCCATATATCATTCCTTACATCATGCATCATCTAAACATCAATTAAAACATATATATGCACCTAAATCACCCAACATAAAATGAATACACATGAACATACACCTAAATCACATAACACATATACATACACTTAGATCACATGACACATAGTAAACATATATATATATATATATATATATATCATCTAACACGTAATGATTATTAGAAGAAACTTATCCACCCAAACCTAATTAAATCCTAACCAAGGTCAATTACCCTTAATCTCACTTAATTAGGACTTAATGAAAGTCGGGGTGTTACAACTTTCTAGGCTGATTTTCAATCATTCTCTTGATAACATCAATCAAGATCCTATTAGTAGCCTCCGCCTGATCATTCGCCTGAGCATAATATGGTGATAAATAAATCATTCTGATACCATATTGTTCAGCAAACGCTTTTACCTCTGAGCCCGTGAACATAGTTTCTTGGTCAGTCGTGATGGTTTCAGGTATCCGGAACCGATGTATGATTTGATTCTGAATAAAACGTATCACATCAGTTTGTGTCACCTTAGTCATCGGTTGTGCTTCGGCCCATTTAGTAAAATAATCAGTGACCACAATAATAAAAGAATGATTTTTTGACGACGGGGGATATATTTTTCCTATCAAATTCATAGCCCATCCGCGAAACGGCCAAGGTTTTACAATAGGATGTAATTCCTCAGCCGGTAACCTCTAAATCGGCCCATGTTTCTGACAGTCTTCGCATCCTTTGGCATACTCAAAACAATCGGCTGTAATAGTTGGCCAATAATAATAATACCTATGTATTAGCCATCTCATTTTCAGCCCTGATTTGTGAGCCCTGCAAACTCCTTCATGAACCTCCCCCATTATCTTAAGTGCTTCATCATTATTCACACATCTCAAAAGCAACCCTTCCTGGCTCCTTTTGAACAATTCATTATCCATGATGACATAATTGAGTGCTTTCTGTTTAAAACCATGACTGACATTGTCGTTTGGACTTAACAGATATTCTACTAACTCTCTTCTCCAGTCCGGACTCCTTTGTTTGTCCACATGTCCAATCTGCACTCCACCACTAATAACCTTGTGCCAAGAAGCATGTTGGGCTAGCATATTAGCTGTGTCAATATCCTCCCTTGGGATATACTCAATTGTTACCTCTGACATTTGGGCCATTAGTTCAAGAGCTTCTTGTCGAAATTCGGCTAACTCCGGACTATTACACTTGTACTCCCCTAACAATTGCTTAATGACCAATTGTGAATCTCCCTTTATAGTCACAACTATTACTCCCATGGACGTTATCATTTTAAGCCCTGTAATCAACGCCTTGTACTCCGCCTGGTTATTAGAACAATTAATGTCCAAACGACATGTGAAGGCCTCTTCCGCCCCATTAGGACTTGTCACGGTTATGCCTGCTCTGGCCCCCTATTTGTGTTTAGACCCATCAAAAGTCATTACCCAAGGAGTTAACCCGACATAGGCTTGATATTCTTCAGTCAGATCACCTACATCCACGTTCGGATGATCGGCCAAGAAATCAGCAATCACTTATCCCTTAACTGCCCGCAATGGGACATATTTCAGATCAAATGCATTTAGCTTAATCGCCCACTTCATCAGACGGCCTTGAAGTACGGGTCGATTTAATAAATATCTGACAATGTCAACTTTGCACATTATACCCATACCTCTCTTGGAAGTAAATAATACTCTAGCTTTGTACAGGCGTGGAATAAAGCCAAACACATTTTTTCAAGAGGCGTATATCTCGTTTCGGCTTCGTTTAGTATTCGGCTCAGATAATATATTGCTCTTTCTCCTCCTCCTTCGCAATCTTGGGCTAGTAAGCAGCCAATACTGTCCTCGGCTGCCGAAATGTAAAGCTTCAGGGGTTTATCCATTGTTGGTGGGACGAGTACTGGAGGATTCGCTAGGCATTGCTTAATCTGATCAAAGGCATTCTGCTGTTCTTTCCCCCATATAAACCCGTCCGTCCCTTTACATTTCAACAAAGGGAAAAATACTTTCATCTTTCCAGCCGAATTTGAAATGAATCTCCGCAGGAAATTGATCTTCCCAATTAAACTTTGTAATTCTTTTTTATTTCTTGGAGGACTGGCTTCTAACACAGCTTTAGCTTTATTACTATCAACTTCTATTCCCTGCTGATGTACCAGTAAGCCCAAGAAGTTACCAGCCGACACTCCGAACGCACACGTAGCCGAATTCATTTTAAGCGAGTATCGTTTCATTCTCTTAAACGCTTGCTCTAAATCAGCTAAATGTGAATCAAAATCAGCAGATTTAACCACCACATCATCAATATACACTTCCATACAAGTGCCAATTAAATCGTGAAAGATAGCGTTCATTGCCCTTTGATAGGTTGCACCGGCATTTTTGAGGCCGAAAGGCATTACCTCCCACTCAAAAATGCCAATAGCACCAGGGCAACGGAAAGCTGTTTTATGCACATCTTCTTTCGCTAAGAAAATTTGATTGTATCCAGAATGACCATCCATGAAAGTTAGGAATTTATTATTAGCTGCAGCATCGACTAACATGTCGGCCACCAGCATTACATATTCATCTTTAGGCGTTGCCAAATTTAAATTCCTAAAATCTATACAAATACGTAGCTGGCCATTTTTCTTAATTACAGGTACTATATTTGACAACCAATCAACATACTTAGCAGTTCTAATGAATCCTGCCTTCAGCAACCGTTCTATTTCTATTTTAATCTTAGAGAATATCCCGGGATTAACTCTTCTTGGCGGCTGTTTGTATGGCTTGAATCCCTCCTTAATTGGCAGTCGATGTTCTACTAACGCTCTTCACAAACCTGGCATCTCATGATAGTCCCAAGCAAAACATTCCTTGTACTGGTTCAGCAGCCGTATTAATGCTCGGCTCGCCTGATCATCCAATAATCCGCTAATTTTAGTAATCCTCGGCTTTTCTTGTGTTCCAAGATTTACCTCTATCAGCGGATCTTGGGCTTGGAAACTTAGTCGTTTCTGCTTAATGGACACCGGCCTCTCCTGCTCTTCAATACCTGCAATATCAACACATAACTCATCATCTCTTATTTCTTCTATATCGGCTTCCATCTCCCATTCAGCCGTTTCTTGTACAAAAATTTTCGGCTAAAGAAGATTGCAGCCGTTGATAAGCTATTTCCTCATCAGTCATAATTATTATTAAAGATAGTATCTGCAAGTCGTGGTTCGGCATGCAAGATTACCTCAAAACCGTTGTTGGTGAAGTTTACTGCTTTGATTTCTTCTTCTTTTCCTTGAATCAAGGCAGCAATCGGCATAAACCCTAGGTCATAGTAGACTGCATCTGCCATTCTCATATTAGCAGAAAAAGGTCTCTGATCGGCCTCTACTACCTCTATATTGTCACCATTCCACGTGATCAATTTCTGATGCCAGGTAGACGGTACACACTCAATAGCATGAATCCAATCTCGACCTAACAGAAGAGAATAATTGGTACGAGCTTCCACCACAAAGAAATTGGTGTTTGTGGTTTAAGATCCCACTGTTAAGGTCGTTGTTATATATGAACCCAAAGCTGTAGTGTTCCCACCAGTGAAGTTGGCGAAAGTCATATTGGTTTCTTTCAAATCTTCTTTAGTCTTCCTCAACTTTTTAAACATCACCCATGGCATGATGTTCATAATTGCTCCACCATCTACGAGCACTCTGGTCATTGGGCGGCCCTCCATATGCACCTTAATATATAATGGCTTTAAATGGTATTGGATGTTCCCGCGTTCGAACTGCATGATTGTTTCCGTATTCCGAGATGGCAACTCTGTCGTGGTTTCGGCAAACGACGCCCACTCTGTTTCCTCGACGTACACATCCCCCTCTAAATCGGACTGATGCCCTCTATTTCTTTTGAATTCTACTGGCAACAAGCCCACCATAGCCATCATATTGTCTGGACTTTCCACCAATTCTAGCAAATCATCATCTTCCAGCAAACTGCTGAGTATACCAGAGTCGGCAAACTCGTCATCAAAGTTCAAGTTTACCAAATTGACAGTCTCTACTTCGGCTCGTTCAACCACAGGTGAAGGTATTGTAATTGTAGCCAAAGCTTCAGGTTCGGCCGTTATTTGAACAGTCGTAACAACTTCATCTTCTGCTTTCTTTTCCTGCAGAGTCATCTCTTTTATCACATCAAGGTGGTCGGCCAATTGTTTGGCTAATCCATGATCCTTCCCAGGACTCGCCACTTCTTCTCTTTCTACCATCTTGGCCTTCTGTAACATATCTACCATCCCTCTTAATTTCTGGTAGGCCCTCTTCCTTTGGAGTCTTCTTTTCTGTGACCTGGAAAGGAGAGGTACCTTATCTTGGATGATTCTTCTCCCTTTTTTCACCAGCCAATACTCCTTAGGTTGCCCCCTAGGCTTGATCATACGTCCTGTTTGGCTGGGATTTTGGTTAGTGATTCGAAGGCTTTGCCCATTCTCATGACAACTTACCTCCACCACTTTCTTCCCTTTTCTCCGGGATAACATCATCTTCTATTACCGGCACATTGCGGATTGCATATCCCCGTCTGAAAGGTTTTCCTCCATGAGGACGGTGTAATCTGTCAAAGACACTCAGCCGTGGTTCAGCTGGGATATCTGTTGACTCTTCTTTCTTATGACCTTCATTTAAACTCTTCCTTACCCAGGTATTCTGTATCAGTCGTGGTTTCGGCTGTTGATTCCCATATCATGGTCCATATCACAGAAGTTCACCGGGACCTGGTCCCCACTTAGGTGGTTTCCACTCCAAATATCCTCTAGAATACACTCTCCACGGATGTTGATTCTCACGCCTTTTAACTGTTGCTGCTTTTGAATCGATTTTATTAATCTCTGCTTTTGGTTTCCAGACCTTTCCGCGAAGGTTTCTATTCATCACCCTTTCCTCCGAAACTGACACCATGTTGATACTGACTGCAGGAAAAGGATTAGATTCTACATTGACAACGGGTTGCACTCGGTCAGCAAGTTTGAACCTCCCTTCCTTTAACCCCTTCTGAATAGAATTTCGGAAGACCAAACAATTTGTTGTAGGATGAGTCCATGAGTTATGCCACTTACAATATTTAACCCCTTTTATTTTCTCAGCTGATGGGATTTCATGACCCTCGGGTAGTCTCAATTGTTTGTCTTTTAAAAGGAAGTCGAAAATCTGCTCCGCTTTTGTGATGTCAAATAGATATGGCTCTTTGCTACCTGGTCTAACCCTTTCCTTCCCTTTTGTAGCTGTTAGGGCAGGACAAGAGTATACTTCATTCTTTTTTAATAACTCAGCTACCATCACTTCTCCAGCTGAAGATTCTTCTTCATAAAATACCTCTTCATCTGATTCGCCTTCCACCACGTTGATATTTTGAGGGGGTTTATTGATCGCAAAACGACCCACTCTTTTCAGCTCTTTCTCTTGGATTAACCGTTCATACCTAACGGCCTTCTCGGCTAATTGTCCAAAATTAGAATAGTCCCCAACCAATAACCTCTCTCTTAGTTGAGGATTCATATTGTTCACCGCTATGGCCGTACATTCTCCATCTAATATTTGGGCACTGCAAATTCCTCGGATTTTCCTGAATCTTTCAAGAAAATCTCCGACTGGCTCCTGCCCCTTCTGCTTAATTGCGATCAAATCTAACAGCGAGGCTTCTGGCCTTGTCTTATAGAAACGATCATGGAAAGCTCTTTGATAACGTGGTTTTTGCTAATATTTTATACCCTTAATTTGGATGATTGTATGCAATTCTTTGCTCTAATTTAGCCTTTTATTATACTTAATACAATTTGGAATTTAATTGGGCTTAATAGAAATAAAGGCTAAAATAACAAGTTTTATGATGTTTTTGCAATTCAAGGATGACCTTTGCACTTGATCTTGGATATTTTGTATTTTTAGTACAGGTCACAGGTATTATTGGAGCTGTAGACATCAGGAACTGAGCAAGAAGCGGAGCAGTGAGTTTCAGAACCACCATCGAGCGCTCCAGCGCCCATAGCGCGCTCCAGCGCACGAGGCCCACTTAAACTCATCACGTGCACAACGCTGGCGCTCTAACGAGCTATACGCGCCCAGCGCCGCGCCGCAACTCTGTCACAGCAGAAACCCTATCTGCACGAGTTGGGGGCCCAAATTGATTAGGGTTTGGAGGCTGCTCATCTTATTTAAAGGAGGCTAATGCATCAGAAAACGGATCTCTTCGCACCTCTCAACACCACCACTTTTACATCTTTTCTTTTCCTAGTTAGAGTTATTTTTCTCTCCATTAGGATTTCCGTTTTTCCTAGTTTAGCTCTAGCTCCTTCATTTACATTTCCAACGTTATTCGTCCAAGCCCTTTTTGGGTTTTGTAAGTTACTCTTTTATCATTAATTCAGTTATTCATTTTTCCATCTTTCCAATTTGCATTTAATTTCCTACTTTGCTCTTTATTGTTAATTGCTTTCTTTATTCCAATTTATTTCTTGCCTTTTTAATTCCTGCCATGAATAACTAAGTTTCTTGGTGGTTTATGAGGGTGTGAACATCATTGGGGTAAATTGAGGCTTTGTTCTTAATCTTGCATAAGTTTTCATTATCAACCCTTGGCATATAATTTGAGATCTTAAATTGTGTGTTTAATCCTTTGTCTTGGCTTACTCGATTGAGTTAGGCTAATTCATTGGCATATGTTTATGTGTTAGTTGATTAATTGATGCATGGCATATTAGGATTTGGTAATGAGTAATTAATTGGCTGATTAGTCTCTTTAATTAGATTAATGTGATTGGCTTTACTAATTGTTGAAAGTGGAACTAAAGGTGAGATCTCACTAATTAATCCCATTCTAGGCAATTAATCATTAGAATCACAACAAAGGAGTTAGATCTAACTCCGGCGTAATTAATGAACTCATGCATTCTTTTGTAGCCAATGATAACACCCTAATGAATGTTCCACCCCATAAACCGCTGTTTTTATTATTTTCATTTTATTCCAACTTAATTCCCTTGCATACAAAAAACCCCCCAATTGTGACAAACCGTCATACAACTAGTCTTGTGTATTACTCTCTTAGCCACTCCTTGTGAGAGACGACCCTGGTTTCCACTAAACTATATTAGGGGAACTTGGTTTTAAAAATAATTAAATTTACGGTTGACACGACATCAGCCATCAAATTTTTAGCGCCGTTGCCAAGGAATGGCTATGAAAGTAATCACTAGTTGTGTGATTTGTACATATTGTACATAATCATTTTTCTTTGTTCCTTTGAAGAAAAAAAAAGAAAAAAAATTATTTTTGCATTGCATTACATAGCATACTACATATTTAATCTGTACATTGCATTACATCTAGCATTTGCATCCATAGAACTTGTTGTTCGCAGAACAGCAAAGTTCTGCGTCGATACGAGCGCCCGAGCGCCCACTCAGCACCCCAGCGCACCTTTAGAGGGCGCCCTAGCGCCCTTGGACCGCTCGAGCGGTCGTTCGTCGTCCTGCAACATGTTTTCATGTTTTTTTCTTTTCTTTTTCTTCTTTTTCTAGACTAACATGAACACTAACCCCAATTTTAGTCTCCAAAATTTTAGTTTCCATGGTTTTGCAGGTTATCAACCAAGTAGTGGGATGCAAGTGCCACCATTACCCTCAAACCTTCACCAAACACCATACCCGTACCAAAACCCTCAACCGTACTATGAACCATGCCCATCCTTTGACCCCTATTACCAGCCATATAATGAACCACCACCCTCCTACATTGAACCGTTTCCATACACATACCATGAGTCTAATCCTTACTCATATCCCAGCAAATGTCTTAACCAACCAACCATTGACCCATTCTACCAACCTTCTCAACCTCTTGCACCGTCTACTCCTGGTGAAAATACTGACAACTCCATGATGAAACAAATTTTTGAAATACTCATGACAAACCGGCAAGCACTTCTGCGCATAGAAGAGGACCTCCAACAATTGAGAACTCAGGCCACCTCATCACCACCACCACCTTCTCCATTACCACCTTCTTTACCACCACCAGCTTCACCTCCACATTCACCATCACAAGAGGAACCGGAGTTCCCTATTGTTGAAGATAATTATGCTTTAGAGCAATTGGATTGGGAGACATTGAAGGCCATGGTGGAAGAATTATCTAGGGAAGTCGAGGAAGACTCCTAAGTGGAGATAGTCTATGAGGAGCCTCCACCTTTACTCAGTACCGTGCTAGACACCGTGTGTGCGGAGGAAAGTTCTTTGAGTGTTGGAGTCGCTGCAGAGATTCCCTCACTAGGAGAAATTGACGAGGCATGCAAGGAAAAAGTCATGGATTCCACTCCTTCATCCCCTGTTGTTTCTAGGCAACCATTGGGACCCTTCCCACTTGCTCTTGGGCCTCATGAGTATGCTTGTCTCGAGACTGATGCTCAACTCCTTACCCTTTGTGGGGTGTCGGTATCTTCTCGAGCTCAAATTTCTTGAAGCTAACTAATTTAAATTATGTTTTCTCTAACCCATCTTGTGAGGATTTTCATCCCTCCTCACTTGATTTTGTTGGTTTTAGGGATGCCTTTTGCAGGAATGAGTGTTGTGCTTCAAGGGGCAAATTAAGGATCAAAACACTTGGGTCCCGAAATAAGAAAGGGATCATTCTCTTTGGAGTGTTTCATTTGTCATGGGATCCTAGTGGAGGTATGGAAAGCACACCATGGTGGAAATTGCTGGATCAATTCAAGCATAAGCCGCCCTGAGAGTGGCTGACCAAACGTCCAACTTAGGGACGTTAAAGCAAAGTGCTTTGTGGGAGACAACCCACCAATTTTTAATTTTGTAGCCTTTCATTTTGTTTTTTATATTTTATAGTTATAATTAATCACTCTATGTTTGTTAGATTTAATTTTGCATTAGGGAGTCTCATGCACGGAGTACATGACAACAACTAGCCAAATTCTGCAGCAGCACTGGCGCCCTAGCGCATACAACGCGCTCCAGCGCCCAACTGGTCCCTGTCCACGCGCCCCAGCGCGCCTGTCACGCCCTAGCGCACCTGTCCGGGACGCTGTCAGTTCTTCCTCAGACGGTTTTTCTCTCTATACCCTTCTCTCTGTTCTTTTATTGTTTGCCATTGAGGACAGTGCCTTATTCAAGTGCGGGGAGGGTGTAGAAATTGCTTTCGTGTATATCTTGCATGTATAGTTATTTTGTTTTATTTTATGTGTTTTGTTTGATGATTGGCTAGTTGTCTTTATAGCACCCTTTGGTCTGAAATTGCTTCTACCCGTGATTTTAATTCATAAATTGTTGGCATATTATTCTTATATGAGTTTGAATTGTTTTTGTTATCCCTGATGGTTGTTTGGATTACCTGTGAGAATTGAGCCTTACTGTGATTAAATACATCAACTGATCACTTTCTTTCTGTGGGCACACACACACTTGTATTTGTTATTCCCGAATTTGCATGATTCTTGTTTTGCATTTTATACATGTTGCATGTGATTGAGGCAAAATTTTGTTTATACATTTAAAAGCCACTTAGCCAAATAGCCAACCCATACACAATTCCAATTGTTTGTAGCCAATTTGAACCTTTATCCCTTTTTGTCACTAAGCTCATTACAAGCCAAAGACAGAAAAACAATGAAAAATCCCTTCTGAGAAACTAGGAGGACATGGTTTGATTGTTTGGCAAAGGTCTTAAGTGTGGGGAAATTGGGTTAAATTGAGCACGGGTATAAATTGCAAAATATTGGGATATAACTGTAAGGGTAGATTTTGTACATAAGTGGTCCTTTGTTATCTTCTTTTCCACCTCATTTCAACTACCAAAAGAATTGAGGTGAGGTAATCAAAAAAAAAAAAATCGAAAAAAATACAGAAAAATTCAAGAAAAAAATGTGAATTCAGCAAATAAAGGTTGTCGGGTTCCTGGGAATTAATGTGAAATTATTTGGGAACCTTGGGAATATTAAATTTAAGAATTTATGGGATATTGATCTTGGGTATTTCTATTCTCTCCATCTCTTCTCTCTCCATCTTTTCTGTAGTGATCGAAGTCATCTAGGATCGATCAAATCATGAAGTCTTAGTTTTTTGGAGTTAACACCTGTCCCAAGCCCCGTTACAACCCTGAAAAGACCTCTTGATGCATCATGTTTGTAAAATTGCAATGTAAGGAGTATAGCAAATTTATGGAATGTGAATACTTGTGTGAATTATTCAATTGAGTGCTTAGCCAAACACTGAGTGATTGAGAGAAAAAAACACACTGGTGAGGGCCAATCAACCAACTTTGCATAACATGAACTGATTCTCTTAACTCATGAATTTCTTTTAATGCCAACTGATAACATGTTAAGGGTGTTGCATAATTCTGACCAAGGTGTGCTATTTTGAATAACTTTCCATCATCTGTAGATTTTATTTTTTCTTTTAGGACTTAGGTGTTAGATGTGTTAGCCAATGCTTTGCTTTGAGAGATGCCTGGAATCATTGCTTTTGCATGAGGACATGCAATTGTTCAAGTGTGGGGATATTTGATAACGTGGTTTTAGCCAATATTTTATACCCTTACTTTGGATGATTGTATGCAATTCTTTGCTCTAATTTAGCCTTTTATTATACTTAATACAATTTGGAATTTAATTGGGCTTAATAGAAATAAAGGCTAAAATAACAAGTTTTATGATGTTTTTGCAATTCAAGGATGACCTTTGCACTTGATCTTGGATATTTTGTATTTTTAGTACAGGTCACAGGTATTATTGGAGCTGTAGACATCAGGAACTGAGCAAGAAGCGGAGCAGTGAGTTTCAGAACCACCATCGAGCGCTCCAGCGCCCATAGCGCGCTCCAGCGCACGAGGCCCACTTAAACTCATCACGTGCACAACGCTGGCGCTCTAACGAGCTATACGCGCCCAGCGCCACGCCGCAACTCTGTCACAGCAGAAACCCTATCTGCACGAGTTGGGGGCCCAAATTGATTAGGGTTTGGAGGCTGCTCATCTTATTTAAAGGAGGCTAATGCATCAGAAAACGGATCTCTTCGCACCTCTCAACACCACCACTTTTACATCTTTTCTTTTCCTAGTTAGAGTTATTTTTCTCTCCATTAGGATTTCCGTTTTTCCTAGTTTAGCTCTAGCTCCTTCATTTACATTTCCAACGTTATTCGTCCAAGCCCTTTTTGGGTTTTGTAAGTTACTCTTTTATCATTAATTCAGTTATTCGTTTTTCCATCTTTCCAATTTGCATTTAATTTCCTACTTTGCTCTTTATTGTTAATTGCTTTCTTTATTCCAATTTATTTCTTGCCTTTTTAATTCCTGCCATGAATAACTAAGTTTCTTGGTGGTTTATGAGGGTGTGAACATCATTGGGGTAAATTGAGGCTTTTTCTTAATCTTGCATAAGTTTTCATTATCAACCCTTGGCATATAATTTGAGATCTTAAATTGTGTGTTTAATCCTTTGTCTTGGCTTACTCGATTGAGTTAGGCTAATTCATTGGCATATGTTTATGTGTTAGTTGATTAATTGATGCATGGCATATTAGGATTTGGTAATGAGTAATTAATTGGCTGATTAGTCTCTTTAATTAGATTAATGTGATTGGCTTTACTAATTGTTGAAAGTGGAACTAAAGGTGAGATCTCACTAATTAATCCCATTCTAGGCAATTAATCATTAGAATCACAACAAAGGAGTTAGATCTAACTCCGGCGTAATTAATGAACTCATGCATTCTTTTGTAGCCAATAATAACACCCTAATGAATGTTCCACCCCCATAAACCGCTGTTTTTATTATTTTCATTTTATTCCAACTTAATTCCCTTGCATACAAAAAACCCCCCAATTGTGACAAACCGTCATACAACTAGTCTTGTGTATTACTCTCTTAGCCACTCCTTGTGAGAGACGACCCTGGTTTCCACTAAACTATATTAGGGGAACTTGGTTTTAAAAATAATTAAATTTATGGTTGACACGACATCAACCATCACTCTTTCCATATCAGCCGAGCTATTTATAGAATTTGGCGGCAATGAAGAGTACCATGAAAATGCTATCCCAGTCAATGACGATGGAAACAACTAAAGCCTTAAATACTCATTATGCCCGGCCTCAGCTCATTGTACTGTGAAACGGCTGGTATGTTTCATAGTGGACTTCCCATCCTCCCCTGAAAAGGTAGTGAAATCTATGGCCCGAAACCCCCTAGGAAAAGGGATCCTATCGACCCATTCTGGATACGACTTCCTATACACAGGCCTTTCCAATGGCCTTAGTTGCAAACCGAAATGCTGTCGTAGCACATCAGCAATCATATTAGGGTCGCACAATTGAGGCTGAACTGGGTTCCTCGGCAACAATCCTTCTTCTTGCTGATAAACAGGCGCCTGAGGGTTACCCATAAAGTCTTGTCCTCCTCATGAGGATCTGTCCAGAAATTCGGTTGCGGCTGCCAGTTTTGTGCATACGGCGTGGGAGGTCTGATACCAATAGGACGGGTCATGCCCCCTTGCTGTTGATATGCTTCTCCGCCGTACGGCATACCGATGTTCCCGATGGCCCCTTCTAGTCTCCTATGAACATAGACTGATCCGTGATTCAAAGTCGCGGCTGGACTAGCTGAAGCCCCGTTTGCTCCTCCAAATGTTCCTCCATATGGTGGCGTACCAAACGTGTTACACCCTTGATCATTCACAGAAAATAGCAAAGGTGCAACCAATGGTTGGGTCATGAATTCCACAGTGCTTCTGGGCATAGCAGTATTACCCATTCCACCAGCAATTCCTGTAACCATTCCTCCTATCCCTTCAGTCACAATAGGAGGTGGTTGCGGCATCATCTGTGGAGCACTGGAAGCAGCAGCTTGAGGGTGGTATCCCTCGGTTTGTAGTACGTTACGAACCATGGGTCGTACAATCTAACCCATTTGCTGTGACACTTGATACATGAGATCATGCATTCCTTCTTCGATTTGTTACCTGATGAAGGCCACAGAAATCGTCGAAGTATTTCTTGATGACGCCCCACCAGCTGCCGCTGTAGTCTGGATTATGGGCCCTTTACCACCCATTCCAGATGTCGCGGCACTAGTAGTCGCATATGTTTTGCCTTTAGGCTTAGGTGTACCAGCGTTCGTCGATGAGCTCATCTCTGAAAATCGCCCAGACCTTAACTGCATCCGCCAAGGATGGTCAAGGCCTATCTTTTCTGTGATACTCCCGTGAGTCCCACCGGGCGTGCCATTTATGTTGTCGCGAAAATTATTTCTTCTCGGCTACGACTGAGAAAGCAGCCGAAAATAGCAATATAACCGCTTTTGATCCCTAAAACAACGATTATGCTAAGGAGGGGAATCAGCCCCTTAGCTGTGAGTTCTCCAAATATCTCAGAGAAGGAAGATTTTGGACAACGAGCAAAGGATGTGAATAAGAAAGCTTCCATTAATTCAATAACCACTAATTACACCAAGAAAATAGTAAAGAAAGTGTTTTCTCTACATGGATAAACTAAAACTACGACTAAAACTAAGAGAAAAATGTAAAAGTGCAGAAAAAGTGATAAAAGTAATTAAGCCATGATTTGTGATCATGGAGATGGTTGATTTTAGTCACAAGTTCCTCCTTATATAGCATTCTTGGTTCCTATTTCCAAGCTCCATGTTGCCCATGATCTTGCAATTGATTAGTCCTATTTTTGTGCCATGAATTCATTACTGGAGTGTAAAAACCCACTACCCACGTTTTTAGAAACCGCCAACTCTTCCTTCCCAAGTAACTGATTTTGTCTCGGCTATTTCCATCTCGGCTAATACTTTCTCGACTCAGCTAAGCCTGTTATAACTCGGCTAACTGTTTTATCACAGCTACTTCTGTTACAGCTCGGCTAACTATTTTATCACAGCTGATTCATTATAGCTAATCGTTTTTCCTGATATGATGTACCATTGACAGCCGTTTCTTTCCACTCAATTTCTTAGCTATTTTTTGGGTGATAACAGGAGGCATATGATGAGAGAAGCACGGCCAAATAAGCATCGTTAGAGTTACAACAAAAAACCAGCCAAAACAGCTAACAAATAGGATATTGGGCCACAATCACTCAGCTCATTAAAAATATACTCATGATAAAAATGTTATTTGGGCCATAAAATATTAAATGGGCTTTTGTTAACTGTTTTGGCTGATTTTTTGTTGTTCCCCAAGCATTTGTGCAACTGAATTGAATGTCTTGTATCCTTTGGCCTTTGCAATCGTGAAATATTAATTTTCAGTTGTAAGATTAGGTGTATAACACAACTAGCTGTCAAAACAATCAACGGTTAAATAAGTTTTGAAGGAAAATAAAATCAAGTACAATATTTTAATTTTCAATTATAGCATGTGATAAATAAATAATAAAAAGATGAATATGAAAAATAGAATCTGGATTGGATGAATTTGAAGTCATTGGTTTGTTTCTCGCTGCTCCTTACACACAGAAATTCCACTGAAAGAAATCACAGAGAGAAGAGAAGAGTGTGTACTGGTAAGTCAAGTGACAGCATACGCTAGGTTAGGGTAAGCAGTCTATATATATTAATTTATTCCTAATAGGGCGGAATAAATACTATCAATTTGTCAACAGTAGGAACTCTCCAAGGTTAGATAATGATGGGCCCAACCCACCTATCATCAGCTGGGCCAAACATAATTTCTTTCACACTTTTACAATAATATATTAATGTAACCCAATAACAATAATATTAATAAATATAATAATGGCTACATAATATTTAATAAATGAATTGGTCTGGATAAATACTAATTTATGCTAGTCCACCAAATAATTATCCAACAATCTCCCACTTTGACAACATAAATTAGAGCACGAGATTAATATCAATCCAGATCAATTCATAAAATATTTTGGCAATAAAAATAATCTGCAATATTTGCTAATTTGTGTAAGTCCACAAAATAAAATTCTAACATTCTCCCACTTGGACAACACAAATTAGAGTTTAAAAGGAGTCAGACTAGTTCAGATTAATTCACACAATGTGTGATTACAACAAAATGTCAAACATCACAATATTGTCAACCATAAAACATCCAAAATGAAATGTAGTATCTCATCTCTGCAGAAAATCTCACCCGAAAGAGCAAAGATATCATACAGAAATAAAACACTCACATCTCGATGACCTTTATCCGCCCAAGATGAAATATGAAATTAAGACAAAATAATCTCATTACAATATCAACATAAGTCTGGATCCAAAATGTCTTTATGAACAAAAGAATAAATAACTATTATTGCTGAAAACCACTTTAAACAAATTACGACAATACATGAAGATTGTCATCATAGCAATAAATAATCGTTGACCTTAATATGACAACTTTGAGCATGAGGTTCAAACAACATGTGAGACAGACTCCCACTAAACCAATATATCATAAAACCTCACTATATGCATTGTGTTGGATAAAGACAGATTGAGCTTGCTCATACAAACCAATCCAACACAAACCATCATATATCCTTACTTGAGAGTGTTCACAACAGTATCACAATAACTAATCAAATAGTATACGTTAATCTGATACTCAATATTCAATAATAACTAAAATTGATTTATGTAGTCCACAACAATAGCAAGACCAAAAATTCTTCCACTTGGACTACATAAATCAATTATCAGATTATCAATAATAATATGTATACATTATACATGACCACAATAATATACCAAAATACTCTCAATAAACAACAAATATGGGATATGAGTAGTAATTAAGGATTGCACAACAACAATATCATATAGCATAAAAGCAATCATTAAATTAACTTGACAAACAACATGTCAAGACATTTAAAATACAATATAATATTATGAGACGAACATCTAGGGTCTTCACAAAATGTCAGTCATTACTGACAATCATTTGATTAAAGTCAGTCCATAACAATAAGTTATCAATTCTCTCACTTGGACTACATAAATCAAATTTTACAAAATATCTCATAATAAGCAGAGTCATAACAAAACTTACAAAATGACTCCACTAGCTCAAATGCACTAAAATGTTTCTCAGTTTCTTACTAACTCAATGTAGACTTGAAAATATAGTGGACTAACGACAGTGGAAGCAAAAACAAAATTTCAATGATACACAAATTCAAGTCACTATGAGTAGCAACATAATTTTCCAGTTTACACTTGAGAAACACGATTATCATGACCTTATTCATTAGAAATGAGTGCTATACATATAGCACACATTACGTCTTATGTATAGCACAAGTTGGATACTAATTGAACATATTTCTGTTGTACGATAGCAATTCTTGAAAATCATCTCCACTTTCACTTATCCTTTGAAGACATCCACGCAAATTTAAGAAAATGAAAAAATGTGTTTTTTGCTCCTGTTCATCAATTCCAATTAAACAAAACTCAATCAAGCAAATAAAAAAAAAAAAACTCAATCAACAAACGAAAAATAACACAATCAATTAATAAAAAAGCTCAATCAAACAATAGATAAAAAACATGTCCAATTTGCATTGTAAATAGTGAAAAATGCTTAAATGTAGTACATTTATCAATATAAGCATGGTGAAAATAAAAAAAAATATAAAATGTATTATTTTTCTCTAAAGATAACACCTTTATCACTAAAACAATACAAATTGTCACTATAAATGGACAAAATAAATTATTTTCTCTAAGGGTAGCACCTTTATCACTAAAGGTAGCACGTTTACCACTAAAACAACACAAATTATCACTAAAAATGGACAAAATGCATTTTTCTCCGAAGGTCGCATCTTTAACAATTAAAAAAAATCAATCTAATAATCTCTAAAATACAACCCAACATAAAAAAATCCAACCAAATAATAGATAAAACCCAATAAAAAAATTAAAAAAACCCAACTAAAACACAGTTAAAGAACACATTCCAAACTGTGAAAGAAGCTTCAAAGGTAGCACCTTTATTACTATAGTCATTGTGAGAATGAAAAATAACACAAAAATACAATATTTTTTCTAAAAATGTAGCATCTTTATCACTAAATGAATTAAATTCATAAGTTGGGTTATTTGCAAATTATTTGTTGAGTTTTTTCTTGATGTTAGTTGAGTTATTGAATCCGTACATTTTCATGTTTCCTTCATTTTCACCTCATCCCTACCATCTCTATCAATCAACATAAAACACTCTCTTTGTCCTTTTAAAAAAAGGAAAATAAAGAAGAGAAACAAAAATAATTTTTTTACTTCATCCATATCATCTTTATCGACAACAAAAAATATTCTCTCTGTCCTTTAAAAGATAAGGAGGAGAAATAATAAAGTAAAAGAAAAAAGAAAAAAATATAGAGGAAGAAGAAAAAATGAAAGAAGAAAATAAAGAAAAAGAAGAAGAAAAAAATATTACTAATCTGATGGGTGGAGGGAAGAAAATCAGAAAAATGAAAAAAAAAAACTCTAACAAGAACGAAAGGGCACGGGAAAGAGAAAGAGGGAAATTATTTTTAATATTGGGTTTGAAATTAAATAGTTCCATAATATGGTGTTTGAAAATGATGTATAGGAATATAGGTAAGTAAAAATCGCAACTTGCAGTTTTTGCTAAAACATAGAAAAAAAATTTGGTGTAAGGAATCTACCAAAAATCGCAAGTTGCGGTTTTTCCTAATAGTTGGCAGGTCAAATCAATCAAGGTGCAGGAGACTCTATGATGCGACACGTGGCAAGGTGTTGCATCGCGCCTAAAAAATCGTAATATGTTGTTTTTAAGGGTGTAATCGGATCAGATGAGTTCAAATTTCAGGAAAAAATGTATCTGATTCAATCAATTTGAGTTCGGTTTGGATTAGATTGGATGGATCATTTTTTATGAGCAAATCCAATCGATGAATCCGATTAAAATTCGGTTGGTTCAGTTCGATGATTGCATGTTCGATTTAACAAAAAATTAAAAAAATTGCAAAAATACAAAAAATTGCAAAAATATTTAAATTTTAAATAGAAATAAATGATTAGTATTTTTAGTATTATAAATTATGAAATTGAATATATTATTTTTATTTTATCTATTGATTTATTTAAAAACTATATAACATTATTATTACAGTATGTTTAATAATAATTATTATCATATTTTTTATATTAATAAAAATAAATATAGAGTCTTTTATGATGAAGAAAGCTAATTCTAAAATTTATATAAACTTAAAGAGAATTTTATTCAAATTTAATAAAATTATAATATATAATTTTTAAAAAAAATATTTACTTGATATTTCTATCTATTATTTTTGCTCTCCCTTTATTTCATTTCTAGATTCGTCCCTGAGTCGAGTATTACTGAAATAAACAGGACAACAATAATGCGTTGAGACTAGTATATGTATGGACTGGTAACCTTTTCTCACAGGTTACGGATAATATATGATATCAAGTCTACACATAGGTATAATGGCAGTATACTGGACAGACCCGCCATGAGAACACCACATGGATCGTAGCATGAATGTCATTCGTGATATCAAGTTTTTGTTTTCCGCTGCGCCTTTATACCCGCATTCCTAAACAAGTGTATGAGTCATTGTACTTCCTGATTTCCCAGAAGTATTTATTCTTCCTAAGGCTTATTACCTGAACAAGCCATTGACAATCTATGTCAAAGTGCATGCACTTCGCATAGTAGGTTGTTGTTTTTTACTCATGGACCTTATAAACCACTCAATTCGACAAATTGTACTCTTTAATTACCCATATAGTTGTCTCTCTATCATTAAATTGCATTCCAACACACAATTCACCATTTACAACCTGAACACCTATAAAATAACAAAATAACAAATTAATACAATAATTATTACCGTTAAAAAAATTCTTTATGAATATTCATACAACAATTAAAATTATTTTTAAAATACTAATTTTCAATCAAACGAAAGATATAAGTCTCATGGTAGTAGCAGTGAAATTGTACGAGGTATTTTTATTGACCTAGATTTCTCTACCATTGATACTACACGATCCTCTCATTAGCGTGGATTTGATCTAAATTAAATTTGTCTATGTCTGTCAACGATGAAGTATACAGACCAGATATGATAGGTATTCAACATCCAAGTGATGAGAATGTAGGTGCTAGGGATATCAATAGAGAAATATGAAGAGGAGATCTTGATGGATGTAACCCCCAAGTAATTAGCCCTTAATATTTAAGTCATTTTAGACCAACTATTACGATATGAAAATAAAGGCTTTGCACGTACGATAATCGATATTAAAATCAACACATATCACATATCACACTTAAACTTATCCACAAGGATTATCAAAGAGAAACGAATTCACTCAAACTTAACTAAATTCTAATCAAGGTCAATTACCCTTAATTCTAATTAATTAGAACTTAATAAAAGTCGGGGTGTACGTTACAATGGACCTCTGTGAGGTAATATTTATGAGTCAGATAGGTGGAGTCCTTCCCCGATTGTGAGGGGTAGGTGGAGAGGAAATCAACATACAACTCAATGGCAAGAATCTTTCTCAATAATACTTATATATTTGAAACATTTGTTAAAGATTGTCATCTCCATTAATGACAAATGACACATATTGTGTCAACCCATTAAAAAATAGCATGAGACATTTATGTGACTTTCTCCACTATCGACAAAGACATTTCTCTAAATCAACATATGATATATTAAGTGAAATGGAGAAACACATTTGATTCTCCTAGACAAATGTCACCCTTTTATTTGTATTTATGATACTCCCTTTAAAATTTGAGTTTAATTTTGATGCATTGACCTTATAAAATACTTTTACACTGTCATCCAATCAAAACGTTCTGTTTGTATGACTTTTCAGGTAGTGGGAAAAAGAAAACACAATCATGGCTGACGTGACAGTACATGATTGGATGACTGTGTAAAAAAATAGTACACTATTAGTGGATGAAAATTAAATCCTTAAAATTTACTACTATAATTTCTTCCATTTTTCCTAACGTATTTTTTTCTCTTCTCATACTTATTTCTTCTTTCTTGTTTGAACGAGTTAGTGTGAGTGAGAACAATTGTTTTTATAGATTTTTCGTGCAAAAATCGCATCTAATAATTGTTGGGACAGTTAATAAAAACTACAAGTTGCAGGATTTTTAATTAATATTTTTTAATTCAAATCCCGCCGCAACTTGCGGTTTTTAGTTTAATATATTAATTTTTTTTTTTTTTGAAAAACTGCAACTTGCATTTTTTGATATTTTAAAATTTAGAAAAATAAATCCTGCAAGTTGCGGTTTTTGGAAACACCATATATCCGTATTTTCTTCTTAAATGTCATATGCAGGTACTTTCACAACCCTTTTAAATGTCCCGGAGAAAGAAGTGTAGGAGGTTATAATTAGGAGTATATTAGTCATTAAGTTTAGAGGTTGTTACTCTTGATTAGCCTATATAAGACTTTATTACTTTGTAATTCAATACACTTTTACCATTCAATTGATTCATTTTTCTCATCTCTATTTTCTCTCTTCTCTATGTACCATAGTTTTCTACATGGTATCAGAGCATGAGATCTTAATTTTATTCTGTTGGTATATGCCCTAGAGGGCCAATCATAGTTGTATTTTTATTATGATATTATGACATTTTATTTTATATATATACATACATATATATATATATATATATATATATATGAGGCATTGTTTTCATTAATTGTTTATGTATTTTAATAAACATTATGATGTCCTTAGAATGAAATAAAGATTAGGTACATAACCTAATAGTGAGACTTCATTCTTAAATGTCCCTAGTCAAGTATTACTGTAAACAACAGGACAATAGTAATACGTTGGGACTAGTATGTATAAGGACTGATAACCTTTTCTCACAGGTTATGGATATGTGATATCAAGTCTGCACATAGGTATATATGGTGATATATACTGGACTGACCCGCTTTGAGAACACTACATGGATAGTAATGTGAATGTCATAAGTGATTCTCATAGTGATGATGAAACATGTAGTCCTTTGACTTGAAGTTACTGTGATCCGCTGCATGAGGAGTTATGTGCTTTGATACCGTCAAACGTTATCCGTAACAGGGTAATTATAAAGGCGGTCATTAGGCATATCACGAGTCATGTGGGCGGTGCGAGTAACGTAGATAGAATTTGTCCCTCTCACATTACGAGAGATATATCTGTGGGCCCTTGATGAGTAGGACTGGGTAAATGCATGGTCATGCTGAAATGAATTAATGTGTGACATTAATGTCATTTATTTTATCAGTCTACTCGGAGATCAAGAAACTAATGATTTAACTATACAAGATGACTAATTTCATGCTTGTGTTAAATCTGGATATTTGGACAAATGGACTGAAGTGTACGCTAACGTCAATCACGGAAAGGTTATGTCAAACCGTTGACTTTCTTATAACTTGGGTAACAGTGATGTGTTGCTAGATACCGCTCACTGTTTATATTATTTAAATGAGATTTAATAATATTGCCAACGTTGTAAGAACCTATAGGGTCGCACACTAAAGCAGTTTTTATATTGATGCTAAATTAGAATAAATTAGTGTGACTAATTTAATTGGGATTCATGCGATAGACCTAATAAAATATAAGATTAAATTAGTGTGACTAATAATTTAATTGGGCTTTCATAAGATGGGCCTAATAAGGATTAAGAGAAGTTAGTGTGACTAATTGGGCTTCCATGAGATGGGCCCAACAAGGCTTAGGTTTAGGTTAAGTGTAGACTATAAATAACACGCCTAAGGAGCCTTTTGTGTTGGTTGTTGACTTCATACACTTTAGCCTTCCTCTCTAGAATCCTTATTTCTCTGTTTCTCGCTACTAGCATAGTGAGTTTCAGGAAAGCATCAAGGTGAGTGTTTGACACTCACAACTGCTGTGTGGATATCTCTAGGCCGTTGCTACACTTGCAACGGAAGAGTTTGACATAGCTCTTTGTGAAGATTCAAGAATTCAAGAATTGAAGAGTTCAAGAGTTCAAGATTTGAAGAGTTCAAGATTTGAGGACTTCAAGAATCGAAGAGTTCAAGAATTCAAGATTTCAAGAGTTGAAGAATTCAAGAACAAGAACTTTTGAAGAACTCAAGAACAAGTGTTTTTCGCAAATTGTATTGCGATATATAACGCTTCAACAGGTAATTCATAGATGAATCATGTTCATCCACATGGGTCCTTGGGTGGAAATTGCATAAAATTTTTTGTTTTCCGCTGCACCTTTATGCATGATTTCCCAACAGTGGTATCAGAGCCTCTTGTGAAAATATGGTTCTCTTGAAAGAACTATCTGTTGTTTATATGATAAACACGGTTCTGTTATGTTGTTTATGGGATAAACACGGTTTTGATTTTTGCAAGAAGCGATTTTTTGATCATATGATGATATGATTTTTGAAATCATCATGTTATGTGATAACATGGTTTTGCTTCTTTGCCGATAAGGATTTGCAAAAAAAAGGTTCAAGAGTTGAATCCTTATTTTCAAGATCCTTGGTTTTGAAATTCTTGTTTTCGAAACTAATCCTTATTTTCAAAGTTCATCCTTGTTTTCGAAAAGTTTGGTGTTTGATCCTTGTTTTCGAAAATTGTTTGTTGTTTCCTTGTTTGTTTTCGAAAATTACATGATGGATGACTATAATTCATTTGATTTTATCTTGTTTCCTTTTTGAGTGACAAATAGATGTGATATGTTGATATCATATCTTTTTCAAATTTGTAAATCTTTTAATTAATGAGATTAATTAATAAGGATATTTGATATCATATCTTTTTCAAATTTGGAAATCTTTTAATTAATGAGATTAATTAAAAGGGATATGTGTAACATATCTTTTTTAAATTTGGAAATCTTTTAATTAATGAGATTAATTAAAATGGATATTTGATATCATATCTTTTTCAAATTTGGAAATCTTTTAATTAATGAGATTAATTAAAAGGGATATATGTAACATATCTTTTTCAAATTTGGAAATCTTTTAATTAATGAGATTAATTAATAGGGATATTTGATATCATATCTTTTTCAAATTTGGAAATCTTTTAATTAATGAGATTAATTAAAAGGGATATGTGTATCATATCTTTTTCAAATTTAGAAATCTTTTAATTAATGAGATTAATTAAAAGGGATATATGTATCATATCTTTTTCAAATTTGGAAATCTTTAATTAATATGATTAATTAAAATTCGCACATATATATATATACCATATCTATATTTCAAATTTTGAAATCTTTTTAATTAATGGTTAATTAAATTGCATACAAATATATGAGATATATATGTATTTCAAGTTTGAAAATCGTTTTAATTAATGAGATTGATTAAATCGAATTGTATACATATGGTTTGTCTGTCACGGATTCAAGATTCGTTTCAATAAATCGATTTATATTCCGAAAACATTTTATGCTTAGAGAAATAAAATTGTTTTAAATATAAAGCATTTTTTTTAATTGGATAAAATGATTTAAAGTATTTCGTTTAACATGTCATGGGATGCATGTTTATATGTCCTCATATGCTTTATTCATTTTATTCTATCATGTTGCATTTACATGTTATACATATATGTATGAGATACATATATGGATGTTATGTGTTAAATGGTTTAACACTACATGGTGAGATCAATTTATGAAAAACCCCTCATTGTAAAATATTAAGTCATGATAGCCTTCCGATGCATAGCACTCGTCAAGACTGTTATCGATGTAGTGTGGATCTGCCAAAGCAGGGCACTCTTATCTATGGCAGTAAGGCGCGATAGGACAAGCAAGTAATGTCCGACTGCTAACCATTGGGTTTGACTTAACTAAGTGAGATTCAACAGGATTGAGAGGCTTAGAGGCAACGACAGTTGGGCTTTAATTCATAAGATGAATTAGAATAAGGTGTTATTCACCCAACTATCCAAGAGTTGTATAAGATACAATTGGAAAGAGTTTTCTACCTAAATAGTCGAAACTTTAAGCGATCAACCAAAGTTGACTTAAAGCTAGATGAAATATGGATCTTGGCCCACTATAAAATATTCCAAAGGAAAATTTTACGAATCAATGTAGAGGGTCGTTGGTTTGAGTAAAATAGTGGGAGCAATATTTAATTAAAGTCCTAATTAAATATTATATGTCATGATTCTCACTCTGCATATTATCTTTCTGTGGTTTACCATGACATCACACACATTAAATAACCTGTCATTGCGATCTATCCTTGAGAATGATAAGTTGTATCCTTGAGAAGGATAAGTTGTCTGGAACAAATTTTCTAGACTGGTATAGAAACTTGAGGAATGTCCTCAAGCATGAAAATAAATGTCCTCAAAGGAATTGTTCCTAAGGAGACACCAGCTGCAAGTACTTCTAGGGCTGACAAAGATGCTTATAAGAAGCATTAGGATAAAGCCTTAGATGTTTTGTTGTCTTATGCTTGCTACCTTGACCCCTGAGTTGTAGAAATATCATGAGAGTCATGAAAGCATGGAGGCGTATGATGTGATCATACACCTCAAGCAACTATATCAAAGGGCAAAGGCAAGGCCATCTTGATGGTTCAAGATGAAAGAGCAAAAGAAGCAAAGCAGCAAGTCCAATGGCAAGGGCAAGGCAAAGGGCAAGGGCAATGAGATTCCCAAGCTGAAAGCCTTGAAGCCTAAGGGCGATATGTCTAAAGAGGATACCTGCTTCCATTCCGGTAGGACCGGACATTGGAAGAGGAACTGTGCAAAATACCTAGAATAATGAAAGAATAACAAAGGAAGTAAGACTTCCAGTTCATGTATGATTGTTATAGATGTCAATTTATCTACTTTTGCATCATGAGTATTAGATACTCGATGTAGTTCTCACATTTAGCACTTGTTTATTTGTGCAAATGAGATTAGATCATTGACTAAGAGTAAAAGTCGACCTACGAGTTGGAAATGGAGCAAGAGTTGCTGAATTGACTGTAGGGACTTATGATTTGACTTTTCCCATTAGGCTCATTATTCAGTTAGAGAACTGTTATAATGTATCTGCCATTAGAAGAAAATCGTTTCTAATTCAAGTTTGGATAAACTTGGTTTTAGTTTTATAATGAAGAACAAATGTTGTTCAATTTATTATGATGATGTCTTTTTATGGTAGTGCACCTATGATTAATGGACTTTATGTTCTTGATCTTGAAACGCCCATCTATAACATTAATACTTAGAGGTTCAAATCAAACGAATTGAATCATTCTTACCTTTGGCATTGTCGTTTAGGCCATATAAATGAGAAGCGCATTTCGATATTCCATAAAGATGGATTATTGGACTCATTTCATTATGAATCATATGAAATATGCGAATCTTGTTTATTGGAAAAATGACTAAGGCGACATTCACTCAAAAGGGTGAAAGGGCCACTGAGCTTTTGGGCCTTATACATATCGATGTGTGCGGACCCATTAGTACCTCAGCCAGAGGTGGTTTACAATACTTCATCACATTCACTGATGACTTCAGTTGATATGGATATGTGTATCTCATGAGACACAAATCGGAATCCTTTGAAGAGTTCAGGGAATTCAAGAATGAAGTAGAAAACCAAATTGGCAAGAGTATTAAAATCCTTCGATTGGATCGAGGAGGTGAATACTTGAGTCAAGAGTTTGATGACTATCTGCGAGAGTGTGGGATATTATCTCAACTCACTCCTCCTTGAACGCCATAGTGGAATGGTGTTTTTGAGAAAAGAAATCGAACTCTGTTGGACATGGTTCGATCAATAATGAGTCATGCAAGCATTCCAAATTCTTTCTGGGGACATGCTGTGTTGACAACAGCACTTACACTTAACCGTGTTCCAACCAAGACGGTAGAAAAGACACCATATGAGATGTGGACTGGTAGACGACCAGTATGTCTTTTATGAAGATTTGAGGTTGTGGAGCTTATGTGAAACGTCAGGTCTCTAATAAGCTTGAACCTAAATCTGAAAAGTGCTTCTTTGTGGGGTATCCTAAAGAAACCAAGGGATACTATTTCTACAACCAATATGACAACAAAGTGTTTGTTGCGCGAACTGGTGTATTCCTTGAGAAGGAATTCATTGGAGCCAGTGGGAGCAAAGTAGAAATTGAAGAAATACTTCAACCACAAGAAGAAACTTTACCGGAGGTGGAACAAGAGCAGAGTACACAAGTTGTTGTAGTACAAGAGCCTGCTCAAGTAACACAAGAACCACGTAGGTCAGACAGAACACGTCACCTGACTAAGAGATATGAATTTCTCATGACTCAACAGGGTGATGTGCTGCTCATGGATCAAGATGAGCCTGTCACCTATCAGGAGGCGATTACTGGACCTGATTCTGAAAAGTGGCTAGAAGCCATGAAATCGGAAATGGATTCCATGTACACTAACCAGGTGTGGACCTTGGTTGATCAACCTGAAGGGGTAAAACCCATAGGTTGTAAGTGGGTTTTCAAGAAGAAAACTGACATGGATGGTAATGTGATTACCTTTAAGGCAAGATTGGTTGCAAAGGGTTCATGCAAACTCATGGTGTAAACTATGATGAAACCTTTTCACCTGTCGCGATGCTTAAATCCATTCGGATTTTACTTGCTATCGCTGCATACTACGATTATGAGATATGGCATATGGATGTCAAGACTGCTTTCCTTAATGGAAATCTCCTTGAGGATGTGTACATGACACAACCCGAAGGTTTTGACATCGAAGACGATGCTGCAAAAGTATGCAAGTTACAGCGATCAATCTATGGATTGAAGCAAGCTTCTAGGAGTTGGAATCTTCGTTTTGACGAGACTGTGAGACAGTTTGGATTCGTTAAGAACGAAGATGAGCCTTGTGTTTACAAGAAGGTTAGTGGGAGCACAGTTGCATTTCTGGTCTTGTATGTGGACGACATACTTCTCATTGGAAATGACGTCCCGACTTTACAGTCTATTAAGACTTGGCTTGGGAACTGTTTTTAAATGAAGAACTTATGCGAAGCTACTTACATATTGGGTGTAAGGATCTATAGAGATAGATCAAACAGATTGCTTGGCCTAAGCCAAAATACATACATAGACAAAGTGTTGAGACACTTTAAGATGCATGATCAAAGAAAGGGTTTTTGCCTATGTCGCATGGGTGACACTCTCAAAGGCCCAATGTCCCCTTTTCAAGTCGATAGGAATCGGATGAATAAGATTTCATATGCATCTGCAATTGGATCTATCATGTATGCTATGTTATGTACACGACCAGATGTCTCGTATGCTTTGAGCATGACGAGCAGATACCAGTCAAATCCCGGTGATGGTCACTGGACAGTCATTAAGAATATTCTTAAGTACTTGAGAAGAACTAAGGATTGATTCTTGATATATGGAGGTGAGGAAGAACTAGTTGTAAAGGGTTACACTGATGCTAGTTTCCAAACCGACAAAATCAGGTTATGTGTTTTGTCTTAATGACGGGACTGTGAGCTGGAAGAGTTCCGAGCAAGAGACAGTCGCCGATTTTACTACAGAGGCCGAGTACGTTTCTGGCAGTAATGCAGCAAAAGAGATTGTTTGGATCTGAAAGTTCATTACTGAACTTGGTGTGGTTCCGTGCATTGAGGACCTAGTAGCTCTCTATTGTGACAACAATGGAGCCATTGCACAGGCTAAGGAACCCAGATCTCACCAGCGATCCAAACACATACTCAGGCGCTTTCATCCTATTCGAGAGTTTATCGATAGAGGAGATGTAAAGATATGCGGAGTGCCAACTGATGATAACATCGCTGACCCACTGACCAGGTAACTTCCTCAGCGGAAGCATGATGGGCATACTAGATCAATAGGCATTAGAGATATGTCGTATTGGCTCTAGTGCAAGTGGGAGTCTGTTGGTATATGCCCTAGAGGGCCAATCATAGTTGCATTTTTATTATGATATTATGACATTTTATTTTATATATATACTATATATATATATATATATATATATATATATGAGGCATTGTTTTCATTAATTGTTTATGTATTTTAATAAACATTATGATGTCCTTAGAATGAAATAAAGATTAGGTACATAACCTAATAGTGAGACTTCATTCTTAAATGTCCCTAGTCAAGTATTACTGTAAACAACAGGACAATAGTAATACGATGGGACTAGTATGTGTAAGGACTGATAACCTTTTCTCACAGGTTATGGATATGTGATATCAAGTCTGCACATAGGTATATATGGTGATATATACTGGACTGACCCGCTTTGAGAACACTACATGGATAGTAATGTGAATGTCATAAGTGATTCTCATAGTGATGATGAAACATGTAGTCCTTTGACTTGAAGTTACTGTGATCCGCTGCATGAGGAGTTATGTGCTTTGATACCGTCAAACGTTATCCGTAACAGGGTAATTATAAAGGCGGTCATTAGGCATATCACGAGTCATGTGGGCGGTGCGAGTAACGTAGATAGAATTTGTCCCTCTCACATTACGAGAGATATATCTGTGGGCCCTTGATGAGTAGGACTGGGTAATTGCATGGTCATGCTGAAATGAATTAATGTGTGACATTAATGTCATTTATTTTATCAGTCTACTCGGAGATCAAGAAACTAATGATTTAACTATACAAGATGACTAATTTCATGCTTGTGTTAAATCTGGATATTTGGACAAATGGACTGAAGTGTACGCTAACGTCAATCACGGAAAGGTTATGTCAAACCGTTGACTTTCTTATAACTTGGGTAACAGTGATGTGTTGCTAGATACCGCTCACTGTTTATATTATTTAAATGAGATTTAATAATATTGCCAACGTTGTAAGAACCTATAGGGTCGCACACTAAAGCAGTTTTTATATTGATGCTAAATTAGAATAAATTAGTGTGACTAATTTAATTGGGATTCATGCGATAGACCTAATAAAATATAAGATTAAATTAGTGTGACTAATAATTTAATTGGGCTTTCATAAGATGGGCCTAATAAGGATTAAGAGAAGTTAGTGTGACTAATTGGGCTTCCATGAGATGGGCCCAACAAGGCTTAGGTTTAGGTTAAGTGTAGACTATAAATAACACGCCTAAGGAGCCTTTTGTGTTGGTTGTTGACTTCATACACTTTAGCCTTCCTCTCTAGAATCCTTATTTCTCTGTTTCTCGCTACTAGCATAGTGAGTTTCAGGAAAGCATCAAGGTGAGTGTTTGACACTCACAACTGCTGTGTGGATATCTCTAGGCCGTTGCTACACTTGCAACGGAAGAGTTTGACATAGCTCTTTGTGAAGATTCAAGAATTCAAGAATTGAAGAGTTCAAGAGTTCAAGATTTGAAGAGTTCAAGATTTGAGGACTTCAAGAATCGAAGAGTTCAAGAATTCAAGATTTCAAGAGTTGAAGAATTCAAGAACAAGAACTTTTGAAGAACTCAAGAACAAGTGTTTTTCGCAAATTGTATTGCGATATATAACGCTTCAACAGGTAATTCATAGATGAATCATGTTCATCCACATGGGTCCTTGGGTGGAAATTGCATAAAATTTTTTGTTTTCCGCTGCACCTTTATGCATGATTTCCCAACAGTGGTATCAGAGCCTCTTGTGAAAATATGGTTCTCTTGAAAGAACTATCTGTTGTTTATATGATAAACACGGTTCTGTTATGTTGTTTATGGGATAAACACGGTTTTGATTTTTGCAAGAAGCGATTTTTTGATCATATGATGATATGATTTTTGAAATCATCATGTTATGTGATAACATGGTTTTGCTTCTTTGCCGATAAGGATTTGCAAAAAAAAGGTTCAAGAGTTGAATCCTTATTTTCAAGATCCTTGGTTTTGAAATTCTTGTTTTCGAAACTAATCCTATTTTCAAAGTTCATCCTTGTTTTCGAAAAGTTTGGTGTTTGATCCTTGTTTTCGAAAATTGTTTGTTGTTTCCTTGTTTGTTTTCGAAAATTACATGATGGATGACTATAATTCATTTGATTTTATCTTGTTTCCTTTTGAGTGACAAATAGATGTGATATGTTGATATCATATCTTTTTCAAATTTGTAAATCTTTTAATTAATGAGATTAATTAATAAGGATATTTGATATCATATCTTTTTCAAATTTGGAAATCTTTTAATTAATGAGATTAATTAAAAGGGATATGTGTAACATATCTTTTTTAAATTTGGAAATCTTTTAATTAATGAGATTAATTAAAATGGATATTTGATATCATATCTTTTTCAAATTTGGAAAATCTTTTAATTAATGAGATTAATTAAAAGGGATATATGTAACATATCTTTTTCAAATTTGGAAATCTTTTAATTAATGAGATTAATTAATAGGGATATTTGATATCATATCTTTTTCAAATTTGGAAATCTTTTAATTAATGAGATTAATTAAAAGGGATATGTGTATCATATCTTTTTCAAATTTAGAAATCTTTTAATTAATGAGATTAATTAAAAGGGATATATGTATCATATCTTTTTCAAATTTGGAAATCTTTAATTAATATGATTAATTAAAATTCGCACATATATATATATACCATATCTATATTTCAAATTTTGAAATCTTTTTAATTAATGGTTAATTAAATTGCATACAAATATATGAGATATATATGTATTTCAAGTTTGAAAATCGTTTTAATTAATGAGATTGATTAAATCGAATTGTATACATATGGTTTGTCTGTCACGGATTCAAGATTCGTTTCAATAAATCGATTTATATTCCGAAAACATTTTATGCTTAGAGAAATAAAATTGTTTTAAATATAAAGCATTTTTTTTAATTGGATAAAATGATTTAAAGTATTTCGTTTAACATGTCATGGGATGCATGTTTATATGTCCTCATATGCTTTATTCATTTTATTCTATCATGTTGCATTTACATGTTATACATATATGTATGAGATACATATATGGATGTTATGTGTTAAATGGTTTAACACTACATGGTGAGATCAATTTATGAAAAACCCCTCATTGTAAAATATTAAGTCATGATAGCCTTCCGATGCATAGCACTCGTCAAGACTGTTATCGATGTAGTGTGGATCTGCCAAAGCAGGGCACTCTTATCTATGGCAGTAAGGCGCGATAGGACAAGCAAGTAATGTCCGACTGCTAACCATTGGGTTTGACTTAACTAAGTGAGATTCAACAGGATTGAGAGGCTTAGAGGCAACGACAGTTGGGCTTTAATTCATAAGATGAATTAGAATAAGGTGTTATTCACCCAACTATCCAAGAGTTGTATAAGATACAATTGGAAAGAGTTTTCTACCTAAATAGTCGAAACTTTAAGCGATCAACCAAAGTTGACTTAAAGCTAGATGAAATATGGATCTTGGCCCACTATAAAATATTCCAAAGGAAAATTTACGAATCAATGTAGAGGGTCGTTGGTTTGAGTAAAATAGTGGGAGCAATATTTAATTAAAGTCCTAATTAAATATTATATGTCATGATTCTCACTCTGCATATTATCTTTCTGTGGTTTACCATGACATCACACACATTAAATAACCTGTCATTGCGATCTATCCTTGAGAATGATAAGTTGTATCCTTGAGAAGGATAAGTTGTCTGGAACAAATTTCTAGACTGTATAGAAACTTGAGGAATGTCCTCAAGCATGAAAATAAATGTCCTCAAAGGAATTGTTCCTAAGGAGACACCAGCTGCAAGTACTTCTAGGGCTGACAAAGATGCTTATAAGAAGCATTAGGATAAAGCCTTAGATGTTTGTTGTCTTATGCTTGCTACCTTGACCCCTGAGTTGTAGAAATATCATGAGAGTCATGAAAGCATGGAGGCGTATGATGTGATCATACACCTCAAGCAACTATATCAAAGGGCAAAGGCAAGGCCATCTTGATGGTTCAAGATGAAAGAGCAAAAGAAGCAAAGCAGCAAGTCCAATGGCAAGGGCAAGGCAAAGGGCAAGGGCAATGAGATTCCCAAGCTGAAAGCCTTGAAGCCTAAGGGCGATATGTCTAAAGAGGATACCTGCTTCCATTCCGGTAGGACCGGACATTGGAAGAGGAACTGTGCAAAATACCTAGAATAATGAAAGAATAACAAAGGAAGTAAGACTTCCAGTTCATGTATGATTGTTATAGATGTCAATTTATCTACTTTTGCATCATGAGTATTAGATACTCGATGTAGTTCTCACATTTAGCACTTGTTATTTGTGCAAATGAGATTAGATCATTGACTAAGAGTAAAAGTCGACCTACGAGTTGGAAATGGAGCAAGAGTTGCTGAATTGACTGTAGGGACTTATGATTTGACTTTTCCCATTAGGCTCATTATTCAGTTAGAGAACTGTTATAATGTATCTGCCATTAGAAGAACATCGTTTCTAATTCAAGTTTGGATAAACTTGGTTTTAGTTTTATAATGAAGAACAAATGTTGTTCAATTTATTATGATGATGTCTTTTATGGTAGTGCACCTATGATTAATGGACTTTATGTTCTTGATCTTGAAACGCCCATCTATAACATTAATACTTAGAGGTTCAAATCAAACGAATTGAATCCTTCTTACCTTTGGCATTGTCGTTTAGGCCATATAAATGAGAAGCGCATTTCGATATTCCATAAAGACGGATTATTGGACTCATTTCATTATGAATCATATGAAATATGTGAATCTTGTTTATTGGAAAAATGACTAAGGCGCCATTCACTCAAAAGGGTGAAAGGGCCACTGAGCTTTTGGGTCTTATACATATCGATGTGTGCGGACCCATTAGTACCTCAGCCAGAGGTGGTTTACAATACTTCATCACATTCACTGATGACTTCAGTTGATATGGATATGTGTATCTCATGAGACACAAATCGGAATCCTTTGAAGAGTTCAGGGAATTCAAGAATGAAGTAGAAAACCAAATTGGCAAGAGTATTAAAATCCTTCGATTGGATCGAGGAGGTGAATACTTGAGTCAAGAGTTTGATGACTATCTGCGAGAGTGTGGGATATTATCTCAACTCACTCCTCCTTGAACGCCATAGTGGAATGGTGTTTTTGAGAAAAGAAATCGAACTCTGTTGGACATGGTTCGATCAATAATGAGTCATGCAAGCATTCCAAATTCTTTCTGGGGACATGCTGTGTTGACAACAGCACTTACACTTAACCGTGTTCCAACCAAGACGGTAGAAAAGACACCATATGAGATGTGGACTGGTAGACGACCAGTATGTCTTTTATGAAGATTTGAGGTTGTGGAGCTTATGTGAAACGTCAGGTCTCTAATAAGCTTGAACCTAAATCTGAAAAGTGCTTCTTTGTGGGGTATCCTAAAGAAACCAAGGGATACTATTTCTACAACCAATATGACAACAAAGTGTTTGTTGCGCGAACTGGTGTATTCCTTGAGAAGGAATTCATTGGAGCCAGTGGGAGCAAAGTAGAAATTGAAGAAATACTTCAACCACAAGAAGAAACTTTACCGGAGGTGGAACAAGAGCAGAGTACACAAGTTGTTGTAGTACAAGAGCCTGCTCAAGTAACACAAGAACCACGTAGGTCAGACAGAACACGTCACCTGACTAAGAGATATGAATTTCTCATGACTCAACAGGGTGATGTGCTGCTCATGGATCAAGATGAGCCTGTCACCTATCAGGAGGCGATTACTGGACCTGATTCTGAAAAGTGGCTAGAAGCCATGAAATCGGAAATGGATTCCATGTACACTAACCAGGTGTGGACCTTGGTTGATCAACCTGAAGGGGTAAAACCCATAGGTTGTAAGTGGGTTTTCAAGAAGAAAACTGACATGGATGGTAATGTGATTACCTTTAAGGCAAGATTGGTTGCAAAGGGTTTCATGCAAACTCATGGTGTAAACTATGATGAAACCTTTTCACCTGTCGCGATGCTTAAATCCATTCGGATTTTACTTGCTATCGCTGCATACTACGATTATGAGATATGGCATATGGATGTCAAGACTGCTTTCCTTAATGGAAATCTCCTTGAGGATGTGTACATGACACAACCCGAAGGTTTTTGACATCGAAGACGATGCTGCAAAAGTATGCAAGTTACAGCGATCAATCTATGGATTGAAGCAAGCTTCTAGGAGTTGGAATCTTCGTTTTGACGAGACTGTGAGACAGTTTGGATTCGTTAAGAACGAAGATGAGCCTTGTGTTTACAAGAAGGTTAGTGGGAGCACAGTTGCATTTCTGGTCTTGTATGTGGACGACATACTTCTCATTGGAAATGACGTCCCGACTTTACAGTCTATTAAGACTTGGCTTGGGAACTGTTTTTAAATGAAGAACTTATGCGAAGCTACTTACATATTGGGTGTAAGGATCTATAGAGATAGATCAAACAGATTGCTTGGCCTAAGCCAAAATACATACATAGACAAAGTGTTGAGACACTTTAAGATGCATGATTCAAAGAAAGGGTTTTTGCCTATGTCGCATGGGGTGACACTCTCAAAGGCCCAATGTCCCCTTTTCAAGTCGATAGGAATCGGATGAATAAGATTTCATATGCATCTGCAATTGGATCTATCATGTATGCTATGTTATGTACACGACCAGATGTCTCGTATGCTTTGAGCATGACGAGCAGATACCAGTCAAATCCCGGTGATGGTCACTGGACAGTCATTAAGAATATTCTTAAGTACTTGAGAAGAACTAAGGATTGATTCTTGATATATGGAGGTGAGGAAGAACTAGTTGTAAAGGGTTACACTGATGCTAGTTTCCAAACCGACAAAATCAGGTTATGTGTTTTGTCTTAATGACGGGACTGTGAGCTGGAAGAGTTCCGAGCAAGAGACAGTCGCCGATTTTACTACAGAGGCCGAGTACGTTTCTGGCAGTAATGCAGCAAAAGAGATTGTTTGGATCTGAAAGTTCATTACTGAACTTGGTGTGGTTCCGTGCATTGAGGACCTAGTAGCTCTCTATTGTGACAACAATGGAGCCATTGCACAGGCTAAGGAACCCAGATCTCACCAGCGATCCAAACACATACTCAGGCGCTTTCATCCTATTCGAGAGTTTATCGATAGAGGAGATGTAAAGATATGCGGAGTGCCAACTGATGATAACATCGCTGACCCACTGACCAGGTAACTTCCTCAGCGGAAGCATGATGGGCATACTAGATCAATAGGCATTAGAGATATGTCGTATTGGCTCTAGTGCAAGTGGGAGTCTGTTGGTATATGCCCTAGAGGGCCAATCATAGTTGCATTTTTATTATGATATTATGACATTTTATTTTATATATATACTATATATATATATATATATATATATGAGGCATTGTTTTCATTAATTGTTTATGTATTTTAATAAACATTATGATGTCCTTAGAATGAAATAAAGATTAGGTACATAACCTAATAGTGAGACTTCATTCTTAAATGTCCCTAGTCAAGTATTACTGTAAACAACAGGACAATAGTAATACGATGGGACTAGTATGTGTAAGGACTGATAACCTTTTCTCACAGGTTATGGATATGTGATATCAAGTCTGCACATAGGTATATATGGTGATATATACTGGACTGACCCGCTTTGAGAACACTACATGGATAGTAATGTGAATGTCATAAGTGATTCTCATAGTGATGATGAAACATGTAGTCTTTTGACTTGAAGTTACTGTGATCCGCTGCATGAGGAGTTATGTGCTTTGATACCGTCAAACGTTATCCGTAACAGGGTAATTATAAAGGCGGTCATTAGGCATATCACGAGTCATGTGGGCGGTGCGAGTAACGTAGATAGAATTTGTCCCTCTCACATTACGAGAGATATATCTGTGAGCCCTTGATGAGTAGGACTGGGTAAATGCATGGTCATGCTGAAATGAATTAATGTGTGACATTAATGTCATTTATTTTATCAGTCTACTCGGAGATCAAGAAACTAATGATTTAATTATACAAGATGACTAATTTCATGCTTGTGTTAAATCTGGATATTTGGACAAATGGACTGAAGTGTACGCTAACGTCAATCACGGAAAGGTTCTGTCAAACCGTTGACTTTCTTATAACTTGGGTAACAGTGATGTGTTGCTAGATACCGCTCACTGTTTATATTATTTAAATGAGATTTAATAATATTGTCAACGTTGTAAGAACCTATAGGGTCGCACACTAAAGCAGTTTTTATATTGATGCTAAATTAGAATAAATTAGTGTGACTAATTTAATTGGGCTTCATGAGATAGACCTAATAAAATATAAGATTAAATTAGTGTGACTAATAATTTAATTAGGCTTTCATAAGATGGGCCTAATAAGGATTAAGAGAAGTTAGTGTGACTAATTGGGCTTCCATGAGATGGGCCCAACAAGGCTTAGGTTTAGGTTAAGTGTAGACTATAAATAACACGCCTAAGGAGCCTTTTGTGTTGGTTGTTGACTTCATACACTTTAGCCTTCCTCTCTAGAATCCTTATTTCTCTGTTTCTCGCTACTAGCATAGTGAGTTTCAGGAAAGCATCAAGGTGAGTGTTTGACACTCACAACTGCTGTGTGGATATCTCTAGGCCGTTGCTACACTTGCAACGGAAGAGTTTGACATAGCTCTTTGTGAAGATTCAAGAATTCAAGAATTGAAGAGTTCAAGAGTTCAAGATTTGAAGAGTTCAAGATTTGAGGACTTCAAGAATCGAAGAGTTCAAGAATTCAAGATTTCAAGAGTTGAAGAATTCAAGAACAAGAACTTTTGAAGAACTCAAGAACAAGTGTTTTTCGCAAATTGTATTGCGATATATAACGCTTCAACAGGTAATTCATAGATGAATCATGTTCATCCACATGGGTCCTTGGGTGGGAATTGCATAAAATTTTTTGTTTTCCGCTGCACCTTTATGCATGATTTCCCAACAGTGGTATCAGAGCCTCTTGTGAAAATATGGTTCTCTTGAAAGAACTATCTGTTGTTAATATGATAAACACGGTTCTGTTATGTTGTTTATGGGATAAACACGGTTTTGATTTTTGCAAGAAGCGATTTTTTGATCATATGATGATATGATTTTTGAAATCATCATGTTATGTGATAACATGGTTTTGCTTCTTTGCCGATAAGGATTTGCAAAAAAAATGTTCAAGAGTTGAATCCTTATTTTCAAGATCCTTGGTTTTGAAATTCTTGTTTTCGAAACTAATCCTTATTTTCAAAGTTCATCCTTGTTTTCGAAAAGTTTGGTGTTTGATCCTTGTTTTCGAAAATTGTTTGTTGTTTCCTTGTTTGTTTTCGAAAATTACATGATGGATGACTATAATTCATTTGATTTTATCTTGTTTCCTTTTTGAGTGACAAATAGATGTGATATGTTGATATCATATCTTTTTCAAATTTGTAAATCTTTTAATTAATGAGATTAATTAATAAGGATATTTGATATCATATCTTTTTCAAATTTGGAAATCTTTTAATTAATGAGATTAATTAAAAGGGATATGTGTAACATATCTTTTTTAAATTTGGAAATCTTTTAATTAATGAGATTAATTAAAATGGATATTTGATATCATATCTTTTTCAAATTTGGAAATCTTTTAATTAATGAGATTAATTAAAAGGGATATATGTAACATATCTTTTTCAAATTTGGAAATCTTTTAATTAATGAGATTAATTAATAGGGATATTTGATATCATATCTTTTTCAAATTTGGAAATCTTTTAATTAATGAGATTAATTAAAAGGGATATGTGTATCATATCTTTTTCAAATTTAGAAATCTTTTAATTAATGAGATTAATTAAAAGGGATATATGTATCATATCTTTTTCAAATTTGGAAATCTTTAATTAATATGATTAATTAAAATTCGCACATATATATATATACCATATCTATATTTCAAATTTTGAAATCTTTTTAATTAATGGTTAATTAAATTGCATACATATATATGAGATATATATGTATTTCAAGTTTGAAAATCGTTTTAATTAATGAGATTGATTAAATCGAATTGTATACATATGGTTTGTCTGTCACGGATTCAAGATTCGTTTCAATAAATCGATTTATATTCCGAAAACATTTTATGCTTAGAGAAATAAAATTGTTTTAAATATAAAGCATTTTTTTTAATTGGATAAAATGATTTAAAGTATTTCGTTTAACATGTCATGGGATGCATGTTTATATGTCCTCATATGCTTTATTCATTTTATTCTATCATGTTGCATTTACATGTTATACATATATGTATGAGATACATATATGGATGTTATGTGTTAAATGGTTTAACACTACATGGTGAGATCAATTTATGAAAAACCCCTCATTGTAAAATATTAAGTCATGATAGCCTTCCGATGCATAGCACTCGTCAAGACTGTTATCGATGTAGTGTGGATCTGCCAAAGCAGGGCACTCTTATCTATGGCAGTAAGGCGCGATAGGACAAGCAAGTAATGTCCGACTGCTAACCATTGGGTTTGACTTAACTAAGTGAGATTCAACAGGATTGAGAGGCTTAGAGGCAACGACAGTTGGGCTTTAATTCATAAGATGAATTAGAATAAGGTGTTATTCACCCAACTATCCAAGAGTTGTATAAGATACAATTGGAAAGAGTTTTCTACCTAAATAGTCGAAACTTTAAGCGATCAACCAAAGTTGACTTAAAGCTAGATGAAATATGGATCTTGGCCCACTATAAAATATTCCAAAGGAAAATTTTACGAATCAATGTAGAGGGTCGTTGGTTTGAGTAAAATAGTGGGAGCAATATTTAATTAAAGTCCTAATTAAATATTATATGTCATGATTCTCACTCTGCATATTATCTTTCTGTGGTTTACCATGACATCACACACATTAAATAACCTGTCATTGCGATCTATCCTTGAGAATGATAAGTTGTATCCTTGAGAAGGATAAGTTGTCTGGAACAAATTTTCTAGACTGGTATAGAAACTTGAGGAATGTCCTCAAGCATGAAAATAAATGTCCTCAAAGGAATTGTTCCTAAGGAGACACCAGCTGCAAGTACTTCTAGGGCTGACAAAGATGCTTATAAGAAGCATTAGGATAAAGCCTTAGATGTTTTGTTGTCTTATGCTTGCTACCTTGACCCCTGAGTTGTAGAAATATCATGAGAGTCATGAAAGCATGGAGGCGTATGATGTGATCATACACCTCAAGCAACTATATCAAAGGGCAAAGGCAAGGCCATCTTGATGGTTCAAGATGAAAGAGCAAAAGAAGCAAAGCAGCAAGTCCAATGGCAAGGGCAAGGCAAAGGGCAAGGGCAATGAGATTCCCAAGCTGAAAGCCTTGAAGCCTAAGGGCGATATGTCTAAAGAGGATACCTGCTTCCATTCCGGTAGGACCGGACATTGGAAGAGGAACTGTGCAAAATACCTAGAATAATGAAAGAATAACAAAGGAAGTAAGACTTCCAGTTCATGTATGATTGTTATAGATGTCAATTTATCTACTTTTGCATCATGAGTATTAGATACTCGATGTAGTTCTCACATTTAGCACTTGTTTATTTGTGCAAATGAGATTAGATCATTGACTAAGAGTAAAAGTCGACCTACGAGTTGGAAATGGAGCAAGAGTTGCTGAATTGACTGTAGGGACTTATGATTTGACTTTTCCCATTAGGCTCATTATTCAGTTAGAGAACTGTTATAATGTATCTGCCATTAGAAGAACATCGTTTCTAATTCAAGTTTGGATAAACTTGGTTTTAGTTTTATAATGAAGAACAAATGTTGTTCAATTTATTATGATGATGTCTTTTTATGGTAGTGCACCTATGATTAATGGACTTTATGTTCTTGATCTTGAAACGCCCATCTATAACATTAATACTTAGAGGTTCAAATCAAACGAATTGAATCCTTCTTACCTTTGGCATTGTCGTTTAGGCCATATAAATGAGAAGCGCATTTCGATATTCCATAAAGACGGATTATTGGACTCATTTCATTATGAATCATATGAAATATGTGAATCTTGTTTATTGGAAAAATGACTAAGGCGCCATTCACTCAAAAGGGTGAAAGGGCCACTGAGCTTTTGGGTCTTATACATATCGATGTGTGCGGACCCATTAGTACCTCAGCCAGAGGTGGTTTACAATACTTCATCACATTCACTGATGACTTCAGTTGATATGGATATGTGTATCTCATGAGACACAAATCGGAATCCTTTGAAGAGTTCAGGGAATTCAAGAATGAAGTAGAAAACCAAATTGGCAAGAGTATTAAAATCCTTCGATTGGATCGAGGAGGTGAATACTTGAGTCAAGAGTTTGATGACTATCTGCGAGAGTGTGGGATATTATCTCAACTCACTCCTCCTTGAACGCCATAGTGGAATGGTGTTTTTGAGAAAAGAAATCGAACTCTGTTGGACATGGTTCGATCAATAATGAGTCATGCAAACATTCCAAATTCTTTCTGGGGACATGCTGTGTTGACAACAGCACTTACACTTAACCGTGTTCCAACCAAGACGGTAGAAAAGACACCATATGAGATGTGGACTGGTAGACGACCAGTATGTCTTTTATGAAGATTTGAGGTTGTGGAGCTTATGTGAAACGTCAGGTCTCTAATAAGCTTGAACCTAAATCTGAAAAGTGCTTCTTTGTGGGGTATCCTAAAGAAACCAAGGGATACTATTTCTACAACCAATATGACAACAAAGTGTTTGTTGCGCGAACTGGTGTATTCCTTGAGAAGGAATTCATTGGAGCCAGTGGGAGCAAAGTAGAAATTGAAGAAATACTTCAACCACAAGAAGAAACTTTACCGGAGGTGGAACAAGAGCAGAGTACACAAGTTGTTGTAGTACAAGAGCCTGCTCAAGTAACACAAGAACCACGTAGGTCAGACAGAACACGTCACCTGACTAAGAGATATGAATTTCTCATGACTCAACAGGGTGATGTGCTGCTCATGGATCAAGATGAGCCTGTCACCTATCAGGAGGCGATTACTGGACCTGATTCTGAAAAGTGGCTAGAAGCCATGAAATCGGAAATGGATTCCATGTACACTAACCAGGTGTGGACCTTGGTTGATCAACCTGAAGGGGTAAAACCCATAGGTTGTAAGTGGGTTTTCAAGAAGAAAACTGACATGGATGGTAATGTGATTACCTTTAAGGCAAGATTGGTTGCAAAGGGTTTCATGCAAACTCATGGTGTAAACTATGATGAAACCTTTTCACCTGTCGCGATGCTTAAATCCATTCGGATTTTACTTGCTATCGCTGCATACTACGATTATGAGATATGGCATATGGATGTCAAGACTGCTTTCCTTAATGGAAATCTCCTTGAGGATGTGTACATGACACAACCCGAAGGTTTTTGACATCGAAGACGATGCTGCAAAAGTATGCAAGTTACAGCGATCAATCTATGGATTGAAGCAAGCTTCTAGGAGTTGGAATCTTCGTTTTGACGAGACTGTGAGACAGTTTGGATTCGTTAAGAACGAAGATGAGCCTTGTGTTTACAAGAAGGTTAGTGGGAGCACAGTTGCATTTCTGGTCTTGTATGTGGACGACATACTTCTCATTGGAAATGACGTCCCGACTTTACAGTCTATTAAGACTTGGCTTGGGAACTGTTTTTAAATGAAGAACTTATGCGAAGCTACTTACATATTGGGTGTAAGGATCTATAGAGATAGATCAAACAGATTGCTTGGCCTAAGCCAAAATACATACATAGACAAAGTGTTGAGACACTTTAAGACGCATGATTCAAAGAAAGGGTTCTTGCCTATGTCGCATGGGGTGACACTCTCAAAGGCCCAATGTCCCCTTTTCAAGCCGATAGGGATCGGATGAATAAGATTCCATATGAATCTGCAATTGGATCTATCATGTATGCTATGTTATGTACACGACCAGATGTCTCGTATGCTTTGAGCATGACGAGCAGATACCAGTCAAATCCCGGTGATGGTCACTGGACAGTCATCAAGAATATCCTTAAGTACTTAAGAAGAACTAAGGATTGATTCTTGATATATGGAGGTGAGGAAGAACTGGTTGTAAAGGGTTACACTGATGCTAGTTTCCAAACCGACAAAATCAGGTTATGTGTTTTGTCTTAATGACGGGACTGTGAGCTGGAAGAGTTCCGAGCAAGAGACAGTCGCCGATTTTACTACAGAGGCCGAGTATGTTGCTAGCCGTAATGCAGCAAAAGAGATTGTTTGGATCTGAAAGTTCATTACTGAACTTGGTGTGGTTCCGTGCAATTAGGACCTAGTAGCTCTTTATTGTGACAACAATGGAGCCATTGCACAGGCTAAGGAACCCAGATCTCACCAGAGATCCAAACACATACTCAGGCGCTTTCATCCTATTCGAGAGATTATCGATAGAAGAGATGTAAAGATATGCAGAGTGCCAACTGATGATAACATCGCTGACCCACTGACCAGGCAACTTCCTCAGCGGAAGCATGATGGGCATACTAGATCAATAGGCATTAGAGATATGTCGTATTGGCTCTAGTGCAAGTGGGAGTCTGTTGGTATATGCCCTAGAGGGCCAATCATAGTTGCATTTTTATTATGATATTATGACATTTTATTTTATATATATACATATATATATATATATATATATATATATGAGGCATTGTTTTCATTAATTGTTTATGTATTTTAATAAACATTATGATGTCCTTAGAATGAAATAAAGATTAGGTACATAACCTAATAGTGAGACTTCATTCTTAAATGTCCCTAGTCAAGTATTACTGTAAACAACAGGACAATAGTAATACGTTGAGACTAGTATGTGTATGGACTGATAACCTTTTCTCACAGGTTATGGATATGTGATATCAAGTCTGCACATAGGTATATATGGTTATATATACTGGAATGACCCGCTTTGAGAACACTACATGGATAGTAATGTGAATGTCATAAGTGATTCTCATAGTGATGATGATACATGTAGTCCTTTGACTTGAAGTTACTGCTATCCGCTGCATGAGGAGTTATGTGCTTTGATACCGTCAAACGTTATCCGTAACAGGGTAATTATAAAGGCGGTCATTAGGCATATCACGAGTCATGTGGGCGGTGCGAGTAACGTAGATAGAATTTGTCTCTCTCACATTATGAGAGATATATTTGTGGGCCCCTTGATGAGTAGGACTGGGTAAATGCATGGCCATGCTGAAATGAATTCATGTGTGACATTAATGTCATTTATTTTATCAATCTACTCGGAGATCAAGAAACTAATGATTTAACTATACAAGATGACTAATTCAATGCTTGTGTTAAATCTGGATATTTGGACAAATGGACTGAAGTGTACGGTAACGTCAATCACGGAAAGGTTATGTCAAACTCTTGACTTTCTTATAACTTGGGTAGAAGTGATGTGTTGCTAGATACCGCTCACTGTTTATATTATTTAAATGAGATTTAATAATATTGCCAACGTTGTAAGAACCTATAGGGTCGCACACTAAAGCAGTTTTTATATTGATGCTAAATTAGAATAAATTAGTGTGACTAATTTAATTGGGCTTCATGAGATAGACCTAATAAAATATAAGATTAAATTAGTGTGACTAATTTAATTGGACTTTCATAAGATGGGCCTAATAAGGATTAAGATAAGTTAGTGTGACTAATTGGGCTTCCATGAGATGGGCCCAACAAGGCTTAGGTTTAGGTTAAGTGTAGACTATAAATAACACGCCTAAGGAGCCTTTTGTGTTGGTTGTTGACTTCATACACTTTAGCCTTCCTCTATAGAAATCCTTATTTCTCTGTTTCTCGCTACTAGCATAGTGAGTTTCAGAAAAGCATCAAGGTGAGTGTTTGACACTCACAACTGCTGTGTGGATATCTCTAGGTCGTTGCTACACTTGCAACGGAAGAGTTTGACATAGCTCTTTGTGAAGATTCAAGAATTCAAGAATTGAAGAATTCAAGAATTGAAGAATTCAAGAATTGAAGAATTCAAGAATTGAAGAGTTCAAGAATTGAAGAATTCAAGAATTGAAGAGTTCAAGATTTGAAGAGTTCAAGAGTTTAAGATTTGAAGAGTTCAAGATTTGAAGACTTCAAGAATCGAAGAGTTCAAGAATTCAAGATTTCAAGAGTTGAAGAATTCAAGAACAAGAACTTTTGAAGAACTCAAGAACAAGTGTTGTTCGCAAATTGTATTGTGATAACGCTTCAACAGGTAATTCATAGATGAATCATGTTCATTCACATGGGTCCTTGGGTGGGAATTGCATAAAATTTTTTGTTTTCCGCTGCACCTTTATACATGATTTCCCAACATATTCTTCTGCTGCATTTCTAAGTTCAAGCACCCATCCTTCCTTTCTTGAAATTTCTTATTTTTCTTCCCACTTTCCCAGCACATTGCGTCGTTCCTGCATAAAATCATTTCCGAAAACTCCAAGATAGTCCTCATTTGATTTCTCAGGAACTCTAATATGTTGCTCAATGATCACATTTTGGTTCTCATGTATATTTTCTTGGGAAAGTTTATCTTGAAGCTCAACAGTATCTCCTTCAACTTTAGAATTTTCCACTAAAGGTCTGGTTGCTCTGTTTCAATATCATCCTTATTATTTCATATCTCAAGATCTTGATGATCTCAGGTGGAGAAAAAGGACAACCATAAGAAAGATTGGGGTTGAGTTCTTCCTTCAACAAGTTTCTTGATTTATTTTCAAGATTTCCTCTAATATTGACTCAATGCTGCAAGTTGTTTCTTTTTGGGGATTATTGTTCTTGCTCATGATAAATGCACATAGAGTGTTTGATAAATAATCTAAGTGGCCTCTGGATGTTTTTCACCCGTTCATGTTGAGTTATCTTGAGAACTTTATTTCTGGTTGCTTGTCTTTTATGGAGCCTTCTGATTTGATATTGGACTCAAGAATTGTTCCGGAAAACTTGTATGTGGTTTTGTTCTTTGTTCAAGATTTGAAGTGGTAATTGAAGATTTGCTTATCAATTGTATATGAATAGCCTATAAAAGGCGATGTAAGCTTCTGCCCATTTGTATATAGGGTAAGAAAAAAAAAATTCTTCTTGATAGCCTATATAAGGCTTTGTTATAGCTTCTGCCATAAAAAAAAAAGTGGTTAAGCATTTGAGAGCGTTCTTTTGACCGATGTTCTTTTCGGCGAGACGACTCCAATTTCACTCATCTTCTCCGAGGAACGGTGTTTGACCGATGTTCTTTCCGGCGGGCCGATTCACTCTATTCTCATGATTGATTACAGTTTCTTTTATGATTGATTGTATTTTTCATAATTCATTGTATTTCTTTTGTTTTTGATGTATTTTACTTCTTTCCCAAGCTGGACATATTCGATTTCTCATACGTTCCAGCTTGCGGGGGCTGTTGGAGATTATAATTATGAGTATATTAGTCATTAAGTTTAGAGGTTGTTACTCTTGATTAATCTATATAAGACTTTATTACTTTGTAATTCAATACACTTTTACCATTCAATTGATTCATTTTTCTCATCTCTATTTTCTCTCTTCTCTATGTACCATAGTCTTCTACAAGAAGAACAAAGAAGAAAAAAAGAAGAAAGAAAAAGAATAAGGTGGGTGAGATGAAACTAGAAGCCCATGTGTACAAGAAGCATTTTTGAACATTGAATCATGGTATCTCTCTCTTCACGGTATCGTTTGAGCTACGAAACTTCTCTAGAGCCAATAATTTTGAGTGATAAATTTACATTTTCATTTGGTGGACCATTCAATAATCCAAATTAATTAATGCATTGCGACGTTCTTGATATTCTTTTTTGGCATCTAAAAGTTTTTGGTACCAAAGAATGATGAAGATTACTCAAGGAAAAAAAATCCGTTAAGGAACTATTAATTTCTTTTTAACATATTTATAAGTATAGAGGCACCTTAGCTTTAATATAATCAATAATACTTGTTGTATAATATAAATATATTTAATTAGTATTTAATATGTGTTGTATATAATATGCAATACTATTTAGGATAGCAAAATTATGTAACTATGTTGTGCAACAAATATTACTCTTAATATAATATATATACATAATATCATTTTCTAATTTTCTTTGGTAACTCTAAACCCTATATTTAATTCATAAAACAAATTCTTCTCTCACATCAGGTGGTCAAAATCCATTGGGTGTTTACTTTCCTCACTTTTCTACCAAAAGAAGCAATTTTATTATCCAATGAAATTAAAGAATATTAAAATGTATTTGCATTTGCGCAAGAATGAATTTCTGGAAAATTTCAAATCCAGTTGTGTGTGTTTGAAGTCAAATAAACTGTCCTTTTGAAAATAGGTTCCACGAACTTTCGCGACTGTCATTTAAGGCTGTCCAAAGACTTTATTCCGTAAGCTCAATTCAACATAACTTTTTGAGTCTATATTTATTTAAGAATGTCTTAAAGGTAATTATTAAAGATATTAAAAGAGATAAAATTTTAAATAATTTAAAAATGTACGATAAATTAAATCTACTGTATAAAAAAGATAAAAGTGTATATTTTTAAGATGAACGTTTTCTTTTTTAGTATTCTTAACAAATATCCTAAAAATATTTGTTAATAAAATTCAACTTTTAAAAATCGTTTTCGGCTCAAAATTTTTTATACAATATGATTATAAATAGTTTTATATTAATGTCTAACTGATTAATTGAAAGAGAAATATTATTATGTATATAATGAAAATTCTACAATACTTATACAACAATCATATTCACTGTTGGATCGTATTAATTTGTAAATTCGTATTATAATTCAGCGGTAGATATAATTGTAGTAATATATATATATATATATATATATATATTGCAAAGATACGATCATGTAGTTAAAAATTCACACTTCAGTTTTGCTGATTAATAACTTCTATTTTTATTTTTTATTTTTTATAAATAACTATAGGGTCACTAACTACTGCAATCATAACTACATGATTTTAATTTATTAAATTTGAAATGTGGATGATAGATATATCAGAGCTCATCTACATGGTCCTGTATGAATGACCAAATTATCGAGCAGTGAACTATTTGGTTCGAAGCAGCCACAAATGCACCCACAATTTCAAGGACAAGAAAGTTTCAAATGCCACACAAAATTATTCAAAAAGTTACTTGGGTATACCACAGCGTAAATCCTATTTATAATGAGAGTCTATGTGTTAACACCAAATTTAGTGAAGTGTTAATATCGACACGCTTCATAACTCGACGTAGTCGAATAAGGTGAATATCGATGAGACAAAAGTTTCGACACCAACATTATTGTCGAGAAAATAAGACTTAGAGCAAAGAGATTGAATTCTATTAATGTCGATATTATGTAAAGAGGTTACTTCGGAAGTTATAGTCAGTTCTTTGCATGAAACACGTGTAGATTGGAGAAGTAAATGAAGTAACTGCCGACTGACGTGGACGACATGCAGCAATTGATAACCTCTTTTCTCAGCCTGGTGGAAGAAACGGCTCACGGTTTTTTCTTCTCAACCGTCGACAGTTACTTGTAGAGATTTTTAGCCGTAGATTTGGTAACTGCAGAATTGATCCGACGGGAAGTCTAGGTTTATAAATAGAAAATAGGTTCACATTGTAAAGACATTGAACATACACTGAAACTTGCTTACACATACAAGCACAACGTTCTCTGGGTATGTCTCGATCGCCTGTAGGAGTATCATAGAGTAACTTTACTGCTTTCTTTACTTTCAGCACTTTCAATTTCTGCATTTGCTTATCTTTTCTACATTGTTGTTGTTTGTAATCATTTGTTGTTATCAATATATACATTATTCAGTTCATTCCATTATCATACAATACTCTTCTTTTAAAGTCTGTGGTCCCGACACCATCAAACTATTTTCAAAAGCAGTGTTGCGAACATTTTATTTTGTTCTCATTTGTATGTTCGTTTCGACAACAAATCTGAGTAAACAAAATTGGCACGTCCGGTGGGACCCAGTGTCAAAAGAGTGTATGAGATTGCGTAGTGGAACTGAAGTATCGCAAATGTCACAAACATCCAATTCAAAGGGGAATAGAGTCGAGTCTAGGAATAATGCTAACAATGATTCTTCCCAAAATACGTCTCATGCAAATGATGCGAATGTGGCAAGGCCACCTCCATCAAATGAGCAACCTCGAGCCAATCCTGAGAATCAAACTTGGGTATGGCCTCCATATGGGTTGCCTCCGGGATATACACCCCCTGGGTATATTCCCCCAACAGTGGCAGCGTCAGAAGGTCAGGGTCTTCGACCCAATTTACCCCCTCAAATGGGTTCATTTTATAACCCTCTGTTCGCACCAAACACTGCCTTGCATAACATGCCTAGTTCGAGTAATACCAACCCAGGACATATGGTAAATATATCTAAACCATCAGGGAATAATGCTAGGCCTCTTGGGCCGATTTTCCCTGAAATGCCTCGAGATAGGATAGAACCAGCCATGCAAAGTAATACTGAGACAATGGCTTTGGTAAGGCAACAAATTGACGAGAGTCACCATGATTTAGTCAATCATATGACTCACCAAATGGCGGTTGTGTTGAATCCCATCGTCGATGCTCTTAATAATCGACTGGGAAATCCTCAGCCTTAAAACAATCATAATTTGGATTATGTGCCAAACCAACCAACTGTGCAACCCCATCAACTTCGAGTCCCTTATATGGTTCCGAATGGCGTGAACGCCGACGAGGAACTACATAGGATAAGACTTGGGGGGCATGTACAAAATCCACGTTTTCAACAACCCCGTCCAAATATGTTTCAAAATAACCAAAATCCAGATTTTGTTCGGGTAATAGAGCAGGTATTGAACCGATGTGGTTTCAATGTCGGACCACCAAATACACCTATTTTTGTGTCGGCTCTGCCGGATTTCATCCAACAGGCTGAAGTTCCTAGAGGATGGAAATCTCCAAAACACTTGTCTAAATTCTCAGGTGAAAATGGTGAATCCACAGTAGAACATATCGCTTGATATACTATTGAAATCGGTGAATTGGCGTCGAATGAATATTTGAAAATGCGCTTCTTCCCATCTTCTCTGACCAAAAATGCTTTTACTTGGTTTTCAAACCTGAGGCCAAATTCTATTACCAATTGGGCTCAGTTAGAACAAAGTTTTCACAATCAATTTTATAGAGAAGAGAAAAGGGTCGAGGTTGATGAACTGTTTTATATGCGACGTTTTCATCATGAATCTATCGATGATTATTTGGACCGATTAAGGGGACTTAGAAACCGTTGTTATACCCCGTTACAAGAAAGCGATGTGATTAAGATCGCTATCAACGGTCTAGACTTAGATATTCGACGTAAAGTCATTGGTCAACAATTTTTCGACTTGGCGCAGTTAGGTACCAAGGTCAAGCAAGTCGAACAAGTTAGGAGAGAAAAGGATCGATTAAAAAAGAGATCTCCTAAGCAAGAAAAAGTTCACTATGTAGAAGTTAATTCTGAGTCTAGTGATAGTGAAGATGATTTAGATCTGCGGGAGGTGAATGTCGCTGAATTAAAAAATGGCCCTCCTTATAAATGTGTCCCTCTTAAACCTGCTAGAAATAAAGAGAAAAAAGTAGAAGAATCTAAGACTTATTCTTTCGATATTACCAAGGCAGAATTAATATTCGACGCCCTAGTTAAAGACAAACAGTTGGTCATACCGGAAGGAAAGAAAATGCCTTCGGCGTATGAAATAAAGAATAAATCTTACTGTAAGTTCCATCAGATGTTAGGGCATTCTACTAACAACTGTGTACGTTTCCGGGACTTGATTCAAAAAGCTATCATGGAGGGAAGATTGAAATTCGGAGATAGAGATATGAAAATTGACACTGAGCCATTTAAGGCAGATGCGAATTATGCTGAGCCGACATTCATGCCTATCAATGTGGCTAACATCATCCCGACAGGGTGGGGGCCAGTACCTAAAAACCCACCCCGACTCTTCGAAGATGATTTAGCTCATTTCGAGTTTACTGATACAAAAATATTTCCTGTAGCTGGGGAAAAGCTGGGGCAATTTCTTGAGAGGCTGAATGCACAAGGTTCGGAAGTCGACATGTGCCCGAAATGCAGCTCTGTTTATGATAAGACTGCTACCAGGAAATTTGCTTTGAAGCAAGAGAAAAAGAGGGAGGCCATCTATCGACGCCGAGCGGCGCAATACAAAGCTAGATGGACCAAGTTCAACGAGAAGCAGCAGCAGCAGGCACAGGCCAGTACTGCTCGTTACCACAAGGGTAACCCGACTTTGGGAAACGCTGTCCAAGGTCAGAACAAGAACCAACGCTTTGGATTCCCTGTCCAGAGTCGAAGAAATGGTCAACACCTGGGAAATTCTGTCCAGGGTAACAAGCCCAATTTTGGAGTTTCTTACCAGAATTGGAAGGGTAAGAACAGCAATTTCGCTCAAAGAAACAAGACTCGGGTTCCTCCGATTACACCACCCAATGTGTGGGTGAGGAATGAAACACCTGAATCGTCGAGGAGCGGACGCCGCAGAAACAGACAGAAAAAGAAGAACACACAAGCACCTCTACAGAAACATCGGATGTTCGATGAAAGAGGCTGGGGAAAACACCCCCATCAGAGGCCAGGGAGATTTGTCTTGAACAAAGAGCAACAAATTCTGACTAGAGTCAGCAGGCCTGAGCAACAAACACCACCCAAAAAGAATGGTGTCGAAATGAAGGGATGCTATCCAGAAGGCTTGCCTTCACCAACCCCTGAAGTTGAAGTACAGGGAAGTATCCAGCAGACTAAAGAGGAATCTGAGAATGTGCCGGAGTACAACCCTCTAGAGCCGGGAGAAGAAGGATATTCTATGGAGGAATATACTCCATTGGAGCAGGGGGAGAGCTATTCCCCACCAGTATACAACCCAATGGAGCCTAGGGAAGATTCAGACAGGAAAGCAACAAGTGATGATTTCGACTTCGACGAAGATTTAGGCGATTTCGAAATCATCTTAAATCATGTTAACAATATAGATCTCAATTTGGTACCTGTTCCAGAGTTCGAGTATATAGGAGCAGAAGAAGATCAACTCATGACAGAGGTCGACCAATGGCTGGACCCTGGCTATCTGTCTGACACAGATTCGATAGTTCTGGTCGGTGGGGATGTAGCCACCATACTCCCGGCTGAGTATGCTTCTGAATCCAGTTTCTCCCTCGAAGATGATTTCGATGAAGAAGTCATCCTCGACAATGAATGCTTCATGGTCAGTGAAACTAGGAATATTGAGGAAGCACTGGAGAGGCCAACTGAAGTTATGAAGACCCATATCCGACCTCTTCACATCAAAGTTGTTTTAGATGGAAAGATAGTCAATAGGATTTTGGTCGATGGGGGAGCAGCTATCAGCCTTTTGCCTGAGCACATGTTAGAGAAGCTGAACAAGAGGAAGGAAGACTTGCTAAAAACCAATATGGCCATTGTCGACTACAATGGGATCCCCTCTTTAGCAATGGGGATTGTCATGATCACTGTCACTACAGGAACTGTAATGAGAACCACAGCTTTTGTGGTGGTGCCATCCAAAGCCAGTTTCAATGCCCTGCTAGGTCGAGACTGGATTCATGGAGTTGGAGCTGTCCCTTCGACCCTGCACCAAAAGTTGATTCTATGGAATGCAGAGGGGAACTTGGAGGAAATAGCTGCGGATGACAGCTATTGTTATGTAGAGAGCCACCATGCAGATCTTAAGATTTACAACCTGAAGAACCTCTCTCTCGACATCGATCCAGAATTTGATTCAGCAGAGGTAGAAGCATGTTTGATGGGACCCAAGGGTTGGGTTTTAATGCCCAGGGTTGAGGCACAATCAACCCCAACCTCCTCCGATTAGATGGATCTGTCCGACTTCTTAAAGAAAGTGTCGACCTATGTTGCCGAGTCTAGGGTAGAGTTACCTATCAATTCCCCTAATGTAATACATAGTGTAGAATCTTGTATAAATTCCCCAAGTATTGTAAAATCTAGGGTAGAGTTAACTGTTGATTCCACTAATGATGTAAAGGCTAGTGTAGAGTCAGATGTAGATTCCCTTACTAAGGTAGAACCTAAGGTCGAGTTTACTGTTGATTCCTCTGATGTAACTCCTGTTTCATATTGTATTTATGATAATGAAGATCAAGAGTTAGCCTATTCGCCTTTTGCACCACTCGATTTAAATTTTCAGCCCAAAACTTTCGACGTTCAGGATTTGCTAATAGAGATTAATTTGAGAGACGACACCGATAGTCGCCCAATTTACATAAGTAAGCAATTGCCAGAGGGATATAAACATGATTTAATCGAACTTTTAAGAGAATTCAAAGATTGTTTTGCTTGGGATTACGATGAAATGCCCAGGCTCGATCGTGAATTGGTAGAGCATCGACTCCCATTGTATCCCCAGGCTAAGCCAGTAAAACAAAATCCACGTCGATTCGCTCCTGAAGTAATCGGGAAAATAAAAGAAGAAATTGAGCGTTTGTTAAAAGCAAAATTTATTAGAACAACTCGGTATGTTGAATGGGTGTCTAATATAGTCCCAGTTGTAAAAAAGAATGGCAAACTTCGAGTGTGTATTGATTTTCGAGATTTAAATCGAGTCACTCCAAAAGATGAATACCACATGCCCATTGCAGATATGCTAATTGACTCTGCTGCCGACAGTCAATACCTAAGTTTTATGGACGGGTATTCAGGGTACAATCAAATTTACATTACTGAAGACGATGTGCCGAAGACAGCATTTCGATGTCCTGGCGCCTTAGGCACTTATGAATGGGTTGTAATGCCTTTTGGTTTAAAGAATGCAGGGGAAACATATCAGAGAGCTATGAACACCATATTCCATGATTACATAGGAAAGTTTATGGAGATTTATATCGATGATATAGTAGTTAAATCCCCAACACAAGGGGGGCATTTGGAGCATTTGAGACAATCATTTCTCCGAATGAGATCGAAAGGTTTGAAAATGAATCCTCTAAAATGTGCTTTCGGTGTGACAAAGGGTAATTTCCTTGGTTTTGTTATTCAGCATCGAGGAATTGTCGTCGATCAATGTAAGGCGAAAGCTATTATAGAGACACCGCCACCCAAGAATAAGAAAGAATTGCAATCATTTTTGGGGAAAGTGAACTTTCTTAGGCCTTTTATTTCAAACCTATCAGGTAAAACACGAATTTTCTCTTCTTTGATAAAACTGAAAAAAGGAGATGAGTTTCGTTGGACGGAAAAGCATCAACAAGCATTTGATAATGTCAAGAAATATTTAACATCTCCTCCGATTATGTCTCCCCCAATATATGGTCGCTCAATGAAATTATACATTTCATCATCAACTGAGACTATAGGCAGTTTGTTAGCACAAGATGATGAGAACGGTAACGAGCGTGCTGTATATTATCTCAGTCGAGTCTTAACAGACGTCGAGACGCGTTACTCGCCTGTCGAACAGCTGTGTCTATCACTTTATTTTGCGTGCACAAAATTGAAGTGTTACCTTATTTCAAGGGAAGTGCAAGTTATCGCTCAAACCGATGTGATAAAATACATGCTTTCCTACCCGATATTGCGAGGTAGAATTGGAAAATGGATGTTAGCCCTAACTGAGTTTTCTTTGCATTATGTGCCAGCGAAAGCAGTAAAAGGACAAGTAATTGCTGATTTCCTCACAGCACATCCAATGGATCAGATTGATGTGAACTTTTTGTCTCTCGAACCTTGGAAATTATACTTCGACGGTTCAAGACACCAAAGGGGGGCAGGTGTAGGCATATTGGTAATTTCACCAAACAATATCCCTACGCAATTCATGTTCGAAATTTTGTTTGAATGTTCGAATAATGAGGCAGAATATGAAGCGTTAATTGCAGGATTAGAAATTCTGATAGAAAAAGGGGTTAAAAATGTAAAGATTTTTTGTGACTCCCAGTTAGTAATAAAACAGTCAACGCTCGAATTCAAGTGTATAAGCCCAAACCTGATTGAATATCATTCGAAGGTACGAAGTTTATTAACATATTTCGATGATATTACCTTCGAGCATGTCCCTCGGGGGGCAAACGCCATAGCCAATGAATTGGCTCAGGCAGCATCGAACTATAAAATCTCCACACAATGGTTACAAAGGTTTGTAACCACTAAGAAAATTTTGACAAAATTTACAAAGAGAGATGTTTTGTGTGTTGCGTCGGTAGTTAATGATGATTGGAGAAAACCTTTGATAGATTATCTCCAAGCACTCGACAGTAATGCTAATAGAACAGTAAAGATGCAAGCACTAAATTATGTTTTATGTGGAGGGAATTTATTCAGGAAATGTGTAGATGGTACTTTGGCATCATGTATTAGTAAGGAAGAGGCCGTCATCGCTGTAAGCGAAGTACACGAAGGTATTTGTGGAGCTCACCAAGCAGGGGTAAAGATGAAATGGGTTCTCCGCCGACGTGGGTTATATTGGCCATCACTAGCAAAAGATTGCTATGAACATGCCAAGAAGTGCCAGGAATGTCAGAAACATGGCAATATCCAACATGCTCCGGCATCAGAATTACATACGATAATAAAGCCATGGCCGTTTTGAGGGTGGGCCATAGATTTGATTGGTCAAATCAATCCTACATCGTCGAAAGGACATAAGTTTATCATCGTTGCAATAGACTATTTCTCAAAGTGGGTAGAAGCGATCCCTTTGAAAAAGACTACTCAAGAAGACGTGATAAATTTCATCGAGGATCATATAGTATGTCGATTCGGTATACCTGAATCTATAACTACTGATCAAGGGACGATGTTTGTAGGCCAGCAGGTGAAACAGTATGCCGAGTCGAGACACATCAAGTTGATAACGTCGACTCCATATTACGCACAAGCTAATGGTCAAGTAGAGGCAGCCAATAAAATTTTAATTGGATTGATCAAAAGAAAGGTGAAAGAAAATCCTCGAAATTGGCATGAAACTTTAAATGAAGCTTAATGGGCGTATCGAAACTCGCCTCGGGAGTTGACAAAGACTACGCCTTATAAATTAGTGTACGGCCATGATGCAATTTTTGCCTGTTGAAATTAACCTTCAATGTAGTCGTGTCCTTCGACATAATGACCTTCCGGTCGAAGCTTATTTGACCGCTATGTATGACGAATTAGATGACATAGAAGGTGATAGGTTGATTGCGTTAGAAAGCATGCAAAGGCAAAAACAAGCCATGAGTCGACATTATGACAAGCGAGTTAAGCACAAATCATTTTGTGAAGATGATTTGGCTTGGAAAACAATACTTCCATTTGAGAAGAAAGATCGGATTTTGGGTAAATGGTCTCCGAATTGGGATGGACCATTTAAAATAATTAAGGTATATTCAGGGAATGCGTATCGAATTGTGCGAATAGATAATGGATAAGAATACGCATCGATTAATGGAAGGTATTTAAAGAAATACAATGCCTAAAATCCCAAATGTGTGAAAACAGAAACAAAAGATAAAATAAATCAAAGTTGTTGCAAAATATCGAGTAAACGAGTCTTTTCAATCGACAAAGCTTGAGCAGAAGTGTTGAGGGCTATTTGAGCAGCATTGATTTCGACCATCACTTCGTTGGCTTGATGAGTAGCTAACTCTGCTTGAATAACTTGAAGTTCGGCCGCTTCTTGATTGGATTGAATCCGAGGGAGCAATCCGACTATAATACATCTTTTTGTGTTAAGTTTTTCGATCTCTACGTCAATAGCTTTAAGTCGATCGTTGCTTTCTGATATTTTGTGCTTAAAAAGTGCAGCATATTGGGTAGCAGAGGTTAGATCAGTGGCGGATGTGGAGATCTTGTGTTGCACTGAAGTATGCTTGATGTCAAAAAGTTGTTTTTCTATTCGAAACTCACAGATTTTATCTGCAAAAGTTTGATAATCTTCAATCATATCAGTTGCAACGCCAATTCGCTTCATTTCTGCGATGTTCGCGACTAACAGTTGGCTTGAGTCATGAGTTGAAAGGTCAATAACAGAAAGGGAAAGAAGACCGCGGAGTTTGCTAACAAATCGTGAGTTGGGAGCATCAATCTGAGGAAGTTCCCGTTTCGAACTATTGATGGTTCGATTTAAGAGGTTGAGAGCTTCCATGTCGAAATGTTCTTCCATGACGTGGTTAATTGTGGTTATCAAACCACTCCCTTCAGCATGACTTAACTCCATTGAGGTTTCGTCGAGGGTAAGATCTGTACGCTCGACGGGGATAGAGGTTGGATCGATGTCATCCTGCCATAAACATATGTCAATAGATATCATATAAGATTTAGTTGTGCCAAATTAGAACTTACCTCAGGAGAATCTGGGATATTCATAGGAGTTTCAGAATCAGAATTCGACTCAATCCTTTTGTGTCGACGTGTTGTCTGCATAAACCCCTGTATATACTTTCTCTTTGACAAAGAAAGACCTGTGAAAGATAAGTGTTAAGACAGCATCTTTCATAAGAAATAAATTCACAAAGGCTATTACCTGAACCCTTCGTAGGTCGAGGAGAAAGAATGATCCCAGATAAGCCAATAGAAGTTTTCACTTCTGACAGATTCATGATCTGGTCTTTATATTGTTGTTCCCACCATTTAGCAAAGGATTTGGAGACGTAGTAGCTTTCTTCAAGCTCGAGAGAGATGTAGAGGTCTAGAGTTTCTTGATTTCTTTTAAGCAGGGAATCCAACTCGTCTCGATTCTTTAATCTTCGGTGATCGTGGGTTTCGATGAGAATAGTATCGAAAATGGTCGGGATTGTTTGAGAGAAACCCACCTGTCGAGCCATGAAATGGGGATTACAGCAAACAACCCCTAAATCATTCGAACCTGGGACTCCTATTGGGAGATGTTGGGGAACTAAAAAGTTAGCCCAGATAACGTCGTGATGAGTAATCACGTTAGGGTCTATAGACGAAGAAACACGAGGGCCAATGAACCATGAAGGGCCATACTTTCTTTGAGAAAAAGGGCTAATGTCAAATTGTTCCGACCCAAACAGAGAGGAAGCAAAAAGGGTGAAGTACTTGATAAATACTTCGGTAACCGGTTGGTCGTCGACAGTATGCGGATGATAAAACCTACTTAGTGTGGGTCCATACGTGTTGGTTGCACAAGGTAGCTTAGGAGAATAGGACAAATTTTTTTTGAAAATAGAATTTAACCACAACTGAACCAACCACAATGGTCCTCCGCTGTTGGTTAGTTGGCCATCTTCCCTCAGACTAGACACGCATTTATTTAGAACATCGTAGAGGGATGCAAGCAATAATTTCGACAGACACCAAATCGGCCCATTTTGAGTACTATCATGAATAAGCACGACTAAAGTGTAGTATTGTTTAACCATTTGGGTACTTTTCGAACAAAACACTACTGCATTTAACCAGTTATAAATAAAAGCGAAGTGTTCGAGGTCTGTGCCTTTATTATTGAAAATGAAAGCTAGATAATTGGTACTGCTCATATTGAGGTCATCATAAGAAGGTGATAATTTCTCTTTAGAGATAAAAGGGTGCAACACTTGGCCCGTAGGTTTTAAGCCAGTGATGGCAGTAATATCGAAAAGAGTAAGACCAAACGTACCACAAGGAAGTTGTAGACAATTAGACGTCGAGTTCCAAAAGTAAAGGAAAGCGGTCAATATACCCGATTCATAGCTTAGATCCTCTCGACTAAGTTCGAGAAGGTCTAAGATACCAGCTCGTTCCCATGACTCTTTGTAGGTAGGTTTGAGTTTATCCATCCAAGAAATAAACTCAGAAGTATTTTTGGGAGGATTTCTGTATGTCATTGATCCTTTGTTGAAAGAACTGTTTAAAAAAGGACCAGTGTGGGCTAGAATTTTGGATTCATTTGTTGTGGGATGGATATGGTTAAGTTCTTTTGCTGTTGCAGTATCCCATGAAGGTCCCAAGAAACCATAATTATGAGAATTGATCTTGTAGGGAAGAATGATATCTCCTGAGATGTCAAGATCATCGGTGTCTATGATAGTGGGGAGAGAGGAAGAATCAGAACTGGTTCCTTCATTGGAAGAAGAGGAATTAAAAACTGATGGTGAGTTTTCCGCCATTGAGTATAGAGTGTTGGATTAATAAGCAAGGTTGTGGGATGTACTTTATAATGGTGTATTATTTATAGGCAACAATAAAGTTGTTGAGAAATTTCAAATTTTAGATAAGTAATACATTTCAAATTGACGTTGGAATTTTAACGGATTCGACGGCGATATAAACGCGCGGAGATTTCGCTAATATATGTTCAAAAAGAAAAACGGCCATACATATCTAAAAATTCAAACAAACGAAGTACAACTAAACTCGAAATTACTCTCGAAGAGAGCCGAGTATTTAGTTCGAGATAACAAAGCAGTCGACATAAAAAAAAAAAGAAATAAAATGTTGCTGAAATATCAATACATAACAGTCAAAGGTATTTTTGAGCAAGGGCAACAAGAGATTGTTTTGCTTGATCGAGACGAGCCGTGTCTCGATTGTGTTCTTCAAGTTGGGTTTGCACAAGAGTTTGAGCTTGTATCGCCTCTCCGTTTTCGACCTCGAGTTGTTGGATTCGCTCCGTGACAAGTTGTTGGTTGCGCTCAAGTCGGGGCATAATTCTGGATAAACCCTCTTTCTCTTGTTGCAATCTTTGCATCTCAAGCTCAATTGCGGCCAGCCTGTCGCGCCCCTTATTGATCCTGTCTTCGACCGTGCTCTTAAGGTTGGTGGATTCGACAAGGGCTGAAGAGGTTGAACCGACCCTCTCATTTGCAGAAGATACAGAACGATGAACCCTTTGCCATACCTTGAAATTGGTATTTAACCAATCCCGTAATTCAATCCCAGCACCAATCACATCTGCTGGACCATTGTTGTTCATTAACGCATTGGTAGCCTTTGCCAGTTCCTCTCGAAGATTATCTTGAACGACCAAGTCCGAGAGAGATGACTCCAGTGTCGACAGGAAAGTTGCAATCAGGTCTCTGCAAGGATGTGGAGTTTTGGCACTGGAAGTTGGAATGGTTGTCTGAACGGAAGGAATGGAGAGGTTCTCGTTTGGATTTTGTTGAGAGGAATCCCCTTAAAAAACTTGATCAAAGAGATTGAGGGCCTCTAGATCGAATTTGTCTTTGAAAGCAAGGGCGGCTGTGTCTGTAGCAGGTGTTTGAATAGTAGGTGATGGAATATGGGGAGAAGTGTGTGGGGAAATTGGTTGATCTTGATGACTTCGAATATCGTCCCCTTCTCCTGGTCCCAAAAGAATGGGCTCATCCTGATGAGAGTCGACAGCCACAGGTTCATCATGTATATGATTGTAGTTAGGGGTGTCGACGCGAATATATATATATAAGAAAAAAAAAGAGGGGGAAAAATTCTAAAATATATATGTATTGTTACCTCGCCCGTCGACAGAAAAGCTTCTACTTGAGGGGAAGAAGGAAGAGTGCTTGGTTCAGTAGCAGACTGTAAGATATAGGGGAGAATATAATTAATAAGCCAACATACATATATAGAGAAAAATAAAAGTAATGCTTGAGAACTTACTTTGCCGGAAAGAACTTGTGGAGATGCTTGGTCGGAAGAAGGTGCAGAAACAGATTGTGGAGAAAGTGCACTCTTCTTCGAAGTTCTCACTGAATGACGTACATCACTCGACGCCCGTTCCTTCCGTTTCTTAGGTTCGGACTGAGGTGGTCGAGGAATTATTACTTTCTTTTTCTTTTGTTCTTTCTTTTCTTTTTCTTTTTCTTTACCCTTCCTCGACGGAGCAGCTGCACATATAAGATGAATGATTAAGAATGAATGGAAGATAATCATACCTAGATAAAGTGGACATGCGAAGGTGGTCGAGTACCTGTAGTCTCTGCAACCTGGTCCTGCAAGGGAACGCCTTCAGTCAGTGAAGTTTTAAGGTCGGCTAGAGGTCGATACTGGAAGATGTATCGCTCTAACCACCAAGAAACAAATGAATTAGAAACATAGAAAGAAGGTTCAGCTTCAATTGGGGAATAATTGCTGACGATTCTGAGGTTCTCCTCTAACCACCATTCTAGTTCTTCTTCATCTTGAAGTTTGCAATGGTAAGGAAGGAGTTTTCGATCTTTCTCGATTGGGGAAGGGAGCGCTTGAGAAAACCCGAATTGTCTGGCCATGAAGTGAGGGTTGTGAGTCACCACCTTGAGGTCTTTAGAGCCAGGGAAGCCGACAGTTAAAACTTGTGGGCAAAGAAAGTGCGCCCATATGTCATTATTAATGGCGTATGCAGGAGCATTTGATGGAATAACTCTTTCACGAAGGAACCAGTCGGGACCTATTTCTTGGCGATAGAAAGGGCTTACATTGAAACGTTCCTCACCAAGTTTAGATTCGTGGAAAAGTCGAACAAAAGTCCAGAAAATGTTGATGGTATCCTCATAGCCCTGTCGGGGGTAGTAATGAAAGTTTACAAGTTGAGTCCCCCACAAATCCCGATAGAAACTTGCTGGTTGTTCCTCATTCATATATTTGTGGAATATGGCTGTCATCCACAGTTGAACAAGCCACAAAAGTCCCCCACTATTGGTGAAAGTGTTCGACTTGATGCGCTTGACCATAGTGTTCAATTCGTCATATAAGTTGGCTAGAATTAACTTAGCTAAACAAAATGGTCCATCATCACTCTTAACCCGAGTGGAACTTTCATGGAGGAGGATGGCTAGGGGAAGAAGAGATTTTGTCATCTGAGTGCTTCTAGAACAGAAAACAATGGCATTTAGCCAATAGTATAGAAAAACTACGTGCTCGGAGTCGGAGATTGGGTCGGTTCCGTGACCCCTGTTTCGAGAAATAAAAGAGTTGTAACTCGAACTGCTGGTGTCGAGGTCAGAATATGGGTCGGTCGACACAGAGAGAAAAGGATGAAGGAGTCGACCATTTGGCTTCAATCCAGTGATAGCAGCCACGTCGAATAGGGAAATGCCGAACATACCACTTGGCAGCTGTAGGCAATTAGTGGTGGGGTTCCAGAAATAAACAAAAGCCATAATCATCCCAGGCTCAATCTTAATATCTACCAATGATAGTTCCATAATTTCCCTAATCCCTATTATTTTCCAAATTTGGGATTTTACAGGCTTGAGTCTTTTAGCCCAGCTTTTGAATTCAACATTGTTTTTAGGGCTATTCCTAAAACACCTGCTGCCTTTTTCAAAAGCATTATTTTGCATCGGACCAGTAGAAGCTAAAATGTACTTATGGTTGAGGGAAGGGTGAAATGTTCTATATTGGGATGATTCCTCTAAAGATAACACATGTCCTAGGAAAGCGTGTGTAGAACCATCCTTATGAAAAGGGATCATTACCTGTCTCGGATCATGGTGTTTCTTGAGGTTCAGCCACTGCAACCGCACTTAAAAATTCCGCCGTAGGTGCCAATAAAGAAGCTGGAAGAGCCCTTTTCGTCGCCGGAGAAGAGGCGCCAGCTTCTGAAACAAGCGCATCATTGGTGGCGCTTGAGGAACCAGCTTGTGAGGATGCCATGGATGAAAGCTCGCAAAGGGACGTAAAAGGAGAAGAGTTGATGTGTTTTGAGGGGAAGTAACTTGTTGCAGAAGCAGAAGAGTTTTTGCAAGAGTGAAGGTAGAGAAAGCGCGAAAAGAGATATACATAGGTACAATTTTGGGATTTGCGCCAAAAACGATGGAAGATCTTCAACCGTTGGATTCGAAGTTGAAGCGATGAAGCATCCCAACCGTTCGATCTAAAAGTTGAGGGGACGTTACAGCTGTATTAAGGGGTGATGTGATGTAATGTGTGCGCATTTAATGCACACGTCCCTAGACGGTTACAATACCCTTCTTTCTCCCTATAGGGGTAACCGTTCGACAAAGGGTATTGTGGGGGGCATTTGTTAACACCAAATTTAGTGAAGTGTTAATATCGACACGCTTCATAACTCGACGTAGTCGAATAAGGTGAATATCGATGAGACAAAAGTTTCGACACCAACATTATTGTCGAGAATAAGACTTAGAGCAAAGAGATTGAATTCTATTAATGTCGATATTATGTAAAGATGTTACTTCGGAAGTTATAGTCAGTTCTTTGCATGAAACACATGTAGATTGGAGAAGTAGACGAAGTAACTGCCGACTGACGTGGACGACATGCAGCAATTGATAACCTCTTTTCTCAGCCTGGTGGAAGAAACGGCTCACGGTTTTTTCTTCTCAACCGTCGACAGTTACTTGTAGAGATTTTTAGCCTGTAGATTTGGTAACTGCAGAATTGATCCGACGGGAAGTCTAGGTCTATAAATATAAGATAGGTTCACATTGTAAAGGCATTGAACATACACTGAAACTTGCTTACACATACAAGCACAACGTTCTTTGGGTATGTCTCGATCGCATGTAGGAGTATCATAGAGTAACTTTACTGCTTTCTTTACTTTCAGCACTTTCAATTTCTGCATTTGCTTATCTTTTCTACATTATTGTTGTTTGTAATCATTTGTTGTTATCAATATATACATTATTCAGTTCATTCTATTATCATACAATACTCTTCTTTGAAAGTCGGTGGTCCCGATACCATCAAACTATTTTCAAAAGCACTATTGCGAACCTTTTATTTTGTTCTCATTTGTCTGTTCGTTTCGACAACAAATCTGAGTAAACACCATGCAAATGATAGCTCCTTTTTTTCCGTTTATTTCTTTTTAAAAACAAAGAATAAATCACTTTACATTACGAATCAATAAATTTTTTTGTGAGAGTGCCTAAACTCTTTAAATCTAATAATTAATAGAGAAATAATTGGGGCACAACAAAAATTTATTAAAAATAGTCAATATATTGTACATAATATATATAATATAAATGTACAACGTATATTATATATAGTGCATAATCTATATCATCTATTGTGCACAACATATATCACATGTTGTAACACCATTTTTCTTTGCAACACGTTAGATATATTGTGTATATAAAATAATATAGAGCATTGCTAGAGGCACAACAAAAAACCAGTCAAAACAGCCAACAAATAGGAATTTGGGCCACAATCATTAAAAGTGTTATTTGGACCATAAAGTGTTAAATGAACTTTTGTTGACTGTTTTGGCTAGTTTTTTGTTGTGCCCCAAGCATTTGTGAATAATATATGACATGCATAATATATAATATTTATTGTACAATTTATGTTATATGTTGTGTACAATTTGTTCGTTGTTTCAACTGATAAATTTTGTTAAGCCTGAGGCAATTCTCTAATTAATAAATGACAAAAATGATTATGAAGCGCTTATTGAACCCACCATAGCCACGGCAAACCCTTCTCCAATACTAACGATTTTTCTACCGTAAGCAAAACCCATTACTGTTAATTATTCTACTTATGAAATCTCAACTGAGCTAAAAGAACATGATTATGAACTTATCAATTATAATTTTGTATTATGATTTAGGCATCAACCTACAACTGAAATTGAGTGTGCTACCTTATACACATCTTACAAATTCCAGAGTAAAAAACCAAATCCGTGTCCCAAAAAATAAAATCAATAAATAAATACAAAATAAACATTACAACTGTCCCTCCAGCATAAAAGGGACACTCAAACCGGTAATTGACCAACCTCCGCCGCTGCAGCAGCAGCCGCAGGAGCTGCCGGCGGCACAACAGTAATACCCGCCGACGAACCAACACCGACACTACTATTCGCCACCCTCGGAGACCTAATCGACGACGCCCTGACAAGAAACGGCGGCGCCATGGTGAAAACCCACCGGTCCGACTTAAACCCCCGGTCCAACCTCCTCACAGACCGGCCCCTACTACTCCCATCACCACCACCGGTTCGGTACCCTCGCCTCGAACTCCCTTCTCTCGGCAACATCACCAAACTCCTCGCTCTGTTCAATGCAGGGTTCATCAGAATCTGCTTCCTCACTTCCTGCGGCAATCTTAGTGTGAACCTCTCCGTATTGTCCCCAGGCTGGACCAGCGAATGCCCCGTCGAGTGTGACCGTGGAAACCTCCTTGGCCTCCCTGATCTCGATCCCCTCATCCTGTTCCTCTTCAACGAATTTTCATTATTATTCAAATTCAACACTTCCAGTTCCGAATTTTCCACACCAGAAATATTTACATTAACATTAGCATTATTATTCACCGGATTTTCGCATTCCGTCTCAACGACGTCGTTTTGGGCCTCGTCGTCATTGTTGAATTCTGGAACGCCGTGTATTGATTCGCCGGGTTGGGGAACGAGGTTGGCTCTGCAAACGGGACACGTGGTGTGAGACGAGAGCCACTCGTCGATGCACTCAGGGTGGAAAACATGGTCGCACTTCGGGATCAAACGCAGCGTTTCGGTGTCCTCGAACTCGTTTAAACAAACAGCGCACTCCAGAGCTCCCTTTCCGATCTTGTGAACTTTGACGACGGAGTATTCTAGCGTCGGGAACGAGTCGATGACGGAGCGATCGAGTCCTCTGGAGCCACGGCGGGATCTGCCGGTGGCAACGGCGGCGAGGTGGCGGGCGCTGGCGGAGGGTGAGTCAGAGCAGTGGCGGATGTAGATTGAGAAGAATCCCATTAGGAAGAGTGCTGCGATTAGGATCACGACAATGATTGCCATCGAGGGGCTGAATCGATTGTAGTAGTTTGGGTCGTTTTGATTGTTGCTGCTGTCGGATTGAGCTCCGGCGAGTGATGAAGAGAGAAGGATGAAGAAACAGAGGAAACTGAGAGGGGTAATTCCGTCATTTCGACGGGATTTGGGTGCTGGGGTCATTACGTGTCGTTTTGATGGTGCTCACTATCGTTTGAAGAAGTGAGCGGTGTGAAAGAAAAGGCTGGTGGGTTTTGCGTGGAGGAGAGTGGAAGAATATTGTTGTGGTAAGGGGTGTGAGGAGTGAGGGAGGGGCCTTATAAATGAAGGTGAAGGGGGTGCGTGTGAGAGAGAGGATAGAGTGTGTTGTTGCGTTTTGATGTGTTGATCTTGATTGGGAAGGTGCGTTGCGGTATCGTGTTCATCAAGGGAGAGTAGGGTAGTGGGGTAGGACAAGTTTATTGTATACTCCTAGTGGAAGACTTTTCCTTTCTCTATAACAGATGCTAAACCTTAGATGATGATGTGATATATGCACACAAGTCGTCATGCGTGTGGTTTTTGGAATGAAATTTCATTTTTGAAAGTAGTATTTTTTATTCATTTTCAAGAATTTAAAGAATATTTCTGAAAATTTATGACATAATGATGATATAACTCATAAACCCATTGGTAGGTACATGGGTTCAACATTCCTTTTTCATGAGAGTCTAACATTCTCATATAGAAGGTCAGAATGAAATCATGAGACTAGTAGGTCCAACAATCACTTCGTATGAGATTAAAAATCCAATATTTATATAAATAATTTCTTAATTCTTCATTATCATCTTCACATTTCTTGACATATTTCATTCCACGAACTACCCGTCCCTGTGTGCATGGTGTAAAAAGCCTCCCCCATAAACTACAAAAGTAATAGATGTAATGGTGTAGAAAGCCTCTGGAGGAAGAATTTTCCTTGCTCCATGAGTAGAGAAGGATAATTCGTTATTGAGGTCTTAAGTGATGTCACGGATTGGTCAGAGACGGTGTACCACATGGACTAACTTAATGCCGCCGAAGCTTCTAAAATAAAAACAAAATAAAAAAAAGTTAGGATTCTTAATAGAAAAATTGGGGCCAATTTTTAAGTTAGGAGGGTTCGTATTATGCAGTATTGTCTAATTAATTATGATAATCTTTTGGGGGATGTAATCCACTGTTTGGAGGGGTGTTTTGTTTTGCATCTACCAAATTTACTAATAGTTCATTCATTTCTGTTTTTAGCAGTTTTATTAAGTAATGTTCTAGAAGCACAAATTAAATGGATTGAGTGTATTACTATTAATAATTTTAAAAAATTGCCACTATTTTAGTTAATATATACACTAAGGATTTCTTGGTTATTTTACAACTACATATGTAATGTCCTTTTACAATGCATGTTTCTATAATAATCTAGTTTTTTTTAAAAAAAAGTCACGTATATACTTTTCATTTGTTTTAAATTTAAAATATTATTTTTATTCTAAATTTATTTATAAATTAAAATTTTTTTATGAAGCTCTAAGATTTTTTACAAAATAATAGAGATGAAGTAAAATGCATAATGTTCTCACCTAGAAATTACGACGAACGTGATTGATCTTTCTTGATGTAACTCTGAACTTGTTGAGTGAATTTTTATCTCTTTCTAATAGTGATCGAGCTCCATAAGGGCTCTCCCAGTCAACATAAGTGTTTCAATATAGAAAGAGTGTATAATTGAATTATGAATTATCCCCCTAATAGTGCTAAAGACCCCCTATATATAGATGCGATAGAGAATAACTAGAATCTCAAAGGTGAGTTGTCATATAGCTCAGATGAGTTGTCATTGACCAAGTAGTTGAAATTCTTTCTTAAAAAAGATATGTTAACTTCTTTCCCAAAGTATGTTAGCTTTTATTTGGGTCGAGCTTAGATCCTTTGGACCTAGATTATAACAGAGCCCCAACTAAGAAGTGGAAATGTAACACTTCTAGTCGAGCTCAATACCTAGTCTTTGTCGACATCCTCTTAGGAATTATTTTCAGAGTATATGGGGCTAATTAAAAGGTGGAGTGGAGTATTGAGAGAAAACAATTGTTGAAAATAATGAGATATGTGCTAAGGCTACCTAGGATAAGGAAATAAAAAGTTTACCACATTCTAAGAGGTATTGACCGAGGTCCTCAAGGTTGTGGGGGATGGGAACTTGATCCTGGAGGTAGAAATTGAGAGTAGAGACATAACCTTTGGTTGTGACAATAGAAGTGATGATTGAAATGGAAGAGAAAACACGAGAAGAGGATTGAATTATGTTTTAAAAATCTTTTTCTGAAAGTTTTTAAACAAAGCTTATCAAGTTTTAAAAACTTGTGAGCAGCGTAAATGGTGTTAGAAAAGAAACTTAAAGAAGATTGTTGAAAGTAAAGAAACAATAACAACATAAACACATAGTTTATACTGGTTCGACTAACCTTGCCTACATCTAGTTTCTTAACCAACACGTTGAGATTATACTAATCCACAAAGTTACAAGATAGTCTTTCTTCAAGCCTTCTCAAGCTCTACCACAATATTATCTTAGCCTTCTGAGACTTTTACAAGAAGGAATATCAGAGTAAACCCTTCAGATGATTTGCTTTGAAATAACTTACAAGAGACAATCTCAACTACAAGTTTTTCTTCTTAACAAACGACGTTTGTCCAGAAAAACTTAGAAGCTTTTTCTTGATTACAAAAGATTTTTCTTGAAAAAGCAAATCATAAAATTAAGAGCAAGAATACAATTAGAAAGATAAGCAAGTTAATAATGTAATGTGTTTTCTATATGTTCAAAGTCTTCAACTCTTCTAGATATAGTTTGGATATAGAACCGTTTGAAGATCTTGTTGGAACTCTAATCTTGCTTTTCTGATGGTGTATCACATAATTCTTTTGCTTCTGACATTCTCTTTCTTCTCCTTTAGGTAACAGTCAAGTTTCTTTTTGTTTTCACGAAGGAGGCTATGTCTGACACGAGTCTGAAATAAATCTTGTTGTAGAGATATATGTTTCTTAATAAACAAGTATAAATATATATATATATATATATATATATTTATATCTTTAAAACTTGCAAGATAAGTTTCTAAAAAAAACTTAGAGAGAAGATCAAAGATAAGAAAATATCCTGACAATGTGGATTAGTAACAAAATATACTTTCGAAGGAATTCAGAATGAGTTACAGTAGCTTTTTTGAGGTATATAAAAAACATTGAGAGAAAGTTACTGAGGTGAATTCAGACTAAATCTGAGATATGTACAGTAACAATTATGAGATGTTACAGTACCAATCTAAGATTGATGTGGAGTCTGAGGTATCCAAAAGCTATATAAACATCTCAGATTACAAATTTGAATTTTTTATTATAATAATACATGCCTTGAGCTCAGAAAACAATAATTTAAGGTACCAATGAGGCTTTCTGAAGTGTTTTTCGAAGTATGTAAGATATTTTAAAACATTTTTCAAAGCCATAGAATGATTCAGATGTTGACTTTTGAGAAATGCAATAATAAAGAAACATTTGTTAAAACACAATTTGAACATGTGAGACTCAAATATGCATATCGAGTAAAAACATGTATCTCAAAAACCATAGAAAACATAATAATTGAAAATTTTATATACTTAATATTTTATAAATCATCATAATTAATTAATAAAGAGTCTTTTGGAGCTAACAATGATGATTTAGGGATGAGTAGGAGCGAGCAAAGGTGGTGATACCTTTATGTTCCATACTCCCTTCTTCTACCTAAGTGATTGATGTTTATTTATGATTTTTTGTTTTCTAAAATTATATACTTAAGTAGTTGTTCTTATATAGTTGAGTATAAGCACGGGAACAAGCTTTGGCGTGCAAGCAAATTTATGTGTAAGGCTGAGTGTATACACGGGCTGAGCTTAAGCGCATGGCCAATTATAGGTGCAGGGCCGAGCTTAGGCGCATGGCCGATTTTAGGCGCATGGCCGATTTTAGGCACATGGCCGGGCTTAGGCGCAAGGCCAAGCTGAAGCGCATGGCCGACCTTAAGCATAGGGCCAAGTTTGGACGTAGAGTCAAGCTTAGGCGCAAGATCAATTTTAGGCGAATGACCCAATTTAGGTGTAAACTCAAGACATAAAGTTGATGTTAGACGTAGAGTCCAGCGTAGAGTTGAGGTTAGGTGGAGAGCCAAGCAAAGATCTGAACTTAGGCATAGAGCCGAGCAGAGAGCTGAGCTTAGGCGCATCTAAAAGCTTATCAGTGGAGTCGAGCTCAGGTGTAAGAATGAGCTTATGCTTAACCTAATTGCTCCTGTGATGTGGGCATACAATCAAGCTTGTGTTGTTGCTTAGTTCAATATGGGTGTAGGTCTGAACCTGTGCTGTCTCCTAGCGAACCGTGGCATATCTCGCTGATCTGATCGTGTGTGGTTGATTGTATTTTCCCATTTATTCATGTGTGGTTGAGCATGTCGATCTAGCTGTGTGCGGCCAACCTTGTCGAACTGATCGTGTGTGTCTGATCTTATTTTCTTATTGTTGGGAAATCAGGCATAAAGACGCAGCGGAAAACAAAATCTTTTATTCAATTTCCACCCAAGGACTCATGTGAATAATCATAATTCATCTATGAATTACCTGTTGAAGCGTGATCACAACATGATTTGCGAACAACAATTGTTCTTGAATTCTTCGGGAGTTATTGTTCTTGAACTCATGAACTCTTGAAATCTTCAATTCTTGAACTCTTCGATTCTTGAAGTCTTCAAATCTTGAACTCTTCAATTCTTGAATTCTTGAACTCTTCAAATCTTGAACTCTTCAATTCTTGAATTCTTCAAATCTTCACAAAGAGCTACATCAAACTCTTCCGTCGCAAGTGTAGCGACGACCTAGAGATATCCACACAGCAGTTGTGGATGTCAAACACCCACCTTGATGCTTTTTTGAAACTCACTATGCTAGTAGCGAGAAACAGAGAAATAAAGATTTCTAGAGAGGTCATGTGTGTGCGCGAAATCAACAATCTCAAAGGCTCCTTGGGTGTTGCTATTTATAGCAAACACTCAACATAAACCTAAGCGTTATTGGGCACATCCCATGGAAGCCCAATTTAATTAGTCACACTTATTTTATCTTAATCCTTGTTAGGCCCATCTTATGGAAGTTCAATTAAATTAGTCACACTAGTTTAATATTATTCTTTATTAGGCCCATCTCACGAAGCAATTAAATTAGTCAAATTAATTTATTCTAATTTAGCATCAATATAAAAACTGCTTTAGTGTGCGACCCTATAGGTTCTTACAACGTTGACAATATTATTAAATCTCATTTAACTAATATAAATAGTGAGCAGTATCTAGCAACACATAACTGCTACCCAAGTTATAAGAAAGATTGCGGTTTGACATAACCTTTCCATGATTGACATTACCGTACATTTCAATCCATTTGTCCAAATATCCAGATTTAACACAAGCATGAAATTAGTCATATTGTATAGTTAAATAATTAGTTTCTTAATCTCCGAGTAGACTGATAAAATAAATGATATTAATGTCACACATTAATTCATTTCAGCATGATCATGCATTTTCTCAATCCTACTCATCAAGGGCCGCACAGATATGTCACTCGTAATGTGAGAGGGACAAATTCAATCTAAGTTACTCGCACCGCCCACATGACTTGTGATATGCCTAATGACCGTCTTTATAATTACCCTGTTACGGATAACGTTTGACGGTATCAAAGCACATAACTCCTCATGCAACGGATCACAGTAACTTCAAGTCAAAGGACAACATATACTATCATCACTATCAGAATCACCTATGACATTCACATTACTATCCATGTGGTGTTCTCATCATGGCGGGTCAGTCCAATATATCACCATATATACCTATGTGCAGACTTGATATCACGTATCCATAACCTGTGAGAAAAGGTTATCAGTCAATACACATACTAGTATCGATGTATTACTGTCAGTCCATACACATACTTTATAAATCCTACTTATGAAATTCACTTACAAATAAAGATCAAGTTCTAGACTTGTCTTGCACAGCAGAAACGGTTGTTAGTAAAATAAACAGAAATAAGCCTATAGACAAGGCCTTTTATAGATCTTGAAAATATAAAATCAACTAAATTGTAACATTTGTCATCCGTAAAAATTGTGTCAGAAGATTGTATATATGAATTTTATTTCTTCTCAATATTTTTTTTTCCAAAAAGCCTAGCTTCTACATCTATGAAAACAAGAAATTGAAAGATCATGTAACTCCCAAGAAATATATACCAAGCATTTACCCATTTAATATGAAGGGGAAAACATAATATGAACTAGCTAGTGACAGAATATGATATTTTATATCACTAATTTTATTTGTGGTTCTAGTAAATAATATATCGCATTAAGGTTTAAACAACAACTGATTAAAAAAATGCTAGGTTTCGAATTGTCAAATCGATGATAAGCGATCAACTTAAATGATAAGTTAATTAACTTGAGCCTAAGAAATCATTAATGTCAAGAATCAAGTTATTATAATAAGATAAAGAAGAACAACCTGCCACTTCAATATTCTGAACAATAGCTAATAATTAAATGTTGTTGGGCTCGTGTTTAACTGTTTTACACATAATAATATATGATGATAGCTTAAGAATCAAGAAATGTTTTTTTTTTACTTCATAAAATAAATTATCGATCATACGTAATAATTTAACTTTTTTAAGTTATTAATTTAAATTTTAATATTATATATTAATTAAATATTTTAAAAGTCAAATTGATAATTTAATTAAATTATCAATATAATAACTATGTAGAGTAGCATTACTCGTAACAATCAACATAAGTGGACAAATGAAGTCATGAATGATGAATCCTACCAGCGGGCTATTTGGAACAATATAATTTTCTCAAAAGTAAACAGTGAACTATAATGTGAAATGTACAACGTGATCTTTGATATCTTTGATCCCCTTCTAGATCAACATTTATTATTTCATTTAATTTCCGAGTTTGTTCTTTCTTTTTTTCTTTTCTTGTTTTGACCTATGTTTTGTTTTATGCTTCCCTTGGTCTACGGACGAATTTGAATTTAAAATGAAAAAGTTGGTCAAATCCTTGAAATATAACGTGTTGGTCAGTCTTCGCTAAAGCCAAAGAATAAAACTATTATTCTATATATTATATAAATAACTAACATTATTACATACACAATAAAAAAATTGTCAAATCAATTAATATATTATGCACAATAAATAATATATAATATTTACAATATATATTATATATTTAATACAATAGATATCACATATTATATATGTATAACATGTATTACATGTAAAAAAATGATGTTATAACATATAATATATATTATATGCACAACATGTCATATATGATTCATATAATATGTAATATACATTATGCATATTACATATTATATATTGTGCACAATCTATTGATTGAATTTTTATTATGCACTAAGATTTTTCCATAAATAACAATAATATAACATTGACTAAATACCAGAATGATTTTTAAGAAAATATATCGTGGGACAAATCGGTCTCTCTCTCAGAATTTAAAAGTTCAATATTGGTCTTTCACATTTAAAAATAGAGGATAAATTCGTTCTTCAATACATGTCCGTACAGGTAAAAATCATTGTACGAACATATACGATATTATCAATTTGTTCCTTTTTTTAAATGTAAAGTACCAATATTCGACTTTCAAATTCTAAAAAACTAATTTGTCCCACAATATACAATATGTGAAGGACTAAAATGGACATTTAATCTTGTAATATTATTATAAGAACCGCCAGACTGCTCAGCTTGACCCATGTGGGCTTTTGGATATTAGTTTTGTTTTTTCTTACTATAGACACAATACCCACATTGTCTTTGCAAAACAAATCAAAATAGTTCATTTAAAAATGAAAGTTTAAAATACATTCCACTTAAATAAAAATGTCGAACAAATTGATCTTTAAAAAAAAATCAAACCAAATTAATTGCTTAATATTTATAAAATGGTCAAATTGATCTCTATATAGAGGATTAATTTATCTAACATCTTTAATTAATATGGATTAGTTTGACCGTTTTTATGAATTTAATTTGTCTGATTTTTTTTTGGAGGACCAATTTATCCAACATTTTAATTTAGAAGGGATATATTTTGAATTTTCGTTTCTAGAAGAACTATTTTAGCCTATCATAAATTTTACATGGACAAATTTCCAAAGATAACTACCTTTTGAACCATTCATTTTATATGAGTAATAGATTATTATTATTATTATTATTATTATTATTATTATTATTATTATTTTGAGATAGAAAAGTTCGCCAAGCTTAATCATATATTTATTTTTCGTAATAGCCAAGTTTAATTACGTACGTATTACTTCGACAGCACCAATATATATGTGCTATGAAGAAAATTTTGAGTGATATAGAGAAGTGTGATCGATAGAAAATAAGTTATTATTATCGTATATGAGTGAGCTTGGTTGATACACATGTAGGCATGTAATCCAAATTAAATAAAACACGATAGATTAAGATCGATTTGATTGACCTCACAGATCAGACACAACCTTCATTTTGATTTTGACGGTATCTACTCGAATTTGACTTCGATAGAACATGATCCAATGAGAACAAAATAATGAACATAATAAAATGTGATTCGGTCCAGTACTTTTGAAAAAATTAGTGTATGGACTGTTAGTAAAGAAGAGTCACTAGTATGAAGTAGTAAGGGATAAATTGAATATATGCTTTTATCGATAGTAAGCAAATTACAAAGTATAGAGTATAACAAACTGAATATAGAAACGAAACAAAAATGAAGAACATAAATCTAAATTGCTGGAAATAAGAAAATGTAAATATATGGCTACTTCTACTTCTAAAGACGATTGGTACATACTCAGTAAACTCTATGCTTCATATGTTTAGAATGCAAGTTTTGAGTGAATGTTTAATGTCTTTTCCTACGAATCAACCTCCTATTTATAGACTCAAACCCCATGCCGGATCTTTACATATCATTTCAACGGTTACATGTATCCTATGGTGATAATTAATCTTTTTATCCAAATAACCGTCGAGCTGTCTTCTTCTTCTGCCATATCAAAATATGAACGTTGTAATTTGACGAGAGCCTTCCACATCATTCGACAGTTAATTACTTGGTGCGACTTCTCGTTCTTACACGTGTTTCATGTAACGATCTAGTTCTGACACGTGTTTCTCTCTGGTTAGAGACCCATTCATTAGTTCGGCGCCTTTAATGCATGTTCTATAGCAACTTTAAGTTTTATTTCGACTTCATCGTCGAAACGACTTGTGCTTCGACTCATTTGTCATTCGTTATTTGACACTACATCACTTGGTTTAGATTGTACTTAGAAATTTTGGTGTCAAAAAATGCCCCCCTCCACAATCTCTCTTTCGCCGAGCTTCAAAAAGATAGAGAGCGATTGTTACATCTTGGGAAATGCGCGTTTATGGCGCCGCCGGAGTTGTCTCTTCATATCAAGCGACGATTGCTTGCCTTTCAGTCACATTTCCCTTTCTTTCGGACGACCACGATTGAAAGACTATTACTCATGGAGAGACTCACCTTGGAGTTGGCGGATGCCACTGATGTCCTTCCTTATGGCAGCTGCCCTTGAGGCTGGGAAGAATTTCTTCAAAAAGATCTTCTTCATGCCAATCCATGTGGTGACAACTCCATTTGGCAGGTTCAAAAACCATTGCTTCGCCTGACCGTCCAGAGAGAACGGAAAAGCCCGAAGCTTCACGTGTTCCTCGTTGACTCCTCTTGGCTTGAGAGTCTCACACACCACATGGAATTCCTTGAGGTGCTGGTGTGGATCCTCTCCGGCCAAACCGTGGAATTTAGGGAGCAAATGGAGAATAGCTCCCTTAAGCTCGAACTCAGTGTCCAACCTTGGGTAAGTAATCCCCAAAGGTTGTTGGCTGAGGTCAGGAGCTGCAAGTTCCTTCAGGGTGGGCTGATAATCTGCCATAATCGAACTCGGACCTGAAACACTAACAGACAAATCAGAAAGTTCAGGACCAGTGAAAAGTAGCATTTCAAACGGTGGATCTTCCGGTTGCCCTTGAGACTCAGTAAACCCTCTCCTAGCTTGCCTTATTTTTCTCAAAGTGTGTTCGATTTCAGGATAAAAAACAGCAAGCTGGGGATCCGGTTGAGATCGAGTCATGCGCAGCTGCAACTTTGCAGTCGCAGTCGCGCGCTAGGGCGCTGTATAGGCGCTGGAGCGCGAATGACAGCAGCAGACTCAGCTGTTCTTGGAACAGCGAGTCTGGGAAGAGTAAAAATAAAAATACAAAACGAAAATAAAGTGCAAAATAAAAAGGGAAATCTTTTTGTTGTTTTTATTTTTGAAAGAAAAATAAAAGAAACAGTTATGTACACTATTCACAAATCAAACAACTAGTGATTACTTTCATCGCCATTCCCCGGCAACGGTGCCAAAAAATTGATGGTTGTTGTTGTGACACCCACAAATTTAATTATTTATAAAACCAAGTTCCCCTAATATAGTTTAGTGGAAACCAGGGTCGTCTCTCACAAGGAATGACTAAGAAAGCAATACACAGAACTAGTTGTATGACGGTTGTCACAATTGGGGGGTTTTTGTATGCAAGAAAATATAATTTGGAATAAAATAAGGATAATAAAAACAGTGGTTTATGGGGTGGAACATTCATTAGGGTGTTTATCATTGGCTACAGAAGAATGCATGAGTTGATTAATTATGCCGGAGTTAGATCTAACTCCTTTGTTATGATTCTAATGATTAATTGCCTAGAGTGAGATTAATTAATGAGATCTCACCTTTAGTTTCACCTTTAGTTTCAAGGAATAAGACAATTGAGTTCCATGGCGCGCTGGAGCACACGACCTACAATGGAATGGAAAAGCCTCGCGCTCGAGCGCGTATAGCGCGCCGGAGCGCACGAGTGTTCCGGCGACAGCACAGAGATGCGAAAAACAGTACGAATACAACTCTAACTCGAAATCTTTCACCATACAAACCGATTAAATCATATATCATGCAAAACCAACCGATTAAACTCACACAAAACAACCAAAAATCGCATTTATCATCTTCCAATCAATCAAAAATCGATTTTCTATCAAGAACAAAGAAAAGATTGAGTGTTAGACCAATGTACCTTGATAGGATGCAATGTTATGACAAGATGAACAAATGTATGGAAGATTTTTGAGAGAAAATGTGTGAAGAATGGTGAGAAGGGGAGAGGGAGACGCGGCTGCGCTGGAGCTGCGAGGGAAGAGAATGGCCGAAGTGAGTCCGCGATTTGGGATTTTAGGGTTTTGAAGAAACCCTTTCGCGCTAGAGCGCGCTGAGCGCACTGGAGCGCGCATCCCAAACGCAACGTTTCATTAAACGAGACGCGCGTGCTGGGGCGCATATATTGCGCCCGGACGCGGCTTCCTGATGCAGAATAGGTATTTTTTACTGCTATTATCCTAGAATGCATGGAACTATCCTAATTAATTTAAATGCATGCAAAAATTAAAGATGCAATTGAATATAAAAATAAGGAAAAATAAAATACGGGAAATAAAATACAGAATTCGAAATACGGAAATTAAAAATACTGGAAAATAAAGAAAACCGGTGGGTTGTCTCCCACGAAGCACTTTGCTTGAACGTCCCTAAGTTGGACGGTCGACCGTTTCAAGGCTACTTTGGTCCAGAATTATCAGCACCAGCTGCTCCGGTCATGATGTGGATGTCACTCACATTCCCCTTAGGATTAGGAACTGTTTGAGATGGGATCTGTGAGGTGCCAGCTTGTTCATAGGTTTGTGTAGCTGGGTTTCCCTTCATTTGATTGACCTCATTATGCAAGTTCAACATCATCCTTTGTTGCTCCATGAGTAGTTTCATCACATCACCGATAGTTGGCTCGTTGGGATTCGGAGGTGCAGGTAGAGCCAATTGTTGCGGTGGTGAAGGCAAGGCCATTGGAGCATGGTATGGAGCCTGGGGTTGCCTTTGATGAGGAGGTTGGTACCGAACCTGCTGAGGTTGCTGGACTTGTTGTGGCTGTGGATTGTTATTCAACCTCAGGTTCGGGTGATTCCTCCAACTTGGGTTGTAGGTATTCCCCGTAGGTTGATTCTGTGGCTGAAACTGAGGCTTTCCCAGAAAGGTGTTTGCAGCTGCCACCATTGTTGCCTCCTCTTGAAGGTGTGGGCACTGGTCAGTTTGATGGGTTTCCAAAGAACATATCCCACACATCATTGCTTGGCTGGAGGTTCCCGGTTTGGCTTGATTGGTGGCCAATTGCTTCATGAAGGTAGCAATCTCATCCAGCTTCTGGTGTAGGCCACCACTCTCCTGTTGAGCTACCTCATTCACCCCTTTGGTCACAGCGGTTGCCCTTCTGCCAAACTGCTGTGAGTTCACAGCCATGTTCTCGAACATGAGCCTTGCTTCTGCCGGAGTTTTGTCCATCACAGCACCACCACTAGCGGCATCAATCATGCAGCGATCCATACCCGTCAGACCCTCGTAATAATACTGGATCAACAATTGCTCGGAGATCTGATGGGTTGGACAACTTGCCACCAGTTTCTTGAATCTCTCCCAGTACTCATGGAGAGACTCACCTTGGAGTTGGCGGATGCCACTGATGTCCTTCCTTATGGCAGCTGCCCTTGAGGCTGGGAAGAATTTCTCCAAAAAGATCTTCTTCATGCCAATCCATGTGGTGACAGCTCCATTTGGCAGGTTCAAGAACCATTGCTTCGCCTGACCGTCCAGAGAGAACGGAAAAGCCCAAAGCTTCACGTGTTCCTCGTTGACTCCTCTTGGCTTGAGAGTCTCACACACCACATGGAATTCCTTGAGGTGCTGGTGTGGATCCTCTCCGGCCAAACCATGGAATTTTGGGAGCAAATGGAGAATAGCTCCCTTAAGCTCGAACTCAGTGTCCAACCTTGGGTAAGTAATCCCCAAAGGTTGTTGGCTGAGGTCAGGAGCTACAAGTTCCTTTAGGGTGGGCTGATAGTCTGCCATAATCGAACTCGGACCTGAAACACTAACAGACAAATCAGAAAGTTCAGGACCAGTGAAAAGTAGCGTTTCAAACGGTGGATCTTCTGGTTGCCCTTGAGACTCAGTAAACCCTCTCCTAGCTTGCCTTATTTTTCTCAAAGTGTGTTCGATTTCAGGATCAAAAACAGCAAGCTAGGGATCCGGTTGAGATCGAGTCATGCGCAGCTGCAACTTTGCAGTCGCAGTCGCGCGCTGGGGCGCTGTATAGGCGCTGGAGCGCGAATTACAGCAGCAGACTCAGCTGTTCTTGGAACAGCGAGTCTGGGAAGAGTAAAAATAAAAATACAAAACGAAAATAAAGTGCAAAATAAAAGGGAAATCTTTTTGTTGTTTTTATTTTTGAAAGAAAAATAAAAGAAACGGTTATGTACACTATTCTCAAATCAAACAACTAGTGATTACTTTCATCGCCATTCCCCGGCAACGACGCCAAAAATTTGTTGGTTGTTGTCGTGACACCCACAAATTTAATTATTTATAAAACCAAGTTCACCTAATATAGTTTAGTGGAAACCAGGGTCTTCTCTCACAAAGAATGACTAAGAAAGCAATACACAGAACTAGTTGTATGACGGTTGTCACAATTGGGGGGTTTTTGTATGCAAGAAAATATAATTTGGAATAAAATAAGGATAATAAAAACAATGGTTTATGGGGTGGAACATTCATTAGGGTGTTTATCATTGGCTACAGAAGAATGCATGAGTTGATTAATTACGCCGGAGTTAGATCTAACTCCTTTGTTATGATTCTAATGATTAATTGCCTAGAGTGAGATTAATTAGTGAGATCTCACCTTTAGTTTCACCTTCAACAATTGTTTAAGCCAATCACATTAATCTAATTAAAGAGACTAATCAGCCAATTAATTAATCTTTACCAAATCCTGATATGCCATGCATCAATTAATCAATTAACACATAAACACATGCCAATGAATCAGCCTAACTCAATCGAGTAAGCCAAGACAAAGGGTTAAACACACAATTCAAGATCTCAAATCATATGCCAAGGTTTGATAATAAAAACTTATGCAAGATTAAGAACAAAGCCTCAGTTTACCCCAATGATGTTCACACCCTCATAAACCACCAAGAGACTTAGTTACTCATGGAGGAAATAAAAGGGCAGAAAATAAATTGGAATTAAAAACAAATATGGAATGGGGAAATTAAACACTTGAACAATAAGGAGCAAAGTAAAGTAATTAAATGCAAATGGAAAGAACGAATAACTGAATTAATTAAAAGAGTAACTTACAAAACCGAAAGGGCTAGACGAATAACGTTGGAATTACAAATGAGGGAGCTAGAGCTAAACTAGGAAAAAGATGGAATCCTAATGGAGAAAAATAACTCTAACTAAAGCCTAGGGTTGAAAGTAAGTAAAGAAAAGAAAGTAATAGTAGGAATGTAGAGGTGTGTAAGGTGGTGTTGAGAGATGTGTTTTCTGATGCATTAGCCTCCTTTAAATAGAGTGAGCAGCCTCCAAACCCTAGCTAATTGGGCCCCCAACTCGCCTTGCAGATAGGGTTTCTGCTGTAACAGAATTGCGGCGCGGCGCTGGGGCGCGTATAGCTCGCTAGGGCACCAGTGTTGTGCACGTGATAGATTCAAGTGGGTCTCGTGCGTTGGAGCGCGCTGTGGGCTCTGGGGCGCTCGATGCTGGTTCTGAATTTCGCTGCTCCGCTTCTTGCTCAGTTTCTGATGTCTACAGCTCCAATAATACCTGTGACCTGTGCTAAAAATACAAAATATCCAAGATCAAGTGCAAAGGTCATCCTTGAATTGCAAAAACATCATAAAACTTGTTACTTTAGCCTTTATTCCTATTAAGCCCAAATTAATTCCAAATTGTATTAAATGTAATAAAAGGCTAAAATAGAGCAAAGAAATGCATACAATCATCCAAATTAAGGGCGTAAAATATTGGCAAAAACCACGTTATCAGGCGGGGTGGCTGGTCTGCTGAGGTGCCGCACCCCTCCTATGAGTCTCGACCCTCTGTGGAGCCACTAGACGGCTCGTCTCCTCTACTATCCTGCAGGTTTCCACTATATCGCTATAGTATTTAATCTTCATATGCTTAACCATCCTCTTGATATCTTGGTTCAACCCAGCACAGAACTTCATGCACTTCCAACTCTCTTTCGGGTTCGCCTGGTAAATCTCTAAAAACAGAATGAGCTCCTCGAACTTGGCGATATACTCGGGTATGGTCATGGTGCCCTGACGGAGATCAAGGAACTCCATTTCCTTGTCCTGACGAACAGTCTCCGGGAAGTACTTCTCATAGAACATGTCCCATGTGATAGCTACACCCGCCACATCAGAAGCGCGACGAGCGTCGTTCCACCAAGAGCGTGCTTCCATCTATAGCATGAATGTGGCCAACCGTGTCTTCTGAACCTCTGTGCACTAGACCACGGTGAAGATATCCTCGATACCTCTGAGCCAATCCTCGGCTTCCGAAGGGTTCGTAATGCCGAGAAAAGGAGAGGGATTAGCCCTCTTAAAATCATCAAAGTGTGAGCTGCCGTTGCCATTACCCGCAGGTGGTGCTGTAGGCGGAGTAGTATGCTGCTGGGTCATGTGGTCCACCATGCGATGCATGGCCTTGGCCATCTCCATGAAATCCTCGGGAGTCAACCGTTCTCCTGCCCTGCCTCTTCGTGGTCTTCAGCGTCATCCCTATTACGTCTGCTAGGTGCCATGTCCATGTGCACACAAAACAATGAACATCGAGTTGATCAGGCTCCATATCAATGCTAAGTATGCACAATTACTCTGACAGTCTAGCAAAACGATCATGCACCTCAACACATAACTAAGACACATAAGAGGTTATATGCATGACATAACTAACGTGACATGCAAAAATAGCATAACAGGTCCATTACCCCTAGCCCTGTAGGATAGACCTGCTCTGATACCAAAATGTAACACCCTACTAGATAACCCTTAACGCTTAAGTCATTTTAGGCTATTTCATAAGGGTTACCTCCTGTTATCATGTTTTATCTTTAAAATATAATACGCGGAAAATAGGTGGGAGTAGATTTTTCGTAAACATTCGCGGAATAGAAAATAAGGGCTTTGCGCATATAGTAAGCGATAATATAAGCGATTCAAACATCTACTGAAAATACCTAAAAAATATAAATAACTCCCATCAAGTAACAAACATGAAATAAATACTAGGTCTCACCCCATAAGCCAAAAACTGTGACCTATGAGACTCCACCATAAATACGAGTAAATAAATAGCTGCCGGCTAACAAAGGTCCAGACTCAGAAAACATAATAAATGAATAAACGTAACGGAAGCATAAAAATCATAACATCTGATAAGGAAATAAAACATGTCTCTGATATCTATGAACTATGTCATAACTAAGTGTGCACGGACTCCTCGTGTGCTTTGACATCCTGCTCTGTCTGCTCCTCTAAAAGGTGGGGGAAAACATAGGGTGAGTACATAATGTATCTCAGTAGAGGAAGCCGCCCCAGGTTTAATTCTGAAATAAGTGAAGTATGAATGAGTTCATTTCAAATATAAGTTTAAAACAATCTTTTCCCGGAACGTCTTACCTAAGTGTGTATTGTTCATTTTATTTAATACATATAACATATCATAATTAAAGGTCTCTGTGTAGTGTGCTAGTGCCCTCAACTCATGTACAATAAATACATCATAAAGAATATACATATTAACATGTTAAGCATCTCTATCTTTCTTTAACTGTGAGTCATAGCTGCCCTCCTGTCCTATCCTCCACATCACCGGCCCCTAGGCATGAGCTCATCCTAAACTAATGGGGAGAGGGGGTAGTTCACCTTCCCTTTTGAAGGCTACTGTGTTTTAACATAGCGTCACCCAGTGGCGTTTAACATAGCGTCACCTTGTGAGTTTTAACATAGCGTCACTGAGCGCATTTTGGTTATTAAACTTTAACATTACATAATCATGGGCATATAACATTCATCACATATATCTCATCATTAATCATCATATAAATCATATAATCATGTCAATAATTTAACTCATCATAAAAACAACACATATACTCAGTATAACATATATATCTCATATAATAATTATATTTACATCATAGCATTTAAACATACATAAATCATACGTAACATATATTATCATATAATCGTACTTATATATTATAATAACGTGTAGACATATTTTACAGCTCATATAATCATATATAAATCATGCATAAATCATATATAACACTTATACAAGTCGTAGAACGCATTAGGGTACAACATAAAGGGTCAAAACGATTAATTTTCGTAAAATCTGTAGTGCTGTAATCGATTACAACGGGGCTGTAATCGATTACACAGACTTGTAATCGATTACCAGAGAGCCATGTTTTCTCGCGATTGGAAATTCTCAGCTCGTAATCGATTACGAACCTCTTGTAATTGATTACGAACGCGAAAACTCAGATTCTAGAGTTTTTAAAACACGTTTTTCACAAGCCAATGAATAAAACTTTAATCTAGAATCATCTCAATCAATAGAAAACATAGGTTCATGAAAACTCATTGATAAAACATGATTAGAAACACTTTTCGATTGATAAAACCCCTTTCCTTTGAAATTAATTTCGTAAGACATAACCCGTTCATGAACCCTAATGAGAAAAACGAACAACAAAAATAATCTCATCAAAAACACATCATCAAGCATGAAATTACAAAGAATAAAGAATGCCTAAAACCCCCACCTCTTGAAGAAATTCAAATAAAAACGTAGAGACAATCCTATCCCGGTGAAACCCTCGTTCTAGCTTTCTCTCTCTAGACCCACGAACGGTGCGATGAAGAATATGAATCCTATTGATGAATTGCAATCAGTAGAAGAGTGTATCTTTGTGTGAGGATTACAATTATGTGAACGGGTAAGGTTTGATGTGAGTTTCGTGATTTGGAATGGTTATGGCTTTGAGTTCTTGAGAGAGAGGAAGAACTATGGAGGCACAAGGATTAGAGGGAGTGTTTGGAGTGTTTCTGAAGTGAGGATTAGGGTTTCTCACGTGGTGGCTCGGTTATATATGGTTTAGAGTCATCGTGGGGCCCGAACGACACTTAAAACGTACTAAAAACGCACTCTGCGCACGTCGTAATCGATTACCATGGTAATCGATTACGGTAATCGATTACCGACAATAAAAATGCCCAGATATGAAGACCAAAGGGCTGTAATCGATTACCACAATGGTAATCGATTACAAGGCTACAAAATAGCCTCAAAGCACCTCAAAAACGTCCCAACTCGTGCTATAAACATCCATACAACATTCCTTACATCATGCATCATCTAAACATCAATTAAAACACATATATGCACCTAAATCACCCAACATAAAATGAATACACATGAACATACACCTAAATCACATAGCACATGATGAACACACACATAAATCATATAACACATATACATACACTTAGATCACATAACATATAATGATTTACTAAAAGAAACTTGTCCACCCAAACTTAATTAAATTCCAACCAAGGTCAATTACCCTTAATCTCACTTAATTAGAACCTAATAAAAGTCCGGGTGTTACATCGCGAATAGCTCTTCCAACATCCACGGTACCTGAGGGTGACAAAGACTTAGATTTTAGGCGTTCTAGACTTGTTTGACGAGACGTTTTCCGACTCGGCCCTAAAGAATATGACTCCAGCGGGCTCGGCTCCCTCCGTACAACCCAACAACTCAACACCGCATGTTCCCTCTTTTGTACAAGTGTCAAGAACGTCTTCGCTAGTACGTTATCTCGACTAAATGCTTCTTTATAAATTCGAGCTTTAATCAAACGATCGCATGTGTTGCAGTCCTCTCTTCCGTTTTTGCTCATCAAAATCGACTAGCATAATATTCGATCACACGCTAATTTGTAACTGAAATCATATTATTTATTTTGCAAAGATTTTGGATAACCATTACTAACTAATCAGACAGATAAATTTGAATTTCAGAAACATCCCCAACTGAATCTCCACACACCATTATTATCACTAATATTTTTTAAATTCAAAAGCAGTATAACAGAATGCGTACCAGGGTTCAGCCATCTATTATAAATATTATGCCCTTACTAACCAAATCTTCATTTTTTTATCTTTGCGTTCTGTGCTCTTTCTGGCATCACCAAATCTTCACTCTTTCCTTACCTATACATTGTGCTTCTTGCAACCATACTTGCTTCATGAGAAACTCCAACTCTTGATCATTAAGCTCTACCAAATCTTCTGTACCGGAAAATATGGAGGATCCTGGTTCGACTGCTCATTCCTTCGTCGTCGTTGATCTTGATGACTCAACCCTGTTCGGCGATACAAATCTTCCGGTTGAAATTGAGTCACCCGTTTGTGGTTTCTTGGGCCGGCATGGGATCTTTCAGAAGCTGAAGAGTTTAATCACCTCCATCGACTCTTGAAAATTTCAAAATTCTAGCTCACATGGGTCCTTTCTTCAACAGTTCTTTCAATAAAGGTTCAAGAACATATAGGAACCCTCCCAAGAACACGCATGAGTTCATCATGTGGCTAGACCGCCTCAAACCTTCCCAATCAGAGTCATGGAAACAACTTGGAATTCATGATATCCTCAAACTCAGTTGTGAGGATTTGAGCTATGAGTCTGGTATATTGACTTCCTTTTTATATTTATGGAATTCGTCGTCGAACTGCTTGCAACTTCTATGTGGCATGTTTGGGCAAACTTTGTTTGATGTAACGACTATCACCGACTTAAAAACTATAGGCCCCCTACACCCATTCCTTTCTAAGGAAAATTTGTTGGTGGCTTATGACGAGCTCGACATGAGCAGCACCAACTATCCTCCTTTTATTTCGAACAATATGTACCCCTATCAACGAAATCGAGCATGTGACTTTTCTCTACTACTGGTTGAATGTTGTCATCTTCTGTTCGAAAAGCACACAAATGGTGAAGCAATACTTTCCTCTGGCCGTACTCCTTTATGAGAGTGGTCTGAATGGGCCTGTTTGGTGCCTATCGAAGTTACTCTTGGCCTCTTTATATGATATACTTAATAAATGTGTGTTGCATTTGAGGCAATATGGGCAATTAACTAATAGCGGAGGTCCCCTTTGGCTGGCACAATTATGGTTAAATGCCATTTTCAAGAAGCAACTCGTCAAAATTCCAAAATCCCCTTGTTACAACGGGATTTATGGACCCGAATTTTATTGTTGGTACCATGCACATCCTAAGGAAGATCGACCGGCTGTCAAAGTATTCTTGAAATACTTTACACTTTCCTCTACATCTCGCATTGGATATGAACAATTTGACATTACCCTTTTTCTCAAAAGGAAGTTGGGTCCTAGTTGGTTTACTCATCCTCGAGTTTCCACATCACTTGACCCGAATGTCGTTAAACAACATGATGCCATTTGGGCAAATTTTTTTGTCCCACAAGTTCTTCCGACATGGTCCCCTGGGTCGAATGAATTGGGGATATTTAGTTATAACCCTCATTTAAAGGCTTGGCAGTTGGGCTTCTCCCAAACTATCCCAGCACCACTAGAGACTAATCTTGCGCAGCTTCCTCACTGCCATTCATCATCAAATTGCCAAGACCTTGACCTCTGGTTAAAGAGGAATCAAGATGCTATGGACATGTATTGTTCCATCGAGATTGAAGACACAATAAAAAGTCCAATTTTTGAACTTATCGAGAGTGAAAGCTGCACTGTCTCATTCCGTGGGAACTCCAGGTATAATCACGTTCCCATCTTAATATCGTTTGAATTATGACATTGTGTTGATTCTTTATTGTGCGCTATCAATATTAGGACCCTGAAAGCAGATAAAAAGGGGCGCTGAGCTAATGTCGTCCCGACCAGAACAGAAACAACCGAGGAGAGTTCTTAAGAACTCAACCCCATCAAAACTAATTTCATCATCCTCGATCTCGATCTCAGATTACTCTGAAGAAGTATATATACACATAAATTTATTATATGTTATCTTTGTATATATATGCAAATTTGCTTACTCATTTTTTCTTCTTCTTTTAGGCAACTCCTGACGTTAATTTTGTTGAGATGGACTTTGTGGAAATGGACTTGGGATCCGAACAAGAACGAAGCAAATCCCACCCTAAAGTACTTCCAAATAAGGAAATGATGGAACATTTTGACATAGAGGCACTCAACTTTTTAAATCAAGCAATGGTTGGCTCGACTACTCGCTGTTCTAGCAACAAAAGCCCATCACCCATTCTTCGCAAGTCAAAAGCAACACCTGCATCACCATCTTGTGCAAGGACCCTTGCAAAGGTTCGAAGTTGCCTTTCCCATTCCTTTAACGACCTCATTACTTGTGTTAAAAACAAAAGGCTTCTTGACGTTGTTGCTGAGATAAGACAAACAGGCATCCCAAGCAATGTAGTAAAGAGGTATCAGGCATTTGCAGATTAAATATGCAACTTTCGAGTGACAAAACAAATTCATGATTCAACACGTTCGACCGCGCAGAAGTATGTCACCACTTCTGCTTCTCGCAATGCGGTGCTCTTCAAAGTCAAGATCGCTGAAAGTGTGCGTCGACTTCGAGATATTGAGGTCGACGTAGAGAAGCTATATAAGGAAAATTGATATAATTCTTGAACTTCTTCCTCTAATGAAATCAAATCAAGAAGGTGTTGATCTTCAAATGATCCAAGCAGAGCTGGCCAAGCAAGCAACCGATCATGAAATGGTTAGAGTTGAGTCTGCCCAAATCGCTATCGAGGAAACCTCTCGTGAGCTTACAGAAGAGAAGATAACCTTGATCGATCTTATCAAACATCTTATGTAAGCACTTATTACAGCTACTTTATTCGTCCAGTCTTCTCTGGTTTTATTACTGTTGTTTTAGACATTATATCATTTCAAATAACGTCAATTTATTGACACATATTCATCACCATTATCTATTCCTACTATGCGGTATGCATTTCTTGAACAAACTTTAGCGATCTCGAATGACCCTTTCCAATTAGAGGACCATTTCCCCAACACTCAATATTTCCTCTCGAAAGGGAGAATTGTCTTCCAAACTAAATCACCTTCATTAAACGGTTTGTGTTTGACATGCTTATCATAATGTTGACTCATTGCTTGTTTTTGTCTTTGCATGTTTTCTAAAGCAACTGATCGATCATTTTCTAATTCGTCAAATTCGTCGAACATAGCATTCCAATATTCTTCTACTGAGAAATCATTATGACGCAATATTCGAATGGATTGAAGATTAATCTCGACCGACAATGCTGCTTCATGGTCGTAGACTAGTTTATATGGTGTAGTCCTAGTGGACTCCCTAGGGAAATTTCAACATGGCCACAAGGCTTCGCCTAAAGTTTCATGCAAATTGCGCGGATTCTCCCTTATTTTCCTTTTTATCAACCCGATTAGGATTTTATTTGCCGCTTCGACTTTCCCATTGGTCTAAGTGTAATAAGGGGTTGAAGTATTTAATTTAATACTTCTTGATTGAGCGTACTGTTTTACTTGTTGCCCTACAAACACTTTCCTTTGTTCTGTTGTAATCGTCTCTAGAATTCTGAATCGACATACAATATAATATTCGATAAAATTAATCACATCTTCTTGGGCTGTTTTCTCAAAGGGATAGTCTTTACCCACTTCGAAAAATAATATATTGCCACTATGACGAATTTGTGTCCTTTCGACGACACTGGTTACTTTTCCCAATTAAATCAATAGCTCATTCGCGAAATGGCCATGGTTTTAAGATTGCGTGCAGCTTAGATGCCATTACATTCTACACGTTACCATGCTTTTGACAATCTTGACACTTTTTGGCATGTTCAAAACAATCTTTTGCCAATGAAGGCCGATATAACCCTCGGAGGATCCACTTCATTTTTAGACTAGCCTGGTGGGCTCCACAAATACCCTCGTGAACTTCGCTCATGGCTGTCACGACGTCGTCTTTGCTGATACATGATGCTAGGGTACCGTCAATGTCGTTCTTTTAAAATAACTCTCCAATATACAGTACGTAATTCAACGCTTGAGCTTTTAATGTCTTATTAGCATTAGCACTGGGTGCTTGTAAAGTACCCCACAAATTGCAATGCTCGAGGATGATTAAATCATACAACGAGATCATGAATTATCAAAAAGGATTTGTAGATTTCTTTTGACTTTAATAAAAAGGAATTAATTGAATTTTGTTTATTTTAAAAAGGAATAATAATAATAATAATAATAATAATAATAACAATACCTCGCTCCCTCAACTTCGGAGTCGCACCGTCCCTCCTCACCTCGTCGTACGCCGCCGTTGATAGCTTCGGATGCGGGCTCCTGTCATCGCCTCTGGTGCGTGGTGAGGATGCTGCGAGTGACACTCACCGGAGCCGCACCACCCTCCCTTGCTCCCGTGACTCCACCCTAGACGCGCCCGGTAGTCGCGTGCCCCTCTCTTCCCTTCGCTCGACGCACCGGCGCCGCTCGCAGCAGAAGCCGTTGCCGCGGTTGCCCTTGCTCCTCCCCGTCACCCCTGTCTTATCTCCGGCCGCGTAGCCGCCACTCAAACTCTTTTCCCTTCTTCCTCAGAAGTGAGGATTAGGGTATAATAGGGAGGTCGGACCCCCATATGTTTCTAAATCACTTTTTTTCTTTTTGTAGGCCTTCCTCTTTTCTCCCCTGGTATTATAGAGGTCTAGGTTAATTCAGAAATAAATGTGGTAAATCTTTGATTGATGCTGAATTATATGTTTATTAGAATTAGGCCTGATTTGATTACGTTCAATTAATTGTGATTTGATTTGATTGTGTTTGATGATTTGATTTTGATTTAAACGAGATTCTGAAAAATATATTTTTATTTGTTTTTAAATAAAAAAGAAATCAATATGAGAATCTGGAGAAAATATGGTGTTTATAAATATAAAAGATGACAATATTAAAGATATTAAAAACACATAAAAAGAAGCACAAAAAAGGGAGGAAAAAATAAGATAATAAAAGAGAAGGAGAAAGAAAGAAAAAACATGTAAAAGGTGATAAAGAAAAAAATATGAAGAAGGAAGAAAGAAACAAAATAAACAAAAACATAAAAGAAAAATGAATGAGGATCAAGAATATATAAGGAGGTGAGAAAAAATTAAAAAAAGGACAGGAGGTGGAGAAAAAATGAGGAGACGAAGAAAACTTTAAAAACATGTGAAAGAATGATGAAGAAAAAAATGGAAGAGAAAGAAGAATAAAAAGATACAAAAAAGATTCAGGAAGAAGAAGAAGGTAGATAAAAAAAATAAAAAAAACTGGTAAATAAAAAAATGAGAGCAAGAATGAGATGTGACAAAGTAAGAATAATGAAGGAGGAAAGAAAAAAATAAATTTAAAAGATTGAGGAAGAAAATATAATACCAATATTAAATATATTACTTTTAATTAAAAATATATATTTAAAATTTTGGTTAATTGAACTTTATTTTAAAATGTATTGATTCAATTTTGCCTCATTATTTAATTTTATTAAATATGGATTGCGATATATTCTGTAACATGAAATATTTTCCATATTTAAATCACAATATTAAATAAAATGAATCTTAGAAGAGTATCAATATTATTTTACGTGGCATAATTTAGTAGTTTTTATGAAAAGACTAATTGATAAGTTACCTATATTTTAGTATAATATATACTAAAAAAACCTTGACCAACACTTCACAAAAAAACCTATTCATTTCATTTCAGATTGGTATGAATCTGAAATATATGAGCAATTAACACGATTCACTATATATTCTTTAAATATGCATGAAATCACTTTCTTGTTTAGATATTGATTCTAAATGTAATCCTTTGCTCAAATCTTCACGCGATACAACTGATCAACATGAACAATATAATTAATATAGATGAATTAATGATTTTTAGATAGTGAATATATATTATATAGGCTTTGTTAACTAGTGTAGTTCTTCTATGAATTATGTACGTAGGTAGGGTCCTCCATTCTGATTGGTACATCATGAAAAAAAGAAAGCCATTTGCACCAGGAGCACTGCGCTTTCCCTTGATGAAGACTCCGGAACTGAGGTTCAATCAGTAGAGGGGACAACTTTGCCTCCCCAGAAGAAGAATAGCCCTGCTCTCTAGTCGACTGGTCCCTCCTAAGATTATGTTTTAATCAACATCCTTCTAATATATTAAAAGCCGGCATTCAACATAGAAATGCGACACGTAGCATAGCCGTACGGACTTATAAATCTTAACTACGCTAGGTTATGTTCCATATTATTATTAATTTTTTTAAACAATCTTAGCTATTTATATTCCGCATTATTATTACGTATTATTATTATACGATGACATTATATACGCTTTCCGCATAAATATATAAACATATTTAACAATTATTTCCATTTGTTACATTATTTCTTATGCCACTGTCGCCCCACTTATTATTAAATCCTTATCCTGCCAAAAAAAATCCATTGCTCTGCTTCTTCCTAGCAACCTTTCGGTTTTTTTCCCCGTCTTTTCCCTCTATTTATAATTCTAAATACACTTTATACTATAAAAATGTCCACCTCACGTCAGATGATCGCTATTTTTTGCCATTTTGCCGTTATGCGCTTACACTTGCCTTCATAGACTGACCACTTTCATCCAAGGTCATCCTTCCGCATCATGTGTTCGTGTTTCCCATATCGCCCATTACGGCAATTTTTCCCCTCGGAGCTGCTATTTAAACGCGCACCTCCTTCGCTTCTCCTCATCACCTCACCCGTTGTAAGCTCCTGTATGACCGTTTCTACTCCGCCGCCATGTCCGGCAATCAACAAAACTTACCAACTTTTCGACTCTTTTATATGGACATCCACCGGGATATGGTTTGCATTTTTATTATTTAATATTTCTTATATTTTTTTTCCTTACCCTTAATTTTTATGGTTACCCTTCTTATGTTTAGTTTACCTGTGCAGCCATTTTCCTCCCTGCCTTATATGTTTTTCTCCAAGTTCAAGGAAGAACGTAACTTGACAATATTATGACTTTCGTTGACGTTGGTGGGAACTTATTCTACGTTTTATTGTCAAAAACTGAATCCCATGGATACATTGTCTATGGTCTTGAGGACGTGTTGAACGCTTACAGACAACCACAGGGTTGCCGTTTGAAGCTGTTATATTCCGGCAACAGTCATTTCGATGTTAAGGTCAAGTCGTTTGATAATGTTAAACTTTTACCTCCACTTATTTCATCATCCTCCACATCTCCTGACATCACCCAGGTGCATCCATTGGCCTCAATATCTCTCCCTGTCCACCTTGATTCCAGTCATCCTTTGCCTTTGCCTCCAAACTACACATATACCTCCCCTCCTGGTGATTTAGCCCGTCTTTTTCCTGACGATTTTTCTGAGCTAGATCCAATTTTTACTTCAATGACCCCATCGATTGAATGGTCAGTCAAGACAGATAATGAAGGCTCTCTCGCAAACATGGACATTGAAACCCTTTCCGACTCTATTTTCACCCCATCTGTTCTTGACCTTAATGAGCCCCCTTCATCTACCTCGGATATTGCCGTCTCGACCACTGCTAACTCACCAAGGTTTGAAGTCAATACTTCCTGTACAAATGGTTCAGTTACAAAAAACACAACTAAAGATGAGCGTGATGACTCAAAAGAAAAGGTTCATGTTTAGCTGATTTGTGCCTCAGAGCTTACACGACATTGATTGCTTGGCCAAGTGTGGTCGCGGCCAGTTCATTCTGCTCTATTTTTAATGTTATTAACCCAGGCTGTTTGTAGAGGACCCTTAGTTGCTCCGGTCACAAATTTATTCAGCTTATGTTGTTAAGTTTAATGTAAAACGGGGTCTTAACCATGTATGCCACATTTTGGTCGTTTATTAATTAGCTGTATTGTTGTTTCGTAAATCTATATAATATATTTCCCTGTTGTTGTGATAAAAAAAAACAAAATAAATTTGTAAGAAAAAAAATGTCTTGCATTTTTTTTTGTAAGGAATGTTGTGACCCAAAAATTTGTATAACCTAATGTTTCGCGTTGATAAGCTAGAATAAAACTGTTCATATATGTGCATTTAGTACGAGTGATTTTAAAAACAAAATATACTGGGATCATATATTACTGTGGTTAGTAGACAAGTTTATTTTACTGTATTTACTAGGCTTCAGTTTATTTGGTGTTACGAAAAAAAAAAATTAATTGTTATTAATTTAACTCATTTGCGTACTGTTCCTACTCTACATATAGTTTACCATAACAATGTTATTATATGTTTAACATAAGCCACTTATTCTTTCCTAATCCATTATTTTCCTCAATGACCAAAGTGCGTCAACAGAGATTAGTCGTCGTAGGGGGTAAAATGATCTATGTTTTTAAATCTTCTACCATGACATTCCATAATCTAGGATTGTCATTTTTCCTTACTTATACCTTTAGTTCACCTTTTCTACTACGTCTAACCAAATTTTTTTAAAAAGCTAATACTGGTTAAGTAAACCCGAACAAGGTTAAAAAAAAAATAACCTGACTAAAAACATGCTAGGAAAAAATAAACCAACTTTGTGCAGTGTGATAACAGGGATAAACCAGATCTATACCTGTTGCATCATTCCCACCCTCTCTATCGTTATTGTTTCAAAAAGTCCCGGAACCATCATATCACTCGCCGTTTTGTCAGCTAAATGGGATGAACCACGTAATTCTAATAACATTTGTTGTTCTGAAATGTATTTTAGTCATAAGTTTTTTTATTTAGATTAATGAAATATTGTTTATCCATAAGTAAAAACATTGGACAAGTATTTTTACAATTGGCTTAATACTTTTGTCTAAAAATCCTATTTTTTTCACCTTTGCACTTGATAATTTTTCCCGCGTTAAGCCTAATAAATGCTGTGTACACACTGTAGCCATTTGGTCGCATAAAATTATTAGCAACAAAAAAAACTCGATCCCTTATGTAAAACAGATAATATCTTTTTTGGTCAACTATTTGTAGACTAGGAAACACAAGCAAATGAGTTTGTGTCGTCCTATATAATACACCAACCTTAATGTTTTTGATGTCGTCTCAAATAAAGATATTGTGACAATGGTCGTATCTTATTTATTCTTCCATTCGCTTAATTATAAACTAAGTGAAAAATACATGAAACTACAAATTAATTGGATTGGGATAAGTGCACTTTCTTTTCATTTTGTTTTGCCAAATTATTGTACATGTGGATATACAATATCCCACTTCCCCCCTACCTGGACAATTTTTTTCTCCTTTTCTGGATAGAACGTTTGTTTTTAGGCCGCTTTGGTACCAACACGGTTTCTGTGCATGATCGGGTTAGCCAATTTAGTGTGTGTTTGGATTAGCGTTTGCAAACTGGAGTTTGAATGAACTTGATTTTGTAGAATTGACTTTGGGTAAAAGTGGGTTGATGCTAACATGATTTATGTTTGGGAAACTTTGTCCAAAAGTGAGTTTGATAAAATAAATATTGTTTGGATAACATATATTAAAATCACTTTTTATTGTGAAATTACTAAAAAGGGTATATAAAAATAATTAAAATATAAGAGTTATTAAAATGATGAGTTTGATATTATACTTTTAATATTTATTTATCATATTCTTATTTTTTGAATAATTGAATAAAATATATTACTCTTATGGAAAATTATATATATATATATATTATATTTCTATTAGAAAATAAATATTAATGTTATATATAAAATAAGTATAGAAAAAACTAAAGTTTATATGTAAAAGTAAATAAAATTTTAAAATTAAATTATAAAACTACAATAAAGTACAATTAGGATAAAAATATTGAAAATAAAAAAATACATAAATCATTCATAATATCTCTGGAAAAAAACACCACCCAAAGCAAATTTCTTCTTTCACTCAAAAAAACCTGAGCTTGAAAGCTCCTTTCTCTCTCTCCATGAATCGTGCATCAAGCAGTGGAGTTCACCATCCAAATTGGCTCTTGTACCATCTTTCAATTTCTTCAAAACCCTTTATTCTACTGTCTCAAGCTTTCTATTCCCTTTATTCTTATCTTCAATTTCTTCTTTTTGGGCTGTGTTTTATGCAAGTCACCAGTGATAGAGAAGAAGATGATGGTGGCAAGTGTAAGAATAAATAGAGGAAAATGATGATATGTATTTGAATCAGATCTGAGTAGTCATTATTATGATGCTTCCTCTTGAAGGTGAAAGGGGTAAGTTGGTAAAAAAAAAATTAAACAGAGGTTGAAAAGTTGAAGTGAACGCAGAAGTGATGAATTTATGCTTCTATGAAACGGGAGTTGGAAAGCAAAATCGCATCCTGGTTTAGCCACCGTGAAATCACCCAAACGAAAAATTGAAACGTTCAATAAAGATGAACGGGCATTTGGAGTATCAAACGCACACCCAAACACACCCTTAAACCCCTTTCCAGTAGAACAATTACGACAAATTACCATTATTTTCCCAAATATGTGAATTTAAACGAATTTAGTTCAGACATTCGGAAACACAAACCATAATTATTTCCCATCGATCCCCTCCCGCCTGTGATTACATTTTGCCATCCGATATTTTCGTCTCCCAAATTGCCTGATCAAGTAAACTTGAGTACCTGCCTGTCATCTCATTTGGGAAGTTTTACTGAATCTAGATTTGGGAAGATTTTCTGAAACTCTCTGGGCAAGCTATACACCTGTCAAGATAATGGGTGAAACAATCCCATTTTTTTTTCTATTTCCTTCCCTTGCGCCTTCCCATACAAATTATTATATTTTCCCATTTACTTCAGTCACCATCAGCTAATTTCTTCAACTCCTTATGGTGTTTTTCATGCTGCAGTCCCTTACTCATTTTAAAATTTTAATAGGCTTTGATTTTAATGATTGTATTAAAGATTTGCTTTTTATGTTTATATTAAAAATATTTTAATTCTAAACTATTCCTAAACACCTAATAAATTTTAAAGAAACCTTCAGTTTCCTATCACTCTGTACTATCGTTGCCAGCTCACTTAATTCCCATCCCCACTTCTCTTTTCCCAACAATCCCATATATGGGTATTTAGTTCATTCATCCTACACAAATTGCACCATTTTTCTATGCTCTTTGGCAACTCTTGCTCGCACCTTTGCCTTCTTCGGTACTTTCTTCCACATTCCATATTTACACTTACCATGGACTGACGCTATTCTTTGCGCCCCTCATTTTTTTTTCCTCATCCCATTTCCTATATATATAATGTCATATCTTGCTATAGTCACTAGTTAGCGGTGTCCACCTCAAACCCTAAACCAACCTATGGCATTGCTTATTCCAGAACCTGATCATGCGCTACCTCAGGCGCACCGGGATTTTTGGCTAGAACTCATTCCTAAATAGGTAGCTTATCCACTGTTTTCCATTTCCTATCTCCTTCTATTAAGCAAATGAACGAGCTTTTGGCTAACTATTTGTTTTAACTGCAGCCCGTTTACACCATGCTGGAAAGCCTATACAGGAAGTTTAAATCGTCCATTTTCTCCCCTATCTTTTTCCTTGATACCGCTGGCAACGAGTTCACCCTCATTATTGAACAAAATGACGACTTTGCATTTGTCATTGGTGGCTTGAACGATATTATTAACCTATATAGTTTGTCCCATGGTGGCTGGTTGAAAGGACACTTCCAAGGATTTCGCATTTTTACTATTTCAGTGTTTGATCACTGCATGTGTCCTGTTACTCCCCCGCAAAATCCTCTTCATCTACCTGCTTCAACTAATATCCAAACACTCACTGGGCTAACTATGAATAACAACTTTGGTGCATCATCTTCTAATGGACCACTTTTGTCTTTGCGTAATAGTTGTTTTCTATCTGACAGTGGCTTCACCGTAGATCAAACACCTGAAATTATGCAGACTTTCTTGTCCCCCGCGACTAATGAACCTATCAATGCAATCCCACTTAACCATGTGTCCCCTCATTCTGGAAACATTGAACAAGCACATCATAATCTCCCCATGCCCATACTTGCACGTGGTGGCCCAGGTGTGTTGCCTGATGCTATCATCAACAACATGCCCTACCCATATGTTGTAACATGCACAAAAAAATTAACAGAAAAAGTATGTGCAGCTAGCCAGTTGGTAAGTTCTCGTGTTCGCTTTTACCTTTTGTTAGATTTCCGATTCCATTTATTATTTCCAATCAAACGTTATTAATTTATTTTGTATTCATTCTCATCTTATCGTGTCAGTCTCTCCCTGCACCATTTGTTAGGCAAGCATTTCCCTCTAAGCCAACCGTTATAAAAGTGGTTAGTGCCTCTGGTCGCACTTACGATATGATTATTCGGTGGGGAAGAAAAAAAACTTCAAAGACCAATCTCTGTAGGGGATGGCGGGATTTCTGTAAACATCCCTCACCCCAGGATGGCAATTTGCTTACACTCAAGGCCGCTTTAGGATATGAAAATGTTATGCTGATGGAGCTTATAAAGTAGTCTGAGCATTGTTACCAAATTTCACGAATACAGTTTAATTTCATTTTTTCCGCTAGATCACCAACCTACCCTACAGCCCACTCGACTTCATATATTTAGCATCGTGGATGCTGTACTTCGTCAATACAATATTCCCTAGGTGTTAGCATTTTGGAATGAAATATGTTTGCCTACCATTGTATATATAAAGTCTGTTTCGCCTATTTAATATGCTAACTTTTTTGTTCTGTTCTATGTTGTTAGTCTTCAGTCAGATTTCTTCTGAACACAAAAACATATTATTTCTTTTTTTCATGTACAGGACAAATAGACTCCTATTTCCTTTATCTCCTTTAATTAATATCCGCAAAATAACATGTTCATGTCTTCATTTAAGGCGTAAGTGGACATGTCTAAATGGTATATACTTAAGTTAACTTTTACCGTTCATGCCATGCCTTACTATCGCTTCTATAAAATATAGAAGTTTTGTTACACAGCACGGTTATAAAAAAAATCTTATATTTTCAATGTAGTCTATACTTCTAATAACATGCCCGACAATCAGCAAGACTTACCAACTTTTCCTATATATATATATATATACATTTTTTATTCATTTGTTTAGAGTTTGGTTCAAATGCCGCCAATGTAATTTTAAGTAATGGTTACACCGTAAAATAATATTTTTTATTGATTAATTTTTTATTTAATTAACGGTAGGCTTACAAATTTACATCATATAGATCATACCTATACATTTTTTGAAACAATATAAAATCATTTGATATCTTTTAGATATACATAAAAAACAACGTACTACCTTTCTTCAAAATAAACAAGCATAAGAGATATTTAAATATATCCGTAACACAATTTAATTTTACTGAAATTTGACATGAACCTTTTTTACATTAATGTAGTTCCAATAAGTTATTCGGAGCTAACAGTCATTTTATTTACTAAACGTTAGTACGTCATTATGTCTTTCGCAGATCCTTTTTGCTAAAAAAAAAACACCCAAAATATCCAATATAACCCATTCAATAGTTTATTGTCTAAATATCAGTTTTAATATCATTTTTTAGCATGAATAATTTTTAACATGATTCATAATTATATCCCATATTCCTATATGCTATCTTTTGTGGATGTTTTTTTTTCCTATAGCATTTCTTTTTTTCTTTTCCCTCTACACGAGATTTTTTTTTTTTATGTTTAGGTAACTTATCACTCCCCTCCGCCCCAGTTATCATCGTGTTAAAAAAACACATATCTGTGATCTGCTTTGTCACAAGGAGAAACGCTTATGCCTTACCTTTTTCATTATATGATCCTAATATATTGGTTTATTAATTACATAATTACATAAGTTTACACAAATATTCATCATATGTTAAAGAAAAATATAGCTACAGATCCTGTGTGATCGTAGTGATGATTCTCCTATCCAATACGTTGTCTTATCTAACTTATTAACACTTTTTATATAGCTAAATATATAACGTATGTATAATATGTCCGGTATGCCCCTGAAGTCTACCAACCAAATTTAAGTGAAAAAAAAAATTGGTACTTAAATTGTTTGTCCACGCTTGGATTGTGAACACAATCGAATGTACAGGAAAAAAAAACTGATCCAACATTATATTTTTTTATTGCCGCCTGTCGTTTATTCATCCTCCATTCACTGTTTAACATTCTTGTTCGACTGCATCACTCTTCTGATATTATATTCTAAAACCAACGTTAAAGATTATACGAACCGATTATAAAAAAATATTTTAAATAGGTACTATTGCGATACAAAGTACGTAAGATATTTAGTTTCTGCACACCTCATTTTGTGCAATATAAATTCTTATATGTGTTATATATGTCTCATTAATGGTTTAATCTACTGGTGAAAATCGGTCTTCACAACCAGGAGTTGCATGCAATAGTCCCCACTTTCAGCAAATCAAGTTTTATTATTGTTTTTTGTCGCTATTTTTGGTTAAGGTATAACTCCAAACAATCTTTTCTGCCGGTAGCCTCACCCCATTCGTTGCGTTTTTTTGGTTCTTCAATTCTTTATTTGGGTATTTCTCCACCGGTTTCTACTAATTAGCCCGTACTTAGATGCAGAAAATAGGAAAATCTTCCATTGTTTACTCTGATTTTACGACAAAATCACTCCCATCTATGAATTTATTTCTTTCTTCTTCTTTTTCATGTTTGCTTACAAACCTCTATTGTTTACCAACGTCTTGGTTTAATCTTACCATATATATACTATGCCGTGATCATCCAATCTCACCTGCCTCTCTACTATAACCTCAACTCCCACCGCTTCCTTTCTATTCATCCATTACCTATTATTCTTTGTTTTCCTATCCAATTCCTCCAGATTCACTCTCTTTTGCAAATGGAAGGCAGATGTGACTATGTCCGTGACATCATTGCCAACAACTGCCGCAAACATTGGAAGATCAAGGTCCGAGTAATAAGGCTTTGGAATGTTCCCAAGTTCTCCGCCAAACACATACCACATGCGTTAGAAGCATTGCTGATTGACTTTGAGGTATGGTTATTTTATTTCGGTTTTTTGTTATAGAACGAACTGTGCGATTTCAGTGGTTTGATCTTTTTTTTTAAGTTTGTCACTGGACTATTTGTTTGATTACATGATAGGGCGACCGTATAAAGTGCACGGCTCGCTCAGCTGACCTCCATATTTTTCAGTCGGAGTTGAAAGAGGGAAAAGCTTATATCATAACCAACTTTATTGTCGAAGTGAATATCCAGAAATTCAAACTGTAACACCCCGACTTTTATTAAGTCCTAATTAAGTGAGATTAAGGGTAATTGACATTGGTTAGGATTTAATTCGGTTTGGGTGGATAAGTTTCTTCTAGTCAAACCCTTATGTGTGACGTGATTTAAGTGTGTATATATGTGTTCATTCTATGCTATGTGAATTACGTGTGTAAATTATATGTCATGATAATTATGTGTATTTATGTGAGTGTTCATTGTGTGTGGGAGAGTATGTTGGATGCATATATGAGTTTTAATTGGTATTTAGATGATGCATATGGTTAGGAATGATGATATAAAATATTTATATGAGTTACATAATGTTATTAGATAATATTAGTGTTATATATTATTATTTATTTTATTTTATTTTATTTTATGTGCCTATGTGTGTATTTTAATTTATATTTAAATATTAGAAAAATTATATGAGCATTATAGTATTATTTGGGGGGATTTGGAGTGTTTTAGTAATTTAAGTGACGGTGGGCCCCACAATGACTCTTGACCTAGTCACTCCTTATATAAACACTAGTAACCCTCTCCAATTGAGAAAAACACTCTCCTCCTTCTTCTGAGCCGCCATAGCCATCTTTCTCTCAAGAGCTCCCTAAGCCATTGATACTCCAAACCACGAAACACCTATCAAACCTTACCCAATCCAGAAAATAAACTCATATCCTTAATCCTCTCATCAAGCCGGACCTTTTTACCGATTCCGTTTCTCCGTTTAGAGTCTCCGGCATCACCGGACCGTTCGTGGGGCTAGAGAGAGAGGTTTCCAACGAGAGCAACGTCGGGAAAGGGTTTCTCTTTGCATATTTCGAAATTGTCTTCAAGAGGTAGGGGTTTAGGCATTCTATTTTCATGCATATTGATGATGATTTTATGAGATTAATGTGATGGTCGTTTTTCCCATTGGGAATTTTTGTGGCTTATTATTATTATTATTATAATTATTATTATTATTATTATTATTATGTGGTTCTATATATATATATATATATGCGTAAGGCTGCGAGCACTTGGTATGCGCATGAGCGCATGGCTGCGCTTGGTTTTTTGGTTTTATATATATATATATATATATATATATATAAATATAAATAAAAGACAGTTTATTTGTATAGGTATATTACTATTACATATTATTATTACATAAACTTATACCTATTAGCATGTATATTAGTTAATAATAGGTAGATAACAGGTAGAGATAATAATAAAATATTAACCCTAATAATAATAATAAAAGAATAATACAATAAGAACAACAACATGTATAATATATGATATATAATGATAATAGTAATAGTAACAATAATAGTATAGAAGACCAGATTGGTGATGAATAAAATATAAGAGTTTACAAGATACTTAAGGGTAGAGTATAAAGTACAAGTAAAACTAGAATAAAGTCTAAGTATGAAATAATAATAAAACAAACGAGATCATATGACATGAAAGGTATAGAAGCATTGAGAATAATATTTATAAGTAGTTGTATATCATGTTTATTTGATAAAGAGTTGTATTTATTTATTCTCCATGATGTCAGAGTAAGTAAGTGAATGTGCTATGTTTATTCCATAATGTTAAAGAGTATAAATTGACATGTTTTTACCCTTTTATGTACCCTAATGTGTTCTACGACTTGTATAAATGTTATATATGATTTATGCATGATTTATATATGATTATATGAGCTATATAGTACGTTTATATGTATGTTTAATTGCTATGATGTATATATAATTATTGTATGAGATATATATGTTATATTGAGTATATGTATTGCTTTTATGATGCGTTAAATTGTTTATGTGAGTATATGATATATATTATGATGAAATGATCTGAATGAATTAACTCTGTCACTCGGTAAAAGTTAAAAGATGTTCTGAAAGATATTCTGGTGCTCTGAAAGATCTCTGTTAACTCTGAAAGATTTCTGATAATTAAAAGACGTTCTGAAAGATCTCTGAAACTCTGAAAGATTAAAATACCCTGTAGCCTTCAGCTTGTGATGAGTGTTGTAGGGAGGGGTGGCATCCTCGGCTGCAACTCCTTCACTTGAGGAAGGTGAACTGTACCCCCTCTTCCCCGTATGTTTTAGGATGAGCTCATGCCTAGGGGCCGGATTGTAGGAGTAAGGATGGGAGGGAGGCTTTGCCAAGTCTGATAGATTAAAGTAAAAGTTAATGATAAGATGCTCTGAAAGGAAGTTCTGATAAATATTCTGTTATGTTATATTTTCCCTTATTGTGATAGAAGCACATAGTACACTACACATGGACCTTTAATTATGATATGTTATATGAATTAATAAAATGGACAAGATGCACTTAGGTAAGACGTTCCGGGGGAAAGATTGATTTTCAACTTATATCCGAATTAAACTCATTCATGCTTCACTTATTTTATAATTAAACCCGGGGCGGCTTCCTCTACTGAGTCACTTCCCAGTGCTCACCCTATGTTTTTCCCACATTTTAGAGGAGCAGACAGAGCAGGATGTCGGAGCACACGAGGAGCCCGTGCAGACTTAGTTTATGATATAGTTCCCTAGATATCAGAGACATGTTTTATTTCCTTATAAGATGTTATGACTTTTATGCTTCCGCTACGTTTATTTATTTATTATGTTTTCTGAGTCCGGACCTTTGTTAGCCGGCAGCTATTTATTTAGTCATATTTATGGTGGAATCTCATAGGTCACAGTTTTTGGCTTATGGGGTGAGACCTAGTATTTATTTCATGTTTGTTACTTGATGGGAGTTATTTATATGAAGTAGTATTTTCGTAGATGTTCGTATAGCTTATTAGTATCGTTGTATTTATGCGCCAGGCCCTTATTTTCTATACCGCAAATGATTTTCGAAAATTTACTCCCGCCTATTTTTCGCGTTTTATATTTTAAATATAAAGATAAAACATGATAACAGGAGGTAACCCTTATGAAATGGCCTAAAATGACTTAAGCATTAAGGGCTTTCTAGTAGGGTGTTACACAAACCCTCTACTCATGATTTCAGAATTTTTTTGAAAAAAGATAGTCAAATCCATTTGGTTGATGACCCATCAATCCCTCCCAATTGGTTTTCATTAATGAGTAACGAGGAAATATCACTCCAAACTATTGACGATGATTTTCTGATTGGTAATCTTCTATTCTTGCCACCTTCGCTTGAATATACTCACTAACCATTCTGCTGACTTTTCAAACAACATATGATTCGATCTATCTTTTACAGATGTGATTGGACTGGTTGTTGCTAAGGGCGACATGAAAGAATTCAAAAATGGAAACAAGACAGTTCAATTCATAAATTTGGACAGTGATGATTTACAGTAAATCCTTAGCCACCATGACTTCAAACTTTTTCGAAAACTGTTACTTCACTAAACTTGCTTTTTCATTTTAAATCCTCTAGGAAAACATCCACAGTTCACTGCACGCTTTAGGAAGGATATGCCAGTCAATTTGTTGACCACATTGACAATCACCCAGAAACTCATTATATCATACTTATGCAATGCGCGAAGCTAAAATTTTTTTACGGTAATTGTGTTGCTTTTTAAAAAACCGATTATTATTTTTGTTAGCTTTTATACACTTTCTAATACAACTATGTGTGTTTTAATCCAACAATTTTAGGAAAAATGGGCGTATCAAACACCAACTACACCACTAAACTGTATATCAACGATGACATTCCAGAAATAACACACTTCAGACACCGGTTATAACTTATCCTGTTATGTCATTTAACTGAAAATAATTGTTTTTGTCGTTATTCATGATGTTACGTTTTATTTTTCTATTTTCTTACTTTGGGTTCTACCTGGGCAGAATCACAAACTCCTTGGATGGAACTAGCATACAAATGTCTCAAATTGATAGCAGGTCTGAGTATTCAATTCACTACTAGAAACTCTCGGATTATCGACCGACATTATCGACGGATTATCGACGGATGGTTTTGCCAAGGTTATCGGCGGATGTATCGACGGATATAGCATTGGGGAGAATTTTTAATCAACGAATATAATTATCGAGGGATATTTTAGAAAATATCCCTCGATAATATGTTCCCGCCCAAAACAAAAATTTTTTTTTGGTCTGGTTGAATTTATCGACGGATGAAGGTTAAATTATCCGCCGATAAAACCCTAAACCCTAAACCCTAACCCTAGAAGACAACTATCGACGGATAATATTGATGTCATCCCTCGATAATTGAAACGCACCGTTTCATTAAATCGGGTGCCTTTTATCGAGGGATAATATCGACGGATGATTTAAACCATCCGTCGATAACCCGTGAATATGAGGAGACAGCGTCTCCTTCTTCCTCATTTTGCGAACGACCCTCTCTCTCTCTTCTTCGTTCTCTCTCTCTCTCCGCCGCGAATAACGCCGTTTTCGCCACCGTCCGCCGCTCGTTCGCCCTCCGGGAAGTGCCAACAGGTTAGTCTCTCTGTCCTCTACATTTTAATCGGTTTAGATTTTTCGTTTGAGGTCTCTAATGAGAACTCATTGTAGCATCCTCCGTCTTCTCCGCTGCCACCGCCGCCAGGAAGCTTCTCTTGCTCTTCCATTAGGTATTTTTGTTAAATTTTAATTTTTCATTGTTTTGGTATTTTAATATATTGTATTTATTATTTTTTTTATTTTTGTATTCAAAAAAATTAATATGTTAAACTTTGTTTTTAAAAAAATAAATATATTAATTTTTTTAAAAGGAAAAATGTTTAAAACAATAATAGAAACGTTATTCCAAAAAAGATAGATTTAACAAACTTATATGTTATTTAAAGTAAGTAATTTTTCAATAACGTAACAAATATATTATTTAAATGATATATATGAGAACAATTGTTGATATATTCGGCGATTGGAGCTTACGTTTATATTAGGTATGTTATTTATTAATTTTAATTTAATGATATGATTCTGTTGTTATTGTTGCAAAACCTTAGGGTAGATGACTTAGTCTGAGACCGGTCCTTAAACTCCGGCAATACTGGTTGATTGATTTGTAAAATTAAATGAGAAAGTTTGTTTAAAATTTAGGGGAGACTCTGTCAAAATTTTGTGAAGTAAAAATTTTGAGAAATTAAATTACTGTTGTTAAGTTATGTAAAACTTAGAGAAACTCTGTCGAAATTATGTTTGAGTAAAAATTTAACAAATTTTGTAAAAATCATTAGTGTCGTATTAATGGTGAATTTAAATTAACTAAAAAACTGTTATTAATAACCCTTAGTTAAACTTCTCATTTTAGGATTCTCCAATATTCAAGGGCAATGTCATCAACAAATAGATCATGGATGTATGATAGGTTACACCCGAATAGGGGGGAATTAAGCCGGAATTCTATGCTGGAGTTGAAGAGTTTGTGGGGTTTGCTTGTATGTCTGAACAATTTAGGACTGAGGGAAAAGTCAAGTGTCCATGTGCCAAGTGTGTTTGTAGGTTTTTCTATGATGTTGACACGATTAAGGTTCACCTGTACAAAAAGGGATTTATGGATAATTATTATGTATGGACAGTCCATGGGGAAGTCGAGTCAGTGTCAGTACAGCAGGATCAGTTTGTCGGAGGTAGTTCAAGTGGGTTTGATGGTGACCAATATGGGGATCGTAATTTAAATTGGGGCAGTGATAATCGTGGGTGTTATGAGGAAATGATCCATGATGCCTTTGGGGGGCAACATGATGAAGATTATAATGAACCCAGAGAGGAGGAACCAAATCCTGAAGCGCAAAGGTTTTTTTCTTTGTTAGAATCTGCAAAGACACCCATTTGGGAGGGTTCAGCCCTTTCTGAGTTGTCAGTGGTAGTTAGGATGTTGTCTATCAAGTCAGAGGCAAACGAGAGTCAAAGTGCTTTTGATCGATGGGCTACTTTAATGAGTGATGCTAATCCACGACCAGAGGCAATTCCTAGGGACTATTATAAGGCAAAGAAGTTAGTTTCAAAACTTGGGTCAAAATCAGAGAAAATTGATTGTTGCATGAACGGTTGCATGTTGTACTATAAGGAGGATATTGAATTAGTTGAATGTAAATTCTGCCAGGTCCCCAGGTTCAAACCTAGAAGAGCGGGTAATGGGAGGTATAAGCATATTCCCAACAAAAGGATGCATTATCTTCCCCTAATCCCTAGGTTAAAACGCTTGTATGCCTCTATGAGCTCTGCACCTCACATGAGGTGGCATTATGAGAATAGGAGAAGTGACGGGATAATGACGCATCCCTCTCATGGTGAAGCTTGGAGGCATTTTGATAGGTGTCACCCTTAATTTGCAAATGATCCGCGGAATGTTAGATTAGGGCTTTGCTCAGATGGGTTCACGCCAAATAACTTATTTAACAAGCCTTATTCTTGTTGGCCTGTTGTTGTTACCCCTTACAACCTCCCTCCTGAGATGTGCATGAAAGATCCGTACATGTTTTTAACATGTGTAATTCCTGGCCCTGATAATCCAAAAGCTAAAATTGATGTTTTCCTCCAACCACTCATAGATGAATTGAAGTAGTTGTGGCACAATGGGGTCTTGACCTATGATGTGGCCACCAAAGAAAATTTCATGCTAAGAGCCGCTCTGATGTGGACGATTAATGACTTTCCTGCTTATGGTATGTTGTCTGGGTGGATAACACAGGGGAAGCTAGCTTGCCCTATTTGCATGGAGGATACAAAATCCTTCACACTTAAGAATGGCGGCAAGAACTCATGGTTTGATTGTCATAGGAGATTCTTGCCAAATGATCATGCACTTAGGAATAACAGGTATGGGTTTAAGCGAAACTGTGTTGAACATGAAGAACCACCTGTTAGGCTTACTGGAAGACAGGTATGGGACAGAGTTAAAAATCTGCCTAAGATAACCGAATTGGGTAAAGTAGTCAAGTTTCCAAGTTATGGTGTGGACCATAACCGGACTAAGCAGAGCATATTCTGGGAGTTACCCTATTGGAAAGATAATCTTGTTTGTCACTGTCTAGATGTCATGCATGTTGAGAAGAATGTTTGTGATAACATCATGAATACTGTTATGGACAGTGACAAGACTAAGGATAATGTGAAGGCAAGATTAGACTTAACAGAGTACTGTCGACGACCAGAGCTACATTTACAAGAGACACGTGATGGTCGCGTTATTAAGCCGAAGGCAAGCTATGTTTTAAATCCTGCGCAGAGGCAATCCATGTGTAAATGGGTGCAAGAGTTGAGAATGCCAGATGGGTATGCTTCCAACCTCCGTAGGTGTGTGGATGTTGCGCATGGAAAGTTCCATGGGATGAAAAGTCATGATTGTCATGTGTTTATGGAGTGTTTGCTTCCAGTTGCCTTTCGAGAGTTACCTTTACATGTGTGGAAACCATTGACCGAGCTTAGTTTGTTCTTTCGTGATTTGTGTTCTACCACACTGAGGTCCCATGATTTGGAAGTAATGGAGCAAAATATTTCTGTAATTTTGTGCAAGTTGGAAAGAATATTTCCCCCCTCTTTTTTTGACTCAATGGAACATTTACCTGTGCACTTGGCTTATGAAGCGAAAGTATGTGGGCCGGTTCAATATAGATGGATGTACCCCTTTGAAAGAAATATTGGGACCTTTAAGAGAACTGTCAAGAATCGAGCTCGTGTTGAAGGGTCAATATGTGAAGCTTATTTATCAAAGGAGACGTCTTTCTTCTGTTCATTTTATTTTGAGCCACATGTTCATTCGAAAAGAAAGCAGTAGGCCGCAATGATGATGGAGGTGAAACTTCATATCCGCCTACTTTGTCTGTGTTTAATCAACCTGGACGTGGTGCCGGTAAACCCACAAACTATTGGCTGAATGATAGAGAAAAGAATGCAGCGCACCTACATGTTCTCATCAACTGTGATGAGGTGGACACTTATAGAACGTAAGTGACATATCTAATTCATCATTTCAATAATGTTTTTGTACATAGTAGTGAATGTTGTCATCATAAATCTTTAATTTCTACTTACTGTCAACAGATATTTTGAACAAACCGTTCAGAATCATACGCTTGACCAATTCCCTCAATGGTTCAACTCGTTCGTAAGTTTGTAATCTTCGTACTATTAGTCTTTGATTTATATCTTAACATAAAATTCAAAATTTCCCCTTCTATTCTCTTTGTTCTCTACGTATGTAGGTGCTCAATCATGACAATAATGTCACAAATCCTCATATAAAAAGCTTAGCCTGGGGTCCCACCAATGTAACAATTTCGTGGCCAATTTTCCATGTGAATGGTTATAAATTTCACACCCTAGACTGGGGTCGTGAGAAGACCACGTACAATAGTGGAGTATGCGTTCGAGGGGATGCTGGAACAGGGGAGAATAATTGGTACGGGGTACTTAGACAAGTCTTAGAGTTGGAATATGTTGGTGAGGACCCAACGCCAAAGAAGGTTGTCTTGTTTAACTGTGAGTGGTATGATCCTAGACATCCTGATGGAACACGCAAGCACGCTGATTACGACATAATTGAGGTTAACCATACACGACGATTTGGTGCATATGATCCTTTCATCATTGCACAGAATGCTCGGCAAGTGTATTACACAAGGTATCCGAGGAAGTGCAAGAATAAGTGGTTGGTTGTTTTCACAACCAAACCTAGGGGCAGAGTTGAAAATGATGATGTGGATGAAATAGCTTACCAAGTCGAAGTTGCACGTGCTCCAAGGGTGGTTGTAGATACAGGAGTCCCTGCTACTTTACACGATGATACTGGTGAAGATGACATTATTAACATGTCTCGCCAAAACATAACAACTCAGGGTGATGACTCCACTGAAGGTAGTGACGAAGAAGAAGATGAACTTGACAGTGATGATACAGAAGACAAGAGTGAAGACAGTCCATAACTTTCTGAATAAATGGTTTTTAACAATTCAATTTGTTTTCAAATAACACTACATCATTTTAAGATACTTTGTCAAACACTTTAATTAATGAAAAGAACCTTGTATTGTTGTGAATAGATATGGCAGATGATGATAGGGGTAGGGGTAGGGGCAGAGGCCGAGGAGATCGAGGGCGGAGGAAGACCGCCGCCCAGCCTCGTGGTTATCTTTCCAGGGGTATTCAGCTGTATGATATCCCTGGTCGTGAGCCGAGGCCAGAGACGGAGGAGGACCCGGACTACGAGCCAGTACCATCACCATCACCATCACTATCTGCTGCTGGGGGACCATCGTCGTCACCCATTACTGCCTCCCCACATGACATTAGGGGCAGTAATAAGGTGCCACCCGAGATTGCATCAGCAGCTTCAGATACACGTCCTCTCCCCTCCATCAGACCGGATTCATCCGGTCTAAGGTATATGATTTAACTTGTTATAAATGTCAATCTTTTATAAATAAAATGTAAAAGTGATTATTATATAAAATGGAAACTAATTCTTTATAACAATGTAGTTTTGTGCCTGCCACCCTCGGCACTCATCAGATCACGGCCACGATACAAAAGATGTATCATAGGCCGATCGAGTATTTCTCGAAGTTGACCGAGGAGGAGAGGCGACGATGGTATCAGGAGTGGAAGGTAATATGAACTCTTCAATTTTAGTAATTTGTAATTAATTATGTTGTGGTAACTAACAAATTAAATTTGTCTATATATTGTAGTCTCACTTCACCATTAGTCCTGCCGATGATCCAGTACTGTACCGTGCCTTCTGCCATCGGGCAGTTAAGAGGCTCGATGACATGTACTTATGGATCCGTAATGGCAAGGATGACAAGCACAGGTGGCTCTCAGATGCCCACCACCGTGTGCTGCAGGAGTATTGGTCTTCTCTGAGGTTTAAGGCCAAGTCGGAGAAGGCCAAGGCTAGCAGGGCCTCATTGAGGGGTGGCTCCCTTCATTGTGGTGGATCCGCTACTGTGGACTCCACTAAGAGACGGCTGGTACGTAATATCTGCAATACATTTCATTTTATGTTTCTTATATATGAATTGATTAATTAATGCTTTGTTCTTCAATTGTCTTAAACTTACAGGAGCAGAGGCTGAAGAGACCACACACGCAGGAGGAGTTGTTCAGGGAGACGCACACGAGGAAGGGCGACAAGACGACGTGGGTAGACGAGCGGTCGCAGCGCACTCACGTAAGTGATTTCATCATAGTTGTATAAATGTATTCAATTAATATGATTATGTATTCCATTTAAAATGATTATGTATTCTTCTCATTGTAGGCTGATTATACGCGCCGCTTGGATGAGGTCCGCACTCAGCTGGCAGAGGCATCACAGCCCGGTGAGTCCGTCCCACCCGTCGATGAGGAGGCGGTGTGGACTGAGGTTGTGGGCGGCCCTTACAAGGGCCGCATATACGGGCGGGGCGCGATCACGAACCCCATTGCCCGTTCCTCCCACGCATCTGCTGCAACAGGAGCAGCAGCCTCAGTGGAGAGCAGCGACGCTGAGGTCCGTGACCGGGTTCACAATCTGAACCTAGAGCTACAGACCTGGGTCGAGGTGCTGCAGGCGCAGCTTGAGGAGGAGCGGGCCGCCCGACAGCAGGACAGGATCGCCCAGCAGCAGGAGATTGCTGCGGAGGTCAGCCGGCAGATTAGAGAGCAGATGTCCCAGTATTACGGGATTTTTGCTGCTCGAGGGTCCTCATCTGCACCACCACCACCTTCTCAGCCATCACCTTTCCCTCCCACTCCCCCACAGTATCCTCATCCCCCTCCGCCTTATCCCCCTGCATTCTGGCCTCCTCCTCCACCTGCATATCATCCAGGCTATCCACATCCCTCATATTCTACACCACCTCCACTTACTGCTGCTGCCACTGCCCAGACGACACCGCCTGCTCCTCAGCCCTCTTCATCTACACCTCAGCTTGCTGCTGCCGCCGCTGCCCACACACCGACACCTCGACCTCCTCCTTCCCAGACTACTCCTCGTACTCAGCCGGATGCATCCAGAAATGATGCTGGTGATGATGATTGTGATGTTGATACGATGGATTTTCTATGACTTTTTTTTATTGTTTATGTTGTGGATGTTCAGACATTCCGTTTTGGATTTTTTATGACTTCACTTATATATAGTGTTTGGATTTTATCTATTTTGTAAATATTGATTACTATATACATTATGATATTTCATTATAGTTTTATTTATGGAGATTATTACTATTTTGTTATAATTTTTTATTTAGTTTAAATATTATTAATTCAGATATAAAAAAAAATTGTCGGCTACTGTTATCGACGGATGCATCCGCCGATAACTGATTAATTTTTTTTAATTTTTTTTCTCGAAAAATACGTTATCGACGGATAAGCATCCGCCGATACAAATATTTAATGATTTTCATATTTTTTTAATATACCTTTATCGAGGGATATATCCGCCGATACGTCCGTCAATAATATCGACGGATGTCGACGGATATATGCATCGATATAATATCGACGGATGTTTTGGCCAAATTCGTCGATACTTGAATTCCGACTAACAAGTAGTCGTGGGGGACTATCCGTCGATACATTGAATCATCGACGGATTTTAATGCTATCCCTCGATAAAATCCGTCGATAATCCGAGAGTTTCTAGTAGTGATTTCAGATGACCTTTTAAATGATCATGATGAAGGTAGTGAAACGTGAGAAGGGGGGTTGAATCACGTTCCAATTATAAATTCTGTTTCTGAAAATTACTTAAAAAATAAAGATCAAGTATAAACTTGTCTTGCACAGCGGAAACGGTTTGTTAGTAATAAACAGAAATTAGCCTATAGACAAGGCTTTTGTTGATCTTGAAAGTATATTTACTTTCAAGGTCCTCTAAATGATAAAGGTTAAAACTTTAACCTTCAACACTTAGACAATGATGATGATGATTTGCGCAACTTATGTATGTGTGTGTATGCAATGATAAATTGTAAAAACAATAATAATAAAAGAGTAGGGAAGAGAGAAAGCACACACAGAAATTTGTACTGGTTCGGCAACGTGCCTACTCCAGTCCCCAGGATACACCTGAGTGTTCATTATCACCACCAACACTAGGTGGAATTTCCTGCCTCTGCTACACCACAAAGGACTTCAACCTGCACCTTCACCAAGGTGACTCACTGCCTTTGAAAACCACAAAGGACTTCACTTGCACCACAACTAGGTGACTAACTGCCTCTGGCAACTCCAAAGGACTTCAATCCTTGCCTTCGACACCGAAGGATTTTCTACCCTTGCCTTAGACCCTCTAAGGACTTCTTGCCTTACAAAAATAAGGACTTTATATGAAAGATGTGGTTTTTACCAATCAAGAACTTAGATGCAACTAAGTTTGAACCTTGATGGATTTTTCTCTCAAAGGATAACTAGCAAAGCTAGGATAAACAAATAAAAGCTCACTCTTTTAAGAATTACAACCTTTACCCAAATAAAAATAAGAACTTGAGGTTTAGAGGTTGAAGATGAAGAGAAATAAGGATTCAATTCGACGGCGTTTTGACACTTGTAAGCTTGGGTAGTCTCTTGCATTCTTGGGCATTGAGGTCTTGTATTTATAGAGAAAAAACCTATAAATTTCGAAAATTGTGTCTTGATCTCCACCCTTGGTTTGAATTTTAAATCTCTTGATCCAATGGTGAGAATTGCTTGATATGATTTGAAATTTGATCTTCCAAAAATAGAAAATCAAATATGAGGAAGTTTCATCTTGGCCATTGATTCAAATAATTCCCTTTAATCCAAAGGTTATTATTTGATCTTAAATGTGGAAACTTTGTAACCAAGAATTAGAAAAGAGGAAACTTCATCTCAACCCTTGAATTTGAATTTGTGCCTTGATCTTGTGGTGTGCATTACTTCATCAAATTTTCACATAATCTTGCAAAAATGCAAGCTATGTTGCGCCACTTTTAGGAGAGAGAGAAGCTAGGGTTTTAGCTTTTATTGCTCCACAAGTGTGCCTCCATGTTGGTACGAATTAAGATTTCACAATTTCTCATTTTTGAAAATCCTAAAACACCAAACATGGTCTTCTAGTGAATCTTCTGAATGTAGATTCTTGAATCTTGAATATTCTTGAATCTTGAATCTTGAGGCTTGAGATTCTTCTGGAATCTTGAGATTCTTCGGGATCTTGATAGAATTTTCGGGAATCTTCTGGATTCTTCACAGAATCTTCGGGAATCTTCTAGACTTGAGAATCTTGACAGATTCTTCTGAGGCCTTCTAATTTCGTGTAGAATCTTCAACAGAATCTTCTGGTTCCGCATGAATTCTTCAGGGAATCTTGTAGATTCAAATAGAATCTTTAGGAGGCTCACAGAATCTTTTTAAAGTATCCAAAAAATATTTTGTTACTTAAATGCAAAATATATTCTAGAATAAATTCTAGATAATTATTTTTATTTAATAATTTGCATTTAAATCTCCATACAAGATCTTTCAAGATTTCCCACACATATATATATATTTCGAAAATTATTAACATATATTGTGTAAAATAGAGATTTAATTTTGTTTCCCTATTTTATATATATAATTTCGAAATTTATGTATATATATATATATATTGTGCATGAATATTTAAATAGAGATATTTGATAAAAAGATTCTCTATTTAATTTCATGTATTTTCCATATAAACACTAGTAACCCTCTCCACTTCAAAGGAACACTCTTCTCCTTCCCCTGAGCCGCCATAGCAATCTTTCTCTCAAGAGCTCCCTAAGTCATTGATACTCCAAACCACGAAACACCCATCAAACCTTACCTAATCTAGAAAATAAACTCATATTATTAATCCTCTCATCAAGCCGGAGCTTTCTACCGATTCCGTTTCTCCGTTAAGAGTCTCCGGCGTCACCGGACCATTCGTGGGGCTAGAGAGAGAGGTTTCCAACGAGAGCAACGTCGGGAAATGGTTTATCCTTGCATTTTCGTAATTGTCTTCAAGAGGTAGGAGTTTAGACATTCTATTTTCGTGCATATTGATGATTATCTTATGAAACTGATGTTATAGTTGTTTTTCCCATTAAGGTTCATGAAAGGGTTACCTTTTTGTAAAATTATTTCAAAGAGAAAACATTTTTACCGATTAAAAGTGTTGGTAAAGTGTTTCTATGAGTTAAATGTGTTTTGAGAAAAGTTTTTCATCAATTGGATGTTTAAAAATGGCTTTTAGGGAAGAAACACTGTTGAAATCGCGAAGTTCTGCGAACAGGACGACGCATTACCGCCCCAGCGGTGGAATTTACCGCCCAAGCGGTGGAACGTAACTTACCGCCCCAGCGGTGGAACTTACCGCCCTAGCGGCAGAAGACCGCCCCAGCGCGTTTTCGCGCTATCTCTCACCCCTTTTACGAAAAATGACATGTTTTGACCCTTTTATATATGCTCCCTAATGTGTTCTACGACTTGTATAAGTGTTATATATGATTTATGCATGATTAGATGAGATGTAATATATGTTTATATGTTATTATAATATAAAAGTACGATTATATGATAATACATGTTATATATGATTCGTGTATGTTCATTATGTAATGTTATGAGTTGTATGTATGTTCAGCTCCGCACACATGCCACCATCACTTTTCTCCAATGAAGCAGATGCAGAGGACAGTATCCCTTCCCTGGAGGCTTCCAAGTTTTTCTTATCAAGATCTAGACCTTCATTGCCTAGCTCAGAAATAAAGACCTTGAATGGCTTGTTACCAACCGTGAATAGAACCCAACTATGGATATTATGTATGAAGCTTGAGTTAATGAGCACTCTTGCAGAGCTAAAATCAATTCCATCTAAGGTTCTTTCATCATATTTCACCACATCACCCCAAATGTCTGCAATTTTATCCATATTTTTAGTACTCCACGCATGGGGTGACAGACCCCATATTTCAATCCACACTCTCCTTGTTTTACAGACTTCGTCTTCTGTCCACGCTCGAATGAACACAAAGTGTTCCTTCCAGCCAACCACCTCATCTCTCATTGCCTCATCCAAATCATTAACTGAAGCAAAAGTCACAAACACTTCTCTCATCCCCATCCTCCAGACATTCACGATGGTTGGCCAAGTGTTAAAAAGCGTCTTTGAGGTCCTCAAGCACAATCGGTTTTACAGCTTCACTAATAAAGCTACGACACATCTGCTCCTTCATATCTTCACACTCCTCTCCACAAATGGTCAGATTCTCCTCTTTAAGTTGTTCATACATCCACCACCCATTGTTATGCTCCTTCATGGCCAAGAGATTTCTCTCTTTAGTTTTATCGCCATGCACCAGCATATCTCTGAAGGATATCGACCTATCCTTACTGGGATCGTTGTATGTAATGGGATGATGTATTTTTTTGGCCAGGCATAGCTTTCCCGAAAGGAATCGCACAAACCCCTCAATCACCATAGTGCTTCCCCATCTCATTCCCTCTACCTTTTCTTTCATACTTTGATACTCCCACCATTATTGGGCTACCATTACAAATCTTCCCATCTAGGCACCTTATGGTTGCATCAGCTTCCATTTTAGTGCCATATCTCACAAAGGCGAAAAGACACTGTTTCATTGACTTTTTCTTCTTAGATAGGAATACGTCCTTCACAAGACCACATTCATCAAACATTTTCCATATCCAAGTTTTTGTTGCCCCCAAGGGGAGATTGTCTACAAAGATTGTGAAAACCTCTTCACCCCTGTTCCTCCTCTCCCCTTGGTTTGTTCCACCTATCTCGTACCCAAGCAGTCGTCACTTTCTGATCCTATATTGTACTTTCGTCCACTGGCCTTCATCATCCTTACTGTTCACGAATCCACCCTTACCATAATCCCATGCCTAGTATTTCCCATCCCATACCCTCACAGGTTCACCCCATCTCTCAAGTTCCCTATCTCTCTCTTGCTCACGCTCTCTTACCCTCTCACTCTCTCTCATGAAGCATCTTCTCTCTTGCTCACGCTCTCTTTTTAATAATACATTAAGTAGAACATTCATATAAAGTGTAAGTTTATTGAGAGAGTTTTTATAAAAGGAACGAGCATTGCTAGAAGTACAATAAAAAACCAGCCAAAACAGACAACAATAGGAAATTAGGGCTAAATCACTCAACCCATTAAAAAAATACACAAGGTTAATAATGCTATTTGGGCCAAAAATTTTAAAATAGACTTTATTGATTGTTTTGACTGGAAAAATGTTGTTCCTCAAGCATTTATAAAAAGGAACGATTCCACTTAGATGATTTCACTAAATCTCTTCCTATAATTATTACTTAAAATTTTTAAATGGACAATAAAAAAAGAACGTATGTTTCTAAATTGAATATAGAAAAGAAAGGGAGGAAGTACTTAGCAAATTGAGTTTGTCTGTTTTGCTTAGTTTCTTTCTATGCAATGCAACGATATAACCGCAACTTCAACTAAAAAAATTAGATAAATGTTTGGAGAATAACATTTTTCCAATAAAAACATTCAACAAAGCCCATTTTACCAATTTTGACTCAAATAACATTATTAATCATATATATTATTTTAATGGACTGAGTGATTTAGGCCCTATTTCCTATTGTTGGTTGTTTTGACGGATTTTTTTGTTGTAACTCTAGCGATGCTCAAAAAAAATTATTGTGTTCGGTGAACCAAATATTTTCTTGAGTAAACTCTCAAACTAGTCCCTGACAATTTTCGCGTCGGACAAGTTGGTCCATAACAATTAGAAATACCCTACCCAGTCCCTCACAATGTCAAACCTCGGACACGCTAAGGTCCCTAGATGAATTCCGTAACGTTTGTCCTACATGTTAGTCCAGCACAGTGCACCCGTGCTGACTTGGTCATTTAATGCTTGAAATGACGTCTGATAACGCGGTTTTTACCAATATTGTATGCCCTTAATTTAGATGATTGTATGTAATTCTTTGCTCTATTTTGGCCTCTTATTGTATTTAATTCAACTTGAGATTAATCTGAGCTTAATAGAAATAAAGGCTAAAATAACAAGTTTTATGGAATGTAAATACTTATGTGAATTATTCAAATTGAGTGCTAAGCCAAAACACTGAGTGATTGAGAGAGAAACACACTGGTGAGGGCCAAATCAACCAACTTTGCATAACATGAATTGATTCTCCTAACTCATAAACTTTTCTTGATGCCAACTGATAACATGTCAAAGGTATTGTATAAATCTGACCAAGGTGTGCTGTTTTGAATAACTTTCTATCATCTGTAGATTTTATTATTATTTTTCTTTTAGGACTTAGCTTAGGTGTTAGATGTGTTAGCCAATACTCTGAGAGATGCTTCGAATCATTGCTTTTGCATGAGGACATGCAATTGTTCAAGTGTGGGGATATTTGATAACGCGGTTTCTACCAATATTTTATGCCCTTAATTTGGATGATTGTATGTAATTCTTTGCTCTATTTTGGCCTCTTATTGTATTTAATTCAACTTGAGATTAATCTGAGCTTAATAGAAATAAAGGCTAAAATAACAAGTTTTATGATGTTTTTACAATTCAAGGATGACCTTTGCACTTGATCTTGGATATTTCGTATTTTTAGTGCAGGTCACAGGTATTATTGGAGCTGTAGACATCAGGAACTGAGCAAGAAGCGGAGCAGTGGATTTCAGAGCAAAGCATCGAGCGCTCCAGCGCCCGTAGCGCGCCCCGGCGCGCGTGGCTCACTTAAACCTGTCACGTGCACAACGCTGGCGCTCCAGCGCCCGCAACGCGCCCCAGCGCCGCGCCGCAACTCTGTCACAGCAGAAACCCTATCTGCACGAGTTGGGGGCCCAATTAGCTTGGTTTGGAGGCTGCTCATTCTATTTAAAGAAGGCTAATGCATCAGAAAACACACCACTTCTTCAACCATTCACTATCTCCACTTTTACTTATTTTCTAGTTAGAGTTATTGTTTTCCCATTAGGATTTCCGTTTTCCTAATTTAGCTCTTGCTCAGTTAATTGCATTTCAACGTTATTCGTCCAGCCCTTTTGGGTTTTGTAAGTTACTCTTTATCATTAATTCAGTTATTCGTTTTTCCATCTTGCCAACTTGCATTTAATTTTTTTTGAATTCTTGTCTTTGAATTCCTTGCCATGAGTAGCTAAATTTCTTGGTGGTTTGTGAGGGTGTGAACATCATTGGGGTAATTTGAGGCTTTGTTCTTAATCTTGCATAAGTTTTCATTATCAAACCATTGGCATATAATTTGAGATCTTAAAATGTGTGTCTAATCCTTTGTCTTGGCTTACTCGATTGAGTTGGTTAATTCATTGGCATATGTTTATGTGTTAGTTGATTAATTGATGCATGGCATATTAGGAATTGGTAATGGATAATTAATTGGCTGATTAGTCTCTTTAATTAGATTAATTTGATTGGCTTTAATAATTGTTGAGAGTGGAACTAAAAGTGAGATCTCACTAATTAATCACATTCTAGGCAATTAATCATTAGAATCACAACAAAGGAGTTAGATCTAACTCCGGCGTAATTAATCAACTCATGCATTCTTTTGTAGCCAATGATTGATACCCTAATGAATGTTCGACCCCCATAAACCGTTGTTTTTATTATTCTAAATTTATTCCAATTTTAATTCCCTTGCATACAAAAACCCCACAATTGTGACAAAACCGTCAGACAAATAGTCTTGTGCATTACTCTCTTAGCCATTCCTTGTGAGAGACGACCCTAGTTTCCACTAAACTATATTAGGGGAACTTGGTTTTAAAAATAATTAAATTTATGGTTGACACGACATCGGCCATCAAATTTTTGGCGCCGTTGCCGGGGAATGGCGATGAAAGTAATCTCTAGTTGTGTGATTTGTGCCTATTGTACATAATCGTTTTTCTTTGTTTCTATGAAAAAAAAACTATTTTTGCATTGCATTACACAGCATACCGCATATTTCATCTGCACATTGCATAACATCCAGCATTTGCATCCATAGAACTTGTTGTTCGCAGAACAGCAAAGTTCTGCGCCGACACGAGCGCCCGAGCGCCTAGTGAGCGCTCCAACGCCTTGTCAGACAGCGCCCTAGCACCCTTGGACCGCCTGAGCGGCCGATCGTCGTCCTGCAGCATGTTTTCATGTTTTCTTCTGTTATTTTTCTTCTTTTTCTAGACTAACATGAACACTAACCCCAATTTTAGTCTCCAAGATTTTAGTTTCCATGGTTTTGCAGGTTATCAACCAAGTAGTGGGATGCAAGTGCCACCATTACCCTCAAACCTTCACCAAACACCATACCTTCAACCATATTATGAACCATACCATCCTTTGACCCTTACTACCAGTCATATAATGACCCACCACCACCCTCCTACATTGAACCGTTTCCATACACATACCATGAGCCTAATCCTTACCCATACCCAACCGAATACCTTGATCAACCAACCATTGAACCATTCTACCAACCACAACCTTCTCCGCCTCTTGCACCATCTACTCCTTGCGATGATACTGAAAGCTCCATGATGAGACAAATCTTTGAAGTGCTCATGACAAACCGGCAAACACTTTTGCGCATGGAAGAGGACCTCCAACAATTGAGAACTCAGGCCACCTCATCACCACCACCACCTTCTCCATTACCACCTTCTTTGCCCCCGCCAGCTTCACCTCCACATTCACCATCACAAGAGGAACCAGAGTTCCGCATTGTTGAAGATGATTATGCTTTAGAGCAATTGGATTGGGAGACATTGAAGTCCATGGTGGAAGAATTATCGGGGGAAGTCGAGGAAGACCCCGATGTGGAGATAATCTATGAGGACCCTCCACCTTTACCCAGTACCGTGCTAGACACCGTGTGTGCGGAGGAAAGTTCTTTGAGTGTTGGAGTCACTACAGAGATTCCCTCACTTGGAGGAATTGACGAGGCATGCAAGACGGAGGAAGTCATGGATTCTACCACCTCATCCCCTGTTGTTTCAAGACAACCATTGAGACCTTTCCCATTTGCTCTTGGGCCTCATGAGTACGCTTGTCTCGAGACTGATACCCAACTCCTTACTCTTTGTGGGGTGTCGGTACTTTCTCAAGCTTAAAAGTTTTGGAAACTAACTGATTTAAATTATGTTTTCTCTAACCCATCTTGTGAGGACTTTCATCCCTCCTCACTTGATTTTGTTTGTTTTAGGGATACTTTTTGCAGGAGCGGGTGTTGTGCTTCAAAGGACAAATTAAGGATCAAAACACTTGGGTCCCGAAATAAGAAAGGGATCATTATCTTTGGAGTGGTTTACTTCTTATGGGATCCCGGTGGAGGTACGGAAAACACACCATGGTGGAAGGTCCTAGATCAATTCAAGCATAAGCCGCCCTGAGAGGGGACTGACCAAACGTCCAACTTAAGGACGTTAAAGCAAAGTGCTTGGGGGAGACAACCCACCAAATTTTAATTTCTGCACTTAGATACCTACCTCTTTATTATTTTTTTCTTTTATCTAACACTTGCTTCCAAGTATTTACTTAGCCAATTGGAAAACCAATCGCGGGGCAGCTGTCATGAAAACCTGCAGCAGATCGCGCTCTAGCGCCCTATTCGCGCTCTGGCGTACGCGAAGACACGGTCCCGGCGCTCTGGCGCGCGTATTCCGCCCCAGCGGCCTTGGCCAGTTGAGCCCTCCGTAGGTCCTTTCTATACCCTTCTCTCTGTTCTTTAATTTGTTGACACTGGGGACAATGTCTCATTCAAGTGTGGGGAGGGTGTAGATAAAATTGGCTTTTGTAAATAATGGCATGCCCAACTTTTTTTTTCTTTTCCTTTATTTTATTTTATTTTCATGAATTTTTAGGTAGATGATTGGGTAGTTTTCTTTATAGCACCTTTTGGTCTGAAATTGCTCTGCCCTTTAATTTAACTCTGAAATGTTGGCATGATAAATCTAATATGAGTTTGAATTGTTTGTGTTATCTCTGTTGGTTGGTTGGATTACCTGTGAGATTTGAGCTTTTAATGTGATTACATGTATCAACTAATCACTTTCTTTCTGTGAGCACACACACACTTGTATTTGTATTCCTGAATTTGCTTAATTCTTGTTTTGCATTTTATACATGTTGCATGTGATTGAGGCATAATTTTGTTTTTACATTTAAAAGCCACTTAGCCAAATAGCCAACCCATACACAATTCCCATTTGTTTGTAGCTAATTTGAGTCTTTATCTCTTTTTTGTTACTAAGCTCATTACAAGCCAAAGACAGAAAAACAATGAAAAATCCCCTCTGAGAAACTAGGAGGACATGGTTTGATTATTGGGCAAAGGTCTTAAGTGTGGGGAAATTGGGTTCAGTTGAGCACTGGTATAGAGTGCAAAATATTGGGATATGTTGTAAGGGTAGCTTTTGTACATAAGTGGTCTTTTGTTATTTTCTTTTCCACCTCATTTTAATTACCAAAGGAATTGAGATGAGGCATTCAAAAAAAATAGAAAAATACAGAAAAATCAAGAAAAAAAATGTGAATTCCTGCAAATAAAGGTTGTTGGGTCCCTGAGAATTAATGTGAAAATACTTGGGAACATTGGGAATGATAATTGTAAGAATTTATGGGTTGTTGATTTTGGGCATTTCTATTCTATCCATCTCTTCTCTCTCCATCTTTTCTGTAGTGATAGAAGTCATCTAGGATTGATCAAACCATGAAATCTTAGTTTCTTGGAAATTGAGTCCACTTCCCATATATGCCACACCTGTCCCAAGCCCCGTTACAACCCTGAAAAGACGTCTTGATGCACCATGTTTGTAAAAATTGCAATGTTAGGAGTATAGCAAATTTATGGAATGTAAATACTTGTGGGAATTATTCAAATTGAGTGCTAAGTCAAAACACTAAGTGATTGAGAGAGAAACACACTGGTGAGAGACAAATCAACCAACTTTGCATAACATGAATTGATTCTCCTAACTCATAAACTTTTCTTGATGCCAACTGATAACATGTCAAGGGTATTGTATAAATCTGACCAAGGTGTGCTGTTTTGAATAACTTTCTATCATCTGTAGATTTTTTCTTTTTTTCTTTTAGGACTTAGCTTAGGTGTTAGATGTGTTAGCCAATACTCTGAGAGATGCTTGGAATCATTGCTTTTGCATGAGTACATGCAATTGTTCAAGTGTGGGGATATTTGATAATGCGGTTTTTACCAATATTTTATGCCCTTAATTTGGATGATTGTATGTAATTCTTTGCTCTATTTTGGCCTCTTATTGTATTTAATTCAACTTGAGATTAATCTGAGCTTAATAGAAATAAAGGCTAAAATAACAAGTTTTATGATGTTTTTACAATTCAAGGATGACTTTTGCACTTGATCTTGGATATTTCGTATTGTTAGGGCAGGTCACAGGTATTATTGGAGCTGTAGACATCAGAAACTGAGCAAGAAGCGGAGCAGTGGATTTCAGAGCAGGCATCGAGCGCTCCAGCGCCCGTAGCGCGCCCCAGCGCGCGTGGCTCACGTAAACCTGTCACGTGCACAACGCTGGCGCTCCAGCGCCCGCAACGCGCCGCAGCGCCGCGCCGCAACTCTGTCACAGCAGAAACCCTATCTGCACGAGTTGGGGCCCAATTAGCTAGGGTTTGGAGGCTGCTCATTCTATTTAAAGAAGGCTAATGCATCGGGAAACACATCACTTCTTCAACCATTCACTATCTCCACTTTTACTTATTTTCTAGTTAGAGTTATTGTTTTCCCATTAGGATTTCCGTTTTCCTAGTTTAGCTCTTGCTCAGTTAATTGCATTTCAACGTTATTCGTCAAACCCTTTTGGGTTTTGTAAGTTACTCTTTATCATTAATTCAGTTATTCGTTTTTCCATCTTGCCAACTTGCATTTAATTTCTTTTTAATTCTTGTCTTTTAATTCCCTGCCATGAGTAGCTAAATTTCTTGGTGGTTTGTGAGGGTGTGAACATCATTGGGGTAATTTGAGGCTTTGTTCTTAATCTTGCATAAGTTTTCATTATCAAACCCTTGACATATAATTTGAGATCTTAAATTGTGTGTCTAATCCTTTGACTTGGCTTACTCGATTGAGTTGGTTAATTCATTGGCATATGTTTATGTGTTAGTTGATTAATTGATGCATGGCATATTAGGAATTGGTAATGGATAATTAATTGGCTGATTAGTCTCTTTATTTAGATGAATGTGATTGGCTTTAATAATTGTTGAGAGTGGAACTAAAGGTGAGATCTCACTAATTAATCCCATTCTAGGCAATTAATCATTAGAATCACAACAAAGGAGTTAGATCTAACTTCGACGTAATTAATCAACTCATGCATTCTTTTGTAGTCAATGATTGATACCCTAATGAATGTTCGACCCCATAAACCGCTGTTTTTATTATTCTAAATTTATTCCAATTTTAATTCCCTTGCATACAAAAACCCCCCAATTGTGACAAAACCGTCAGACAACTAGTCTTGTGTATTACTCTCTTAGTCATTCCTTGTGAGAGACGACCCTGGTTTCCACTAAACTATATTAGGGGAACTTGGTTTTAAAAATAATTAAATTTATGGTTGACACGACACAGCCATCAACGTCGTTTCGTTGGAAATAATTAACATTAAACATGTTTGTTGTTGGATTTGAGTCACAAATCACCCATTCTCGGTAGTAAAAGATGTTTAATGGTAATTATTTCTAACGAAACGACGTTGTTTCAAACATTAAACGGTCAAGTCAGCACGGGTGCACTATGCTGGACTGATACGTAGGACAAACATTTTGGAATCTGTCTAGGGACCTTAGCATGTCCGAGTTTTGACATTGTGAGGGGCTGGGTAGGGTATTTCTAATTGTTAGGGACCAACTTGTCCGACGCGAAAATTGTCAGGGACCAGTTTAGGGGTTTACTTTATTTTCTTTCTTTTATTATAAATGATTTTGCTTTGGTGCATTCAAAATTTTCTCGTGAACTAAATCACGCTTTCCTTGTGCGACCGTAGACACAGACACGTAGAAAATTGGTAATGCTAAATCAAAGGGCAACGTGCTAGCTACTAGCAGCTACCCTCACCGATATTCTCCTCGCAATAATTAATTAACTAATTAATGCTTACAATCGACCATTATCCACGCAACCAATTAAAATCTCCATATGCCTTATCTTCTGTAGCGAAATTATTGTTTGAGTAATGTTGTTTCTATAGAGCAATTTTATATATATTTTTTTATAATATAGAGCAATTTTATATAGCGTTCATCATAGATTTATTGTATAAAATGATAACGAGGCATAGTAATCAATACAATAAAATTACTTGAATATTTATAATTTCGTACTCCGTATATACCGTCAGTCAATGTATCACTTAAAAGAATTTTTACTTATACATTATTTATTTAATTTTATCATTCATATTTAAATATAAATAAATATTTATAAACATTTATTTTATGGATGTTAATATAGCATTTCTAATCAATATACACAATTACAGCGCAAAAAAGTTGTCTACAGTACATATTTGGATCTTCTTCTTTTGCAATAATAAATATTTGGTATATATATACAATAATATAATTTAGGATTTTTTTCCCCACATAAATAAAGAAAATGCATTAATTCTACTAATAGGATGAGAGAAACAATAATTCCAACGAATATCCTTATTTAGGAAATACACATAAAATCGTAGAGATCCCACGATTTCTATTCATTCTCTCATGAAATCGTAGGGATCCTACGATTTCTGCTCAATTCAACTCCATTGAAATCGTAGGGATCCTACGGTTTCTGTTGACAACATTTTGTTCCATGAAATCTAGGGATCCTACGATTTCAAATCAGTATATATAATCCCCCTTCCTACGATTTCATTTGCATTCTCTGATCTTCTCTCTTCTCTCTCACACTTATTTTGTATGTGTTAAATTTCTGTTCGAGTTGATACTACTAGTCGACGATGGCACAGGAAAATTTCGGAGTTACTTCACAGTTCCACATTGCACGGAAATTGGCCGCTGTGGTTAGTTTTTTTAATTTAACTGTTAATAATATTATGCTTTAGTGATTATTAATTTAACTGTTAATTATAATATGCTTTAGTGATTATTAATTTAACTGTTAATAATAATATGCTTTAGTGATTATTAATTTAAGTGTTAATAATAATATGCTTTAGTTATTATAAATTTAACTATTAATAATAATATGCTTTAGTGATTATTAATTTAATTGCTAATTATAATATGCTTTAGTGATTATTAATTTAACTGTTAATAATAATATGCTTTAGTTATTATAAATTTAACTGTTAATAATAATGCTTTAGTTATTATTAATTTAACTGTTAATAATAATTTATGGTTTAGTTATTATTAATTTAAATGTTAATAAAATAATATGTTTTAGTGATTAATTTAGAATTATATAGTATTCTACTTATTAAGTAACTGTGTCACTTTACTTTTACCGTTTAAGGATTAAATTTATATTTATATTTAGTTAATATGATTAGTGAATACATGATATTAGCATAATTGACTTATTTGGTAAGTAGATAAAAATTATATTTATTATGTTTAGTTATTAATAGTTATTATGTCTGGTACACCTGCATCTGCGTCATATGGACCGCCACCACTCGGACTGGTAGCTGATGAGGGGTGTTCAGAGGACACTCCGCCACAGCCTGCGCCTCCGCCACAGCCACAACCACCTGATCAGGGTCGACCTAGGCGCCAGATCAGGCTGCGTACTTGCCTCACGGGCTCACATATTCGACCACATTCGAGGAGGGATAGAGGCGATTGATTTTTATTTTGTTTTTATATGTATTTGTATTTGGGTTAGAGACTTATTGTATTTGTATTTTATTTTTATTTTGGTACCCTTCATTAGAGACTTATTATATTTGTATTTGTTTTTATATGTTTACTTATTGTATTTGTATTTTATGTCTACCATCGTTTACAAAAATTGTTTATCATACAAAGAAATCGCAGCAATCCTACGATTTTAATGCACACAAAACATTAAGAAATCGTAGCAATCCTACGATTTTAATGCACACAAAACGTTATGAAATCGCAGCAATCCTACGATTTTAATGCACACAAAACGTTAAGAAATCGCAGCAATCCTACAATTTCAATTCAGTACTAGTTTTATAAATAACACAACTCAGATGTTAGGATTGCACACTTGACTATCACTTATTTCTATTAGTCATGAATTTTTCTCCCCCCATAGAACCTATTCCTTACAATGTAACGATGGTATGGATAAGATCCCAAAATGAAGAAAAAACTGTAAGTATTCTTTCATATATTAATTTTTTTATTTAATACAACATTCAGTTAAGATTTGATAATTCGTGTTCATCTGTAGGAACTTACACAGTCATTTGCACAAAAATATCGAAGACGATTGCCTAGTCAAATAAAATATGCAAAAAGAGGTGACAAGGTGTGGTTCACAGACGGCTGGAAGGATTTTGTACAACATTTCTCTATGTCTTATGGTTACACGGTATGGCTCCACTATAATGAAGAAAATACATTTGACGTTGTGATATTTGACCAAAATAAGGTTGAAGTCTCGTACGAGTCTGAAGGAGACGAAGGAGGCACTAGTTTAGCTGACGACTAACTTAGTTGTTTGTAGCTTCCTAAAATATGGTTTGTTTCGTTTTTTAATTTCGGTTGTATTGCTAGTTTTTTAAATTGTACTTTATATTCGACTGAAAGTTACCAACAAAAACTTCGATTAAATGTAGAGCAAAAGGAATAATAAACAACAAATAAAGTAGCACGCAACAATAAACATTTAAAAAGTAACAACAAACGACAAGTCAAAGTAGAAACAAACATCAATAACAAGTACCAACAACCAACAATGGAGAAACATCACAAGTCATCTAAGAAGGACCAGCAGAAGATGATGCCCGCAGAGTTGGGCATGTCTTGCGAGTATGACCAGGATTCCTGCATATCCCACATCGTTTTGGATGATTTTCCTCTGTCTCGTCCATGCCGTTTCGAATCCTGGTGGAAACAGGACGTCCCTCAGTTGCCCTACGAAGAGATGGATCTGACCGGATGTATGCACCATCGTACTGTGGCCAGAAATATATGTATCCGGAATGACAGAAAACTCGTGCCGATACACATTGAATACCCAATCCATGATGTAACATTGGTGGGTATAGGTACCCCACTAGACACGAGCATCAGCACATGCAGCTAAAGTGTGACAACAAGGATAATGTAGCGCCTGAAAACCCCCCACAATCGCATGTTCTGTTATCCAGGTTGACCCTATAAGTGTGACCAGTCTCGATCTCAGATACCATAAAAGAAACATTATCTCTGGTCAGAGCGGTCACAGTCATACGACCGATCTTCTGGCTAGACTCCTAGTTCGCCCTCAAAAGATGTTGTGACCACCTATGACCACCCGCAATTAATCTGTCCTTGTGCTTCTCTTCCTTTTTTGACAAATAAATGTGTCAAACAATAATATGTCGCTTGGACAATAGCAGTGATAGGAAGATTGCAGGTTCCCTTCGTTACAACATTGATGCATTTAGAAAGATTTGTAGTCATGTGTCCAAACCTGTGACATATTTCAAGAATGTTCATGACATATTTAGTAAAAATAACGAAAAAAATGCAAGAATATTCCTTATTAATAAATGTTATACCTGCGAACCTCATCAGCATATTGCGCCCACTTAGACCGAGGATTACAGTCCACCCAAGTACACATAGTTGCACTCTCATCCCTCAGTTGTGAGAAGTAATATAAAAAATCTCGCTCAGACTTTGCGTATGCAGCATTTGTCAGTGTTCTCTTTGCATCTTTGTTCTTAAATTGCAGCGCAAAGTTAGCCACAATGTGCCGAATGCAATAAGCATGAAATGCTCTCGGAGGTTGTCATTCACTTCCTTCTGCATTCAATGCAGATTTTATAGCACCGTGTCGATCAGAAATAACCAAAATACCATCTTGTGGGGTGACATGTTGTCATAATAAAGTCAGAAAAAATAACCATGATTCCCGTGTTTCTCCTTCAACCAAGGCAAACGCAACAGGCAATATGTTTGAATTCCCATCTTGGGCAATTGCCATCAACAAGACCCCATGATATTTTCCATAGAGATGGGTCCCGTCAATAGATATAAAAGGCTTGCACCACTTGAATGCTTCTATGCATGACGGAAAAATCTAGAATACACGGTGAAACATTACACAACTACGATCAACCAAATTACCCACATAATAACGTTTTGTCTGCAATGAAAATATGGTACCTAAGGAAAAATAAAATGAAATATTAGCACTTCATCAAAATACCCAACAAATATCAAATTTGCAACTTAAATCGCAAAACACAGGCACAAAATATTGTACCTGGCATGAACTGTTGAACACCCAACAACCACCTAGGGAGTTCATTGTATGACTCTTCCCAATCTCCATATATTTTTGCAATTGCTCTCTATTTCGCAAGCCTAGCTCTCTTATATGATATGTTGAAATTGAATCTTGACTCAACTGCACCTTGCAAAACTCTTACTGGAACATTAGGGTCATTCTTCACCATAGGAAAAATTAAATCACATACCACTGCGTTGTCCAACTGAGGGTGAACCTGCAAGATTTGTTCAAAGACACAAGTATGTGGTGCAGTGTACTTTCGGACCTCTCAATTGCCTCTTTTTTTCCTATAGCTCACACGTATGCTTCAATTACATCCATCACCAAACTTTATACATCTCCCATTATATTTAATGTTGTCAGATTCCCGGACCTTGTACTGAACACGCCTCTTTATACTATAATTCTTCACGGCATACACTGCTGATTCCTTGTCTGGAAAAATCTGACCAACGAAAAATTCAGTCTCCCATCTGAAGTCCTAGAATCTACTGAAGGCTGTGTAGAACTATGTGGGGTCTCTGCATCCAAATTCAAATTGGTGTAATGTTCAGGGACACCACGCATCATACTTGCGGTCCTAGACTGGTGCACATGTCGACCACGTGCTTGTGACTGCACAGGCTGAGACTGTGGGGGAACATCAGGCTCTACAGGAACCTCTTCATCACTCACTTGTTGTAATAAAACATCCTCAACCTGCAAATCATCATCATCATCTCCCCTAATATCGGCTCCTTCATCAGCAACATAATCTATGTGTTGGAACTGAAGATTATTCTCAACTGGAGAAGATTCAACATTCACTGGTTGTGCAATTTGAATTGCAAGATCAACATGTCCATCCCCTATAAATATAGACAATCGATAGATAATACATAAAACAAAAAAGATAATAATTAATCTAATAATATTATTATAAATTATCCAAATTTATGAACTCCTATGCTAACCTCCTATATCTACAATATGAAATAAATAAATAGAATTTAACTATTGCTACAATTAAAATTAAATTATGCTAACCATCTATTTCTTTTCTACGTAATAAAATAATTTCCTAACATATTTCTATAAAACATTTCAAATCAATAAATTATGTTAACCTCCTATACTATATATACAGTATGAAATAAATAAATAGAATTAAACTATTGCTACAATTAAAATTAAATTATGCTAACCACCTATTTATTTTCTACCTTATAAAATAATTTCATAACATATTTTTATAAAAAAAAAAACATATCAAATTAATAAATTATACTTACCTGCTATGTCTGCAATATCATTATCATCTTCTTCATCAGAACCGGTATCTCCAATAGTAACCTTTGCAGGGACCACTGAAGGTGATGCACGTGTAGGATTTGGTACGAATCCGTGTGAGCTGATCCTGTCTTCTAACACCACAAATAGCTCTATAGCTCTAATTTCTGGAAATGTATTGTGAGAGAAAAACATCATTCGAACATCCCTATCATTCCGCAATTCCTGGCATCCATACTCTACCCTACCAAGACCAATTGTAACTGGCACTCGATAGAATAATTGAGTGATCTTTTACACGTTCTCAACTCTTAATTCTTCAACCAAGAGACTCTTCAGCTCATGAAAAGTAATTGATTCATGAAGAATGACAACAATAGTACTTGGTGATTTGAAAATTACACTACCCCGACTATTAGTTTCAATTGATCCTTGGTGATGTATGAGTGCATAGTGTGAATTTTCAGCCATTGTTGTGTGTAAAAAATCAGCTTGAAATCGTAGGGGTCGTACGATTTCAGGCCATTTCGTGAAAAATCGTTGGACCCCTACGATTTCCCCTAATGAATTACAAAACAGGACATACGTTGGAATTATTATTTCTCTCACCCTATTTGTAGAATTAATGAATTAATTGTATTTATGTGGGGAAAAAATCCTATAATTTATGTAAAGTGTGTGCAAAATTATATATATAAAAGGATAATGCGAGCAAGTATTACTCATGCGTCTATTATATTGATAATGCATGTTTAATTTGTGTAATAATTTTTTATTGTCAAATATTTGATGCACACAAAAAAATCAGACAAAACAGCCAATATGTTTTGCATAATATATATAATATAAAATGTGCAACGTATACCACATGTCGTGTGGAACAAATATCACTTATTGAGTACAACATATATCACATGTTGCAACGTACATAATCTTTCTTTGCAACATGTAATATATGTTGAGCATATCGTGTTATATATAATGTGCACAACATGTAATATTTATTGTGCATTTTATATTATATATATTGTGTACAATTTGTTACCTATTTTGGTTAGTTTTTTTTACATATAAACATGCTCTTTTTTATTTATTGTGTTTAAAACTGTTTGTTTGATGTGACAATTCTTTATGTATGAATTGTGCAACTTATTTTTGGAATGTGTAATTAGGGTGTCATCTCAACTCATCAAAATTCATGATCAATGTAAATTGGAATTCACTTGTTCTTTGTAAATTGTTGTATAAAACAAAAATTAGTTAAGAATCTACATGAATTTTAGATATTTGATGAAAGAGTATTTGTGATACACACAACATTTTTGTATGTATTTATATATCATATATTCTTAAATATCTAATTATCTGACTGCATAAAATATGGGTTCAACCATTTTTTTATCCAATAATGCTTGTTGTACAACATAAATACATCCACCTAGTATCCAACGTGTGTTATATACTATATGTAATGTGTGTTGTATATATAACATATTAGGTATAACACACATTACATATAATATATAACACATATTGGATATATTTTTGTTGTACAACAAATATTATTGATTTTTTTATTACTCACGATAATGTATTTTCCTTTTTGTTTTCTTGTTGTATGCCGCAAATTTAATTTGGTGTTTTAAAAACAAACAAATTTTGTGATGTAAATATTATTTAAACATTTAAAAATAAATATTTTAATTATAAATTTATGTTTTCACTATTAAATATGATTAATAAGTATGACGATATCATAATTACATCTATAAGTAGTAATTAAGTATAAAAAATTAATGTTCAAGTAAATGGGATATGTATTTTTACTTTTTAGATGTTTGAATTGTATTTTTTTTTTCATATTCTGGAATGACCAGGTGTGACATTACAAAATGTACAGTACTATCGTAGAAGTTGAGATTTGAAGGTATATTACAGTCAATCAGAAGTGTGTCACACACACATTATAATATTTAAATAATAGTTTCTAAATATTAATTAATATTTAAAGTCCACATGTGGAGATTAATATTATTAATTATAATTAATGTTTTTCACATTATAATATAATATAATATAATTATATAGAAATAATTAGTAGAGAGTATCACTGTTATCAAACTCTCGAGTCAACTCGTAGACTCTTACGAGTTTACGATTCTAGACCATAGAAACGAGTTGACTCGTGTAACACCCCGACTTTTATTAGGTTCTAATTAAGTGAAATTAAGAGTAATTGACCTTAGTTAGAAATTTAATTAAGTTGGAGTGGATAAGTTTCTCCTTGATAAACCTTTATGTGTTGTATGTGTTTGAATTGTATGTATTTGTATGTTATATTTAATGTTTTAATGATGCATGAGGGTAGGAATGACGTATGTATGAGTCTGGCACGAGTTGAGATGTTTTAGAAGTGCTTAGGGGCAATTTTACAGCCCAGTAATCGATTACCATGGGCTGGTAATCGATTACACTGCACAATTTTCGAATCTGTGCATTTCTATAGACTGTAATCGATTACAGATTCGTGTAATAATCGATTACAGACTGCGCAGTTAGAGTTTTTAGTGCGTTTTTAGGTCAAGAGTGGGCCCCACAATACCTCTATATAATACCTACCCTAGCCTCCACTCAGAAAACCTAATTTCATATTCCAAAACACTCTTGGCAGCCTCAATCAATCCTTGTGCCTCCATTCTACTCTCTCTCTCTCTCAAACTCAAAAACCATAACCCTTCCACAACCCCAACCCCAAATCCATATCAACTTTCATCCAATCACAAAACAAACCATACATTCTTAATCCTCTCTCCAAATAGAACACTCCTACGGTTTCCATTTTTGAAAGAAGTCATTCTTGTACCGTTCGTGGGGCTAGAGAGAAAGTGAGAAGGAAAGAGGTGTCTCTACGCATAGCATAGGAGGTCTACGAGAGGTAGGGGTTCTAGACATTCAATATTCACTGTATTTTCATGCATAATGATGTATGTTTGTTGATATTATTGTTGACGTTCGTTTTTCCCATTATGGTTCATAAAAGGGTTATTTTTACCGATTGAATTTCGAAAAGAAAGTGTTTTATGGATGTAAAAGTGTTTTCAAAATTATTCCACCGATTGATTATTTGTTGTCTGTGTTTTCTACCGATTGGGATGATTCTAGATCTAAGTTTTAGCCATTGGCTTATAAAAATTGTGTTTTTGAAACCCTAGAATCTGATTTCTCGCGTTCGTAATCGATTACACGGGTTCATAATCGATTACGAGCTGAGAATTTCCAATCGTGAGCAAACAGGGCACTCTGGTAATCGGTTACAGGGTCTCTGTAATCGATTACAGTAATCGATTACATTCCCGATGTAATCGATTACAACGCTGCAGATTTTACGAAAATTAACTGTTTTGACCCTTTTGTGTACCCTAATGTGTTCTACGACCCATATGAGTGTTATATACGATTTGTGCATGATTTATATATGTTGGCATAATTTATTATGTATGTCTACATGTTGTTATGTGATGTATTGATGCTATATATGTATATATATACCCTGTAAGACATTAATAACGGCAAAGACGTCAAAAGGGACGCCAAGACAAAGTTACAGTTATAATAAAACACTCCCGCAAGATAAAGTTGTTTGGATAAATGTATTATGTTATCTTATGAGTTATCAATTGTATATGTATAAGGGCACTAGTACACTACACCACGACATTATTTATTTATGCCATATTGACTGTTTAATTAAAATGGATAAGACGCACTTAGGTAAGACGTTACGGGAAAAGACTTCTTTTTAAACTAATACCTGAATTGAATGCATTCATATTCCACCTATTTCTTAATTAAACCCGGGGCGGCTTCCTCTACTGAGTCACTTCCCAGTGCTCACCCTATGTTTTTCCCCCATATTATAGAGGAGCAGACAGAGCAGGACCATGGAGCTAGCGAGGAGCAGGCCCAGCCTTAGTTTATTTTCAATCTTCCGCTTTATAGACCTATATACATTTATTTGCATTTCAGTTATGGATTCATTTCAGTTGTTTGTGTTATTTATTTTAAGTCCAGACCTATGTTAGCCGGCAACTATTTATTTGACATGTATTTATGGTGGAGTCTCATAAGTCACTGCGTTTGGCTTATGGGATAAAGCCTAATATTTATTCCTCGTATGTTCATTGATTGTTGGGAGTTATTTATTTGATAGACTATTCAGTTTATATCTTGGCATGACTTATTATTTATCGATTATGTATTCCGCAAAGCCCTTATTTTTATATCGTAAACGAGTTGCGAAAATTTTACTCCCGCCTATTTTCCGCGTATATATATTTTAACGTAACGAATAAAACATGATAACAGAAGGTGACCCTTATGAAATAGCCTAAAATGACTTAAGCATTAAGGGCTATCTAGTAGGGGGTTACAACTCGCATGTAAACTCTTTTTTTAGTAGACTCGGGTAGACTCTGGCATGCTCGTGCAAACTCTATCAAACTCGCAAGTTTATGAGAGAGTTTACGAGTTTGATATGCCTATACAAAATTACCAAAATGAAACCAATTTTAATGCTAAAGTGACCATTATACACTAAAAATCACTTTTGAACCCCTATTTATTTAACAAATCTAGGCTTTAGAAACCCTTCATGGCTTCAGCCTCTTCTCAGTCTCTTCTTATTCTCTTACTCTAGTTTCTTCTCAATGTCACCTGCCACCTCACCTCCGACCTGCCGTAGCCTCACCTCTGCCTCACGGTTCTTTCACTCGCCGCCTCACCTCATTTGTCTCAGGCTCCCTGGCAGCTTCTCAACACTACCTCACATTCTCTCTTCACAAAGCCTCAAGAATTGCAAGGAGATGTAGTCGCCTCATGCCGCATCATCGTCGCCTCACCACCATTGCAAGAATTGCAAGTGTTGGCATGGCTTCTTCTTGAGGCTTGATGAGAGGGAAAAGAATTGCGGAATCTGTGTGAAATGTTTCGAGAGTGGCGAAGTAGCGATTTTGGGTTTCGACCTAGTGAAAGCCGAAGTTATATGATAACGACAAGAGATGAACCTGGAAGTACCCTTTTATAGAGGCATGTATCCCTCTGAGTCACAAAAGTGAAGGACGTGATGAGGCTTGGAAGGTGATGAAAGTATTTATCCAACCTATCTCGTGTTCTAGAGCGTCAAGTGTTACCCTTGGTTTAGCATGGGCATAGGAGTAGGAACCGATGTTGATTGGTGATCGACAAAGTACAGAAGTTTCGTTCTATAGGAAGTTGTCAAAGTGGAGGTGGTTTGGTGGAACCACTCAGGTTAGGAGGCTACATGGGAACTAAAGGAAGCCATTGGGCTAGATATCGTCACCTCTTTTATGGCTCAGGTCATCATTCCTTTCCCTTGCATGTTTGAATTTGGGGACCGAATTCTTTAAGGGGGGAAGATTGTAATACCTCAGATTTGTCTGAGTTAGTTTGAGTAAGAGATCACGGTACATCCCGGGGAGACAGGACACCAAGTGGGCCCCACCTCCTCTTTTTCTCTTTCTTTTCCCCCTTTTCTTCTTTTCTCCCGTAGCCACACACCCACCCCCCTATTCACTTCTTCTTCTTCTTCCTCTCATCTCTCCCTCTCATATCTCTCTCACAAATCCTCATCAAAACTCCATTAATGTTCAAGATCAATTTATCAATCATCATCTAGTATATTGTGGGTAAGTGTAGTGTGTTTCTTTTTCTCTCTTGGGGTATATTCTCTCTAATTTTCGGAATTGGAGGTTTAGGGTTTATATTTGGGGTTTTTGATTTGGAATGGATCTGAGGTTTGTAATGTGTTCTCTAGGGTCTCATTCAACTAGAGAAGCTCTGGGCAACTCATCCTAGCTCCGGGATTGAGCCATGGACTCCATTGGAGTATTTTGTGAGTAATGGGTTATTTATGGTTTATGTTTGATTTTGAATGTTATGGTGAATTTCTTGCTATGGTAGTTGATAGGGACTGAGATTGGTTGATATATGATTGATATTGCATGTTGGTTATGTTTGATTTGGATGGGTTGTGGTGAAAAAGTGGATTTGGGGAAGTTTTTCGCGTTATTTTTCGCAGAAAATCGCTACTGGTGCTGTCTGTAATCGATTACCACGAACTGGTAATCGATTACGTAATCGATTACACAGTGTAAAAATTCACAAAAATCATATTTTAAAGGCTGTAATCGATTACAGTGAGTCTGTAATCGATTACACAATGTAAAAACCTCATTTTTATGATTTTAATTCATTGCTTTCATGTATTTAAGTTATACCTCCATTTCCCCTCGTTCACCACTACCCGAAAACTTGACACTTGAGTGTTTATGATGATAATTTGGTATTGGATGAGATTGGATGTGTGGGAATCTAGAAATTACTTTGTTTTATGTAATAATATAATAATGATATGATGATAATATGATTATGACATGAGGATGATTTGATGTCGTTGTATTTTTGATATGATGCTGATGATGTGATGATGAAACGATGATGCATGAGTGATATGTAAATGGTGTGATGATGATGCGATGACGATGAATCAATGACAATTAAGATTTAAGACATAAACCATATATTTATATACGAAAGGAATTCGAAGGCAGGATCAGTTTGGATTCGACCTGAGGAGGGGCTGGGCTCCCGGGGTCGAAGGACTTAAGGACCTGAGGAGGGGCGGGGCTCCCGGGGTTCTTAGGTTATTATGTCTGAGGAGGGGCGGGGCTCCCGGGACAGTAATGAGGATCTGAGGAGGGGCTGGGCTCCCGGGATCCATAAACGAAAAATACATATCGAAACATACGGAAATGTGAAACGAATTAACGTACGAGGATTTGTGATAAAGAAACCGGATCGTATGTGGTACGCATTATTGCATAAATTGTTGATGCTTGTGTATGCTATATGTGTCAATTATAAACTGTTTATAATCCTTATTCACTGAGCGTATGACTCACTCATTCATACAAAACATTTTCAGTCACAGGTGCAAAGCACAGGATGGACTCGTCCGTACCTCCGAACTCTTAGCATTGGTGAGCCTCAATGGGCAGAGGCGTTATGTCCTTGTCTTTTGTGTCTGTAGTATGCTCCATAGGTTTACAAATAGGATTGTCTAAGTTATGTATGTGTTATAAGTCTAATTAAGACTTGTTGGATTACGTTGGCTTATGGATTGAGCAGGATGTTATGATCATATAATATGTATTATGGAATCAGGGATGATACCTTGAGAACCCTGTTATGTGTATGGATTTTATGTATGTGTGCATGTTAAGGTAGTTGTGGTTGTTGTTGTTTAGATGGATTGTTGTGTGGATTACAGGTTAAGGCTGACATGGGACTCAGTGTCCCATGTGCCGGTCACGATCCGAGTTGGGTCGTGACACTCTTCCCTAATCATAATTCGACTCCCGAACCCTAATCTCTAAAAAGATCAGTTTTATACAAAATAAAGGTTTTCCAATTTTTCCATAATTAAAATTGGTGACGACTCCATTTTCTTTATTTTAGTCACGGCACCCCATCGGGAACATTGTGACAAGAGGGACTAACTTGATTCACAATTTTTAAAATAAGGGATCAATTTGATCACTTTGAAAAGTGAATGGCCAAAGTGATTCATAGTTTATAAAAATGAGGACTAATTTGATCATTTTAAAAAGTGAGAGATTAAAATAATTCATACATATAAAATGAAGGACCATTTATTCCACTAGTTAATTTCTACTATTCTATCTTATCTAATAACGATGAGATTATAAATATCCAAATGAGATATTAAAATTTATATGTGTGAATACTTAATAATGTTGTTCATCTATATGTATTAAATCTAATTACAGTATGCATTAGGTAGTGTTTGGTAGCTGTCTCAAGTAAGTGAAGATAGAGACACAAAGACACAAATGGATAGAGACACAAAGGGACTGTGTCTCTATATGGCGTTTGGTAACAGTGGACAGGAGATAAAAATTATTTTTGTATTGTGTTTGATAATAGTGAAAATGATATAAAAACATGTAAAAAATGACCTTGGATATACATAATGTGAATTATGTTAAGTGATGAAGGGTATATTGGTCATAAAATTTCATTAAAAGGACCATTCCAGTCTATTCCAGTCCATCTCAGTCCTTCACTTCTGGAGTGGACACAAATTTTGTGTCTTTTCTGTCCATGGACAGAAATTTTTGTCCATCTGTGTCTTTGTCTCATAAACCAAACAGAATTAGTCCCTCTCAGTCTCTATCTTTTATGTCATGAGACAACTACCAAACCCTACCTTATATTCACCTCAAGGACGGATTTCTAGGGAGACACTGGGGACCTTGGCCCCAACATTAAAATACATATATATAATATAAATATTTACTATAATTCTTTTAAAAAATATTAATAACTCTATATCATAACTTAGAAAAGAAAATGGATTGAAAATAATATAGTTTTAATTCTAATTTTTAATAATTTTCACTTTTTAATACAATTCAAATTTTTCAATAATAAATTGTTTTACTAGTTAGAATTGAAAAATTATTTTAGGACTTATTACAAAAAGAATATTCCATATTTGAATTTGCTATTTGTATAAATTTTTTTCATGTTGTGGCATATATCGAGGGTTGTGTATTTTAAACTTTTTATTATTTTTTTATTGATATAAGAAATTTGATTAAAATAGAATATAACTTGTGTTTATTAATTTTAACAGGAAGTAGACGATAGTTCTTTGAATATGAATGAAACACCATCTTTATATTTTTAATATTTTTTTGAATTTTAAAGAACTAGACAAGGGTTACATATAATTTTACGTACCGAACTATTAGCCCTCTAACTCAATTGTTGATTAATGTTATTATATGAAGAAATATTGTGCTCAACTTCAATTAAAATATATATTTAATTTCTATAATTTTTAATTTAACTTTTTTATTTTTATTTTTTATATTTATAATTTTAGTCTCCTCATTATTTAAATTTTGGATTCGTCCATGATTCACCTATTAATCACCTATATATTCATTTAATTTGTACAAAAACTGGAAGTTGGACATACTATTTTTCATTAACCCACTCAGAAATTCTCTCAATTTTCCCACTAAAAATATGGTGAATACTTGAGTAGATTGAAAAAGAGTGTGTAAGAATAGTTTCTTACGTATATCTGATCTCTATTAATTCGATTTTGGAGAGTGACTCACAATTGCTTTATATTATATCCTTCAATTTTAAACGTCACTTTATATATAAGCACACATCGTAGAGGTGTATGTGAATGACAAGTAATAATAACAACATTACAGCACATAAAGAAATTGCAACTAAAAAGGGGAGAAACTTAAAGTGTTAGACACTATTATTCAACCTTTTCTAATAATAACTAGCTATATATGGGCTGGAAGAAACGAATTGACTTCGCCAATTGTTCTTCAATTATTGTAAAACTAGTAAATTTTTACCCGATAATAGTATATATACAATAATTATACACAGGGGCGGACCTAGCCTGATTTTTTAGGGGGCCGAGTTCATGTACACAAAAAATAATAATAATAATATATAGTTTCACTTTTATTTAATATTTTTTTTCAAAAAAATCATAATATTAAAGAAGATACACATTTTAAAATGAAAAATAAAAATGACAGATATATGCACAACATATTATGTATTATAATACTTAAATAACACAATGACAAGACCAGAATCTTTTATAATGAGAGAGATAAAATATTATAGTTAACTTAATGACTTGACCTTTCATATGAAAATTCGGTGAATTAGCATAGAGATAGATACTACGTATTCTTTATATTCTTTCTTTTTCAAGTTTTATTTAATTTTTTTTATTATTTCTATTAGAAGTTAAATTGAATGACTTAACATTAGACTTTCTTTATTTTTTTACAAGTGTAGTATGTGAATTAATGCATATATGATATACTAATAGTTTGTTTGAAGAGTCTTGCACATTATACAAAATAATAATTAAAATTTAGGGGGGCTAATTTAATTTTTTACCTTTTTTTTCTATATCATTTGAAAAATTCAGGGGGGGCCATTGCCCCCCAAACAAGCAATGAGGTTTTGTCCGTGATTATACATCTAACTAATATTCAACGTGTACTACGTATCATACATGATGTATGTCATACGTAATATTTGTTACGTATGACACATAATACACGTTGAATACTAGTTGGATGTATTTTTGTTTTACAACAAACATTTCCCATTTTTACCCATCCAATAAAAGGGTTTTAATTTTTTTTTTTATCTTTTTTGGTGATAAATGATTCAGTCAATAAACATTGAAGTAGAGAAATAAAAAAAAATAGATACACTTTCAAAGATGAAATAAATACAATGAGAATAAAATACCCCTAGTATCAATAAATACATTTCAATTTGCTATCTATCCATGAAGTAAATAGAGTACGTGCTTTTTTTTATTTGTTTATTTAAACCTCAAATATAACAACCCAAATGATTTCCCAGAGGGCTATAGGGTGTAGCTAGAGATTGAATCAGTTCTTATCTCATATATGTTGTTGCTTATCAAATGTTGCTAATATTATTGCATTAAATTCCATGTGTTATTTTCTCAGATTTTTTAAATTTTTATTTTTTATAAAAACTTATTTAATTTTTTTCTTGATTTATTATATTCTATCATTAAATATAACAATTATTATGATAATTATTGATAAGAGATACTATAGGCTTGATCAATTATATCATGGTAATTATTAACATGAAATATTATAGCTGAATATAATTATGATTTGTTAAAAAAATGAAAGAATTTTACCAAACCTTATTATTCCTTTTTTATTCTATTAATTTCCGTTTTTATTCTATTAATGTGTTATATTTGATGACTTAATATATGTATATTTTATATAGTATATTTGTTTTAAAATCTTACATAAAGAGGTAACTTTCAATCAATATTTTATTATCTGTTTTTTATTTCATCACTTTTATCACAAGATATATGCATTAATATATCCATCACTTTTGTTTATAAAAATTATGTATAGATAAGTTTTATAATCTATACGGGTACAGAAATCAAAAGTGAAATAGATTATACGTCATTCTTATTTCAAAATCACTAAATATATAGATTATATGCATGAATTATAAATATAATAGATTGGATACTTATCTAAAATATACAATTATTGTAAATAGATATAATAGATTGAATTAATCTTAAAATAAAATAGAATAAATTAATTATAGATATTATATGCCGGAATATTATATATATAATACATACTGATGATGGTTTCATTATAGATATTATATGCTAGAATATTATAGATATAATCGATTGAATTAATCTTAAAATACAATAGAATGAAATATTCGATAGAATCATCTATTAATTTAGAATATTTTTACATATTGTAATTGATTATCTTACATAATATGTATTAAATAATATTAAAAATAAGAACTGATTTATATTCCTAAAATAGAAAATAATTGATTGTACATATAAAAATTTAAGAAAATAATCAATTTTGTACATTAATAATATTTATAATATATTAACATGTTTTGATAGCTGAATATAATTATGAATTGTCTTTCATGTTTTTTTTGACTCAGTCATTCTATTATTAAATCTCAATATATATGATTCTTCCATTTAATTCACAAATAAAAATAGAGAGGGAAGAATTAGGTATACTTATATATACTCTATTATTAAACATAACAATTATTATGGTAATTATTGATAGGAGATATTATAGGTTTGATCAATTATATAGGAGATATTATACTTGAATATAATTATGATTTGTTAAAAATAGGAAAATTTTCTTTTTTAACAAATTTGTTTCATAATTATTGATTGATTGAATTTCTCATTAATGATTTTTTTTTTTAAATTTCTTCGGTTACCTAGTTACCAGCCTACTAATCTACTATAAATTTTTTGGCTACTCTATTTGAGTGATCATCATTTAAAAATTTACGGTGTTTACATTATACTCTAATTTTAATATTTTTTTCCTAATCTTTTAACCCTATACTTTTTTTATGACGATGAACGCAATGACTGCTCGATGTGACCCACTCAAGGGTATCACTCTTATACGGGATTGCGGGAGGTTAAATGTACTTGTTGTGACCATATTTTATCTAAAAATGTATTCTTTTTTCATATTTAAATACAACTATTTATATGTATGTGTGATTAAATCCTTCAAAATTTATGTTAGAATGTTCATTAGATTTGATCAATCATTTTAAATTGCAGGAAATGTTGTTTTACAAAATGTGATGTTCAGAACTATATTGTTATTTGAACGTGATATGTCTCAAGTTGCTAGCTTCAAATCCATATGTCATTTTCTGTCTATTTAAAGATGTTTTTATTTTTTGTAGAATTGTTCTTTGTCCCCCTCATTCTTTCTATCATATTATTATATAGATTCACATATATATTTTTTCTTAATTCTCACATAAGTTTTTGCTTGATTTTTATATAGTTATGATCTATCTATTGCTAAGTACGTATTTCCAATTAATTTTTATATAGTTATCATCTATCTATTTCTAAGAAACATCGACCAACTGAATGGATTTAGTCCCATCAGATCTTGGAATCCCTCTCAGATTTCAAAGAAGGCAATTTCCGGTCACTCTCCGCTTTGCTATGACAATCAATAAGAGTCAAGGTCAATCTCTATCTAACATGGGATTATTCTTGCCAAAATCAGTTTTTACACATGGACATTTTTATGTTGTCGTTTCAAGAGTAAAGACTACAGCTGATTTGAAGATTTTGATTTTAGATGAAAATAAAAATATTTGTACATTTACCAAGAATGTAGTTTATAAAGAGGTGTTTCAAAAAATTTACAATTAAGGTTAGACATGTTTTATTTGTTTTAAATCACATTCGTGTTGAAAATATTTATACTTGACATATAATTATCTTTGTTGCCCAATCATTATGTCTTTTTTATCATTTATCACACGTGTTTGACCGTGAATGTTTATAGTTTAATTTATTCAACTTTTATGGAATTTTATTTTAATTATTTTTTTATAATTCATGCAATCTAAAGTTTAACTTAAAGATTGAATTATTAGTATCATTTATTTTTATCCCGTGCATCCCACATGTCAAAATACTAGTATATATATATACTTTCATTTTTTTATCATTTTTGTATAAATTCTTGTGAGTCTTGTTTATTATTGATATCATTGGCAACACTAGAGAAGTACCTAAAGGGTGCTCTGACTTATATATTGTACTTTTTAGAAAAGGGTACTCAAACCTCAACATATTTGGAGGCTTCCAAAAGGAATAGAAGGTAAGAGGGGAACAACCATCATAAAAAACGTAGCAAGAATGTTTATTGGGAGGGTAATCAAGTGCCTATATAATAGAGATAGAATAAAAAAAATACATTCAATAATGTTGAGTAAGTGAGCAACACTATACAATAAAAAAGAATGTGATTATTTATTGAAATAAAATAATAATATGACTTAATTTGCTCATTCATCTAAAAGTTCATAATCATGCTACATCATTCTAATAATAAAATTCATTTCTTTAAAAACTTAGAAATTTACTACTTCAAGCAAGCTCGTTTCTACTATTTCTAATCATTAAATTGATAAAATTTTCCGATAAACTGAACTAATTGTTAGAATATTGTAATTGAAGAAACAAATCAATTATAATCACCAATTTAAGGAACAAATCAGTAGGATATTAGAGAAAATTAAGGAAAATTATTATAATCAATTAGGATATTTTTTCCATTATTAGCACTCTAGTGATCTATATATAGGAAACTTTTGTAGTTAGAATTTAAGATATTATATACAAAAACTATTTCCTTATTTCTCTTGTTTTTCATCCTCTTGTCTAAATTAAACTCTTGATACCATCGTAAGATGGTACCAGATCAGTGTTAAGATCCTGGAAACTCAGAAACCACATCATAAATAAACCCAAAACCAAACCATGTAGTCCTCAAATGACGAAAACAACATCAGCCCAAAACAAAACTCGAACAATCCCTCAACCACTACTAATGAATTGACTTTGCAAATCTTAAATATGCTTCGCAAAAGTCTTAGAAACCAGCAAACTCAAGCCAATCCTGACAATTTGTCAATTGATTTCAAATTAAATGGAGATAACTACCCACTATGGGCAGTGTTGGTGAGGTATTAAGACTCAAAATACCCCAAAGTTATAGTCCGTGAAGCCAAGAGGCTATATGTCCAAATTAATCAAGTCATTGAACTTGTTAAAGAGGTTAGTAAAATGCAAAGCATTTAACAATATGTAATTTGTGATTTATGTTGGATAATTATTTGGTGGACTAGCATAAATTAGTATTTATCCAGATCAATTAATTTATTAATTATTATGTAGCAATTATTATATTTATTAATAGAGTTAACCACCACTTTAGTCCCTCACATTACATAGTTGTTTCATTTTAGTCCTCCACTTTACTTTTTGTTCAATTTAGTCCCTCATATTGCATTATGTGATTCACTTTAGTCCTCTGTTAATACTCCGTTATTACTAACTCGGTTATTGCTTTGCTGATATGTACTATTAAATGACAAGTGGCAAATGACGTGTACAACTAAAGTGAGTAGTTCGATTTAGTCGTTCATATTACACTATTTGTATCAAATTAGTGAATAACATAATGCAATTTGAGGGACTAAATCGAACAAAACGTAAAGTGGAGGAGTAAACTGAATCACGAAATGCAACGTGAGGGACTAAATCGAACAAAAATTAAAGTGGAGGACTAAAGTGAATCACAAAATGCAATGTGAGGGACTAAATCGAACAAAAAGTAAAGTGGAGGACTAAAGTGAAACAGATATGCAATGTGAGGGACTAAAATGATGGTTAACTCTTATTAATATTATTGTTATTGTTCTACATTAATATATTATTGTGAAAGTGTGAAAGTAATTATGTTTGGGCCAGCTGATGATAGGTGGGCTTGACCCATCATTATCTAACCTTGGAGAGTCCCTATTGTTGACCAGTTGACAGTATTTATTCCGCCTTATTAGGAATAAATTAATATAAATAGGCTGCTTAGCATAGCCTAACGTATCATGTCTTTTGGCTCTCTAGTAAACACTCTCATTTCTCTCTTCTCTCTGATCTCTGTTTTCAGACTCAGAATTCTTGGTGTGAGGAGCAACAACGAACGAGATTCAATTGGTATACAGGTTCTGTTTCTGTTTCTCATGTTACTCTTTTGATTCTTTGTATTGTCACATGCTATAATCAAAACTAAAGATATATTGTTATTGTTTTCCTTCAATTGGTATCAGAGCCAATTTTTAGTTTTGATTATGACTGTGTATGTTTGTTATCTTTGTTCCAATTTCGGTTTTAATTTTGGTGTTATTTTTGTGATAATCCTAATTTTGATTTAGGGTTTTATTTTGTTGTTTGAGACTGATTTTTGATAATACATGATTAAACTTTTGTTAAAATCAGTTTTATGATGAACCCTAATATTAAAATTAGGATTTATTGTTTTAACCGATTAAAGCCGAAATTGATTGAGGGATATTGTTGCTCTTAGCTTGTTAATCTGATTGAATCGACATATAATATGTTTGATTTCGATATGTATATAGAGAGAATTTGTAGTTTGAACATATGAACCCTAATTTAGAACCAAAACCCCTTTTGATTCTGGTTTTAATTTTTTGGGTTGTTTCATAACGCGAAACCATAGGGCTTTTGTAGAGAATTGAATTATGAACAAAACTCATTTTGAATCGTCGATTTTCGTTGAGTATTGAGTGAGAAATCGAAGAAAAACCACTTCTCAAACCTCTTCTCTTTTGACCAAATTCTGTATTTTTCTAGGAATTTTTGGTTCGAATTGATTGCATAATCATGAAGAGGACAATCTCACGATTCCATAGACACCAAGAACGCATGAAACGGAGCTCTGTAGAGAGAGATATCGAAGAGAGAAGTTTGCGGGTTCGCGGATCGCGACGAACCCGACCAACTCGGTTCACTACCCGGCTGGAGGTTAGGGACGATGAATAGTGTCTAGGCACTCCAGATTGCGCCACGTGTCAATCTGTGGAGCGTCAGATTTCCAGTTGCGAATAGCGCCACATGTCATCCTTTGTGCCGTTAGATTGAAGCAGACTCTGTTCTCCTGATTGCGCCGCTTGGTCTCTCCTACGCCGTCCGATTCGAGGGGCTCCCTACCTCCAGATGGCGCCACGTGTTTCTTCCTTAACCGTCGATTAGGCGGGTGCTGACTCCTGTAATTTCACCACGTGTCATGAGGGCATCTGTAGAGATGCAGTCGCGCGTGTCGTCACGCGCCAGGCGAGTGGTGGCGCATGGGAGCGCGTGGTGGCGCGTGGGAGCACGTGAGCGCGCGTGAGAATGTGTGGCGACGCGTGGTTTGTGAGTGGCGGCGCGTGTTGTCTTGTGGTGGTGCGTGGCAGCGCGTGAGGGGTCTTGTCCGCGCGTTTTGGCGTGTTTTGTATGTGTAAGTTCGCGTCATGTGTAAATCGGTGCAGAGTGCGTATTATAGTGCGTACCAATGCGTGAATAACGTGTTTTGGGTTCGTTTTTCACCAAACTTTTGTTCTAAATTAATATTTTAATTAAATATTAATTATTGGTGATATCATTGGTATTTTTTTTTGAATAATTTTGGCACCGATTATAATTTGATTCATTATCTGAGTTGAATATTGTTTTGTAAATTATATTGTGCATTTTGTTTAAAGTTTTTATTTTGACATATTTGTACTCCCATATTATGTTGCACAGTATTTTTTATAAATATTTTCTATCTGATTTATGTCGTTCAAGTGGGAGAATATTTAATAATTTATTATTTTGTGAACCGACGTAAATCAGAATTGGATTTTAGCTTTTGTGAGTCTTTGAAATTCGAATCATTTGGGTTATTTATTATTATTATTATTATTGTTTTGCTAAAATCCTATTTCTCATAAAGAGAAATTTATTGTGGGTAAGAAAGATAATATGTTTTATTTTGTACATCTTTCTATGTTTTGGTTCACAACCCTTTTTTTTAGTTCTTTTTGGGAGATATTTGGTTTTTTGACTCACAAGTTTTCTCTTGGTATAAATTATTATGCTTAACTTATTGTATTTCAATAAGTTATTGTTAACTATGTGAGCATATATTGATATAAATGAAATTTTGTTTTTCTCCCATTATGGTTGTGACAAAATAACCCAATATTTATAATTCTTATAATGTTAACAAATGTTGCATTGTTAAGATTTAAATTGTGATGAGCATTTCACATAATTGAGATTAATATCTTTTGAATAATTTTGTATTTTTTTGTTCATATAATTTTGTTGAATATTTTTCATGGTTGAGAGCTCGCCTTCGCGGGATGGACCATGTAAGATATTATTGTTTTTTATTTATAAATATTGATAAAATATTATTATTCTCAATCATGAATATTATTGTGTTGCTCATTAAATGTTGTTGGATATTTTTCATGGTTGAGAGCTCGTCTTCGTGGGATGAACTATGAAAAATATCATTGAATATTGTTATTTTTATAAATATATTGATATATTGTATATTATTGACTATTTTTTCATGGTTGAGAACTTGCCTTCGCAGGACGGACCGTGATAAGATAGTATTGTGTTTTATAGAAATTTTTTGATGTCTTGCATGATTGAGGGCTCACATTCGTGGGACGGATTATGTAAGGCATAATGGTGTTTTAAAATTATTGTTTCTATTTTTGCATTAAAATTTGTGTTGATAAAAGTCTTGCCTTTTGACTTGCTTTCATTTATGCAATTTTTGATGAGTTGTAATCGTATTTTAAGGTTCTCAGTATCCTCTCGATATTAGCCTTAAAGATATGGTGATCTTTATTTAATGCTCAATGCTTCCTGTGGGTGTTCATTTGGATTTTGTTTTCTTTTCTTGTGTTGTTGAAAACAACTTGTTTTAAAAAGGGTGACAATTATGTAACCCGGGAGATTATGTTGCTACTCATAATGACTTGAAAATTTTGTTTTTGCTTCCGCTGTCGTTAATCTAATGTATTTTCAAGTCTACATTGAGTTAGTAAGAAATTGTAAATTGGTTAGTGCATTGAGTTAGTGATAGTCTTTTTGTAACTATTGTTATGGCTCTGCTTATTATGAGACATTTTGTAAAGTTTGATTTATGTAGTCCAAGTGGGAGAATTGATAACTTTTATTGTGGACTAACATAAATCAAATGATTGTCAGTAATGACTGACATTTTTGTAGAGACCCTAGAGGTTAGTCTCATAATAATATATTGTTATTGAATGTCTTGGCATGTCGTTTGACCAAGTTGATTTAAGGATTGCTTTTGTGTTATATATGATATTGTTGTTGTGCAATCCTTAATTTCTAACCGTATGCTAATTTTGTTGTTTATTGAGAGTGTTTTGGTATACTATTGTGTCCATGTATAATGTATACATATTATTGATAATATGATAATTGATTTATGTAGTCCAAGTGGGAGAATTGTTGGTCTTGCTATTGTTGTGGACTACATAAATCAATTTTAGTTATTATTGGATATTGAGTATCAGATTAACATATATCATTTGATTAATTATTGTGATATTGTGAACACTCTCAATTAAGGATATGTGGTGGTCTTTGTTGGTTTGGTTTGTATGGGCAAACTCAGTTTGTCTTTATCCAACACAGTGTATATAATGAGGTTTTATGATATATTGGTTTAGTGGGAGTCTGTCTCACGTATTGTTTGAACCTTATGCTTAAGATTGTCATATTAAGACCAACATTTATTTATTGTTATCATGACAATATTCATGTATTGTCGTATTTTGTTTAATGTGGTTTTCAGCAATTATAGTTATTTATTCCTTTGTTTATAGAGACATTTTGGACACAATCTCATGTTGATATTGTAATGAGATTATTTGTCTTAATCTCATATTGCATCTTGGGCGGATGTTAGGGACTATTGTATTTCACATTCATAAAGCTCATCGAGATGTGAGTGTTTTATTTCTGTATGATATCTTTGCTCTTTCGGGTGAGATTTTCTATAGAGATGAGATACTACATTTCATTTTGGACCTTATGGTTAACTATATTGTGATGTTTGACATTTTGTTATGATCACACATTGTGTGAATTAATCTGAACTAGTCTGACTTCTTTTACTCTAATTTGTGCTGTCCAAGTGGGAGAATGTTGGAATTTTATTTTGTGGACTTACACAAATTAGGAAATAGTGCAGATTAATTTTATTGCCAAAATATTTTATGAATTGATCTGGATTGATATTAATCTCGTGCTCTAATTTATGCTGTCCAAGTGGGAGATTGTTGGATAATTATTTGGTGGACTAGTATAAATTAGTATTTATCCAGATCAATTCATTTATTAAATATTATGTAGCAATTATTATATTTATTAATATTATTGTTATTGTGCTACATTAATATATTATTGTGAAAATGTGAAAGAAATTATGTTTGGGCCAGCTGATGATAGGTGGGCTGGACCCATCATTATCTAACCTTGGAGAGTCCCTGTTGTTGACCAGTTGACAATATTTATTCTGCCCTATTAGGAATAAATTAATATAAATAGGCTGCTTAGCCTAACCTAACGTATCCTGTCTTTTGGCTCTCCAGTAAACACTCTCCTTTCTCTCTTCTCTCTGATCTCTGTTTTCAGACTCAGAATTCTTGGTGTGAGGAGCAACAACGAACGAGATTCAATTGGTATACAGGTTCTGTTTCTGTTTCTCATGTTGCTCTTTTGATTCTTTGTATTGTCACATGCAATAATCAAAACTGAAGATATGTTGTTATTATTTTCCTTCAATTTAACAATATGTTTCAGAGTTATTAAGCAACAGATTATACAATTACAAACACTTAGACAACATATATCAAATTACAATCAATCTTTAAACATTTCTCATCATCTAGCTTCTCAACATTCTATCTTCTTATGTCCATAATCACTTTCTTATGATCAGATAATGTCAATTTCAATTCATATACATTTAATACAACATGTAAACAAATGATTAAAACTTCCAAAACAATCAGATCTTGTAAAATAATAAACCAGATTATTAAAAATTAGATTACAATGTTGCAGAATTTTTTGTTTCAGAACCTAAAACAGAGTAATTTCAAACTTCCTTTGACAATGCAATCTGAAATGCTTTCTTTGATTAATTCAATGTATAACTAAGTTGTTTAAACATATAACTTCATTACCCAATGAATTGATTAGGTTGACTTTACAAATATCACAGAATCTTTAACTTTCTTTAATTTCAACAAACTTATTCCAGCCTCTGTTCTTAACAGTTTTGATTCATTTCAATTCAAATCAATCAAACAATTAATCAACACTTAGTAAACAATTTGTAAACACAAATATCAAGAGTTAAAAGTTTAAAAGGTAGAGAAAGAAAACCAATTATATACTAGTTCAACTATATTAGAGCATATATCCAATTCTTCAATCTCTAAGATTGAGTTCCACTATTTGAGTTCTTTGAAAAGATTACAACAATAGATATGTTTTTCAACCTTCTCAGGTTTGCTACAAGCCTCAACTTGCAGGATTTGCTTTACAATATCCCCTTGCAAAGTCTTCTTGCTTTGAGATGTACCCTCCCAAAGACTTTTCCCGCTTCAAGATATCCTCTCTTGAAGACTTTTCCTTGCTCTAAGATATCCCCTCTTAGAGACTTTTCCTTGCTTCAAGATATCACCTCTTGAAGACTTTTCCTTGCCTTGATCACACAAGGACTTTTCCTGTAATCTTGCTTCGAAAACAAATGTGATTGATATGTTGTTGTTGTCTCTATTCTTCTCAGAATTTCTCCAATGATCACAATCTTTAACTTGAGTTTCTAGTCTTCTAATGTAATTGTGATTCTCTCTTTTCTTTTCTCTCACTTTTCCAAGTGTATTTTCAATTCTTGCTCATTACTTTTTTCAGACTTTCTTTTCAGAATTTTTCTGCATTTTTTTCACTTTTCTTTTCCTTGTGTCTGATCTTTCTTTTCTCTCTCTGTTTTTCTTTCTTTCACATTCAGATGTATTTTTTTCTTCTCTTCTTACACTCTTATAACAAACTAAATGACATCTCTTATATAGAGATGTTTTTACAAGCTGAAGTGCCAGCTGTAATAACATAATCTAATTTAGACACGTGCTCTAATAATGAAAATAACAAAACTTCCAAAATGAATATTGATAATGCCGGTTTTGCTAATATTTTATTCCCTTAATTTGAGCAGTTGTATGTAATTCTTTACTCTATTCTTAGCCTTTTGATGTGTTTATTGCAACTTTGATTAATTTGGAGCTTAATGGAAATAAAGGCTAATTGAATGTGTTTTATGATGTTTTTGCAATTCAAGGATGACCTTTGCACTTGATCTTTGGTATTGGGTGTTTGTGGTGTAGGTTATGGCAATTATTGGAGCAATGGACATCAAGAACAGAGAAAAGAAGAAGATCAGTGATTTTTTGCCCAGGGTCGTGCGCCCCCGGCTCCCCATGAGCGCTCCGACCCCCGTAGCAGCTTTGAAATTCCTCCCGTGCAAAACCTAGTGCGTACCGGCGCCCCATATGTGCCCGTGCGCCCGTTTGCAGTATTTTGACAGCAAGGACTAATTTGCAAATTGACGTGAGGGATTTAATTGCAACACCTTGGGAGTTGTTTCCACTATTTATACCAACATTAGCTCGATCAGAAACACAACTTTTTCATACATTCTCATACCTAGACTTGCCTCCATATTATTTTTAGGTTTTTACTCATTAGGATTCATTTACATTTGACTTTTGCCCTATTTTCCATCCGTTTTCGATTCCGGTTTGTTTCTTTCAATGTTATTCGTCAAGGTACTTCGATTTTTCTTTCTTCTCCTTCACCCTTGACTGAGTTGTAAGTTACTTTTTGGATTTAATTCAGCAACGTTATTCGTTCTTCATCAATTTAAGTGTTTTTACGTTATTTAATTTCACATTCAATCCTTGTTTTACTGTTTTTCTCTTAATAGTTTCTGATTTAATTCTATTCCTTTTAATTCATATCTCTAAAAATCAGTTTGTGTTTTTGCTTCTCTTCATGAGTCACTAAGTTTCTTGGTGGTTCATGAGGGTGTGAGCACCATTGGAGTAAATTGAGACTTTGAACTTTATTCTTGCATTAGTTTTCGTTATTAATGCACTTGGTATGTTTATGTGTTAGTAGATTAATTTGTAAGCTCCAGAACCCTTATGAAGGAAATCTCAGTATTTCTCTCAATGCTATGAAAGGTTTTAATGATAACAATCTAAGTTATAGTGATAAAAATTTTACTTAAGACAGTGCTAACATGTGTGCTAAAGTGTATTCAGAAAGTTTACATGAGTTTCATTCTTATGTGAAAGACTAAAAATCAACATCTAGTAACCTCAAGTTTAAGGATAAAATCAAAGCTCAAAAGACATTGAAAGGGTGTCTAAGAAGCATGAAGGTGAAAAATGTGTTCCTGAGAAAGAAACAAAGTCCTCTCAAAAGGGTCTCAGAAGACCATGAAGAATTTGTTTCTCAGAAGGATGTTCTCTCAGAAAGGTTCGTCTCAGAAGTCCGTACATCTCTCAGAAAGAAGTCTTCTGAAACCAACCAAGTCTCATCAGTCAGAGGAATTGAAACTAACTTGGAAAGCTAGAACAACAAGAAAACAACAAGCTAAAAACATTGGAATTTGTGCATTGTGCATATCTGAAAAGTTCCAGGATTTCCGCTGGCTACAGCAGGTATCCGTTATGAAGCTTCTAGAGTGACACACAAAGCCACATCAGCGCTGGAAGTTCAATTTTTCGCGGGATTAAAGCTCTATAAATACAAGATCAATTGTTGAGTTCAACACGAGTAAGAAAACAAATCAAAGTGCTGAAACTCTGCAGAATTAAAATCTTAATTGTGAAATCTTTGAACTCACTCAGAAGGACATCTCTAGTTTGAGTTTTTCTTTGATTGTGAAAAATCATCTAGCATTGTATTGGTTTAAATCCTTACATTTGTAAGTAAAATCCAGAAGTCTACTAAGGCGTATTTAAGTTGTATCTTAAATCTTAGTAGTGTTTTTCAAATCAAAATTATTTGTAAAAACGCTAAAGCCCTTCTATGTTTGAAGGCACGATAAGTCATCAGATTGGAGGCAACGGAAAGTCCTCTTGTGTTTGAAGCAAGTAAAGTCCTCTTGTGTTTGAAGCAAGTAAAGTCCTCTGTTGAGAAGCAAATCAAAGTCCTTTGGTGTTGGAGGCAAGAAGAGTCCTCTTGTCGAGGCAAGGAAATCCATTTCTGTTGAGAATTGGTGAAAAATCCTTTACTGTGTTAAAGGCAATTGTTGTTTGAGAAGGCACGATAAGAATAATATCTAAGAAAACTCTCAACTGAAGGTTGAGGACTGGAGTAGAGTGGTTATAACCGAACCAGTACAAAATTCTCGTGTGTGATCTTTTCTCTCTAAGCTTTCATTTAATTATATCTTGAGAAAACATCAACTCTGATTTTAAAAGAAGAACTTTATGATATCTTGTTAAGTCTATTCTAAAGAAGTGTTAAAACAAACATATATAAAACCAAACTTCTCATAGACTCATAAAGGTAGCTTTCTAAGAAAGTTAAAGTTCTCAGAAACCTTAACTCTCTCAGAAGTGTACTTCCGCTGCATCTCAGAAGTTAGCTTTCTGAGAAGTAATTATTTTAAGAAAAGGTTTAAAAAGAAAGCACGATCCAACCCCTCTTTCTCGTGTAGATATACACCTTCAATTGGCATCAGAGCTCAGGCACTTAGGGGTTGAGCACTTAAAAGTGTTAAAGAAAACGATCCAAGAAGGATGGACACACGAGTTGCTTTTATCTCTGATGGAGCATCAATCAACAGACCTCCAATGTTTCTTGGAGACTGTTTCGATTATTGGTGCGACAGAATGACTCTATTCATCAAGCATACTATTAGCTCCAAGAACCCTACATTGTCATAAGATGTTTTGAATGATAAAAATCTATAAGTGTTGGATAAGAATTTTGCTTGTGAATACTAATGGTTTCATCAAGTGTTTCAGGAGGTTAACCTATGAGGTATTAAAATATTAAGAAAACACTTGAAGCAAAAGAGCACCTAAGAGGCACATAACATAAGCTTAAGGAGCTAAGAGGCGCATAGCACAAGCTAAAGCTAGAGGCTCATAGCATATGCTAAAGCTAGAGGCTCATAACATAAGCTCAAAGCATCAAGGGAAGCTTCTTGCACCACAAGCAAGCTATAGGTGGAGCATAGCATAAGCTCAAGACACCAAGGGAAGCTTCTTGCACCACAAGCAAGCTATAGGTGGAGCATAGCATAAGCTCAAGACACCAAGGGAAGCTTCTTGCACCACAAGCAAGCTATAGGTGGAGCATAACATAAGCTCAAGACGCCAAGGGAAGCTTCTTGCACCACAAGCAAGCTATAGGTGGCGCATAGCAGAAGCCCAAGAAACCAAGGGATGCTTCTTGCAACACAAGCAACCTCTAGGTGGAGCAAAATACAAGCTCAACACATCAAGGAAAGCTCAAGCTAGTAAGCAAATCTACCTAGTAACCAAAGCTAATCACCTAGGCTTGGTGATAGTAGAACAAGCTAAGCACACCAAGGAAGCTAAAGCAAGCTTAAGCTCAAGCAACCTCAAGCTCAAGCTCAAGCAAGCATAGGCGCATGGAAGCATGAGCCCAAGCATTAAAGTCAAGTTCAATATTTCCTTATTTGGAAGTGGACTTGGATGTCTATAAATACCCCATCATTTGAAAAGAACATCAAGAGAATCAAGAACAAAAAAGTCAAAACTCTGTAAAAAATACAAACAATTATTTGTACTCGAATTCATATACATTTAGATCAAAAGGGGTAATTCGTAAGGTTTTAGCTAAGATCAATTTGAATATCCTTGCATTTGCAATTGCATTTGCAAGTTAAGCTTTAAAGATCAAATAAGAGCAAAACTTAGTTGCACCTAAGTTCTTATTTGATTCTTAGAATCACAAGAATCTCTTCAATTCACTGTTTGTAGAAGTCCTTCTAGTTGTGAAGGCAGAAGTCCTTGAAGGTTCAAGGCAGGGTAGAAAGACCTTCAATGTTGAAGGCAAGGAAGTCATCTCTAGGTTGAGTGTTAGCTCCAAGAGCCCTACATTGTCATAACATGTTTTGAATGATAAAAATCTATAAGTGTTGGATAAGAATTTTTCTTGTGAATACTAATGGTTTCATCAAGTGTTTCAGGAGGTTAACCTATGAGATACTAAAAATATTAAGAAAACACTTGAAGAAAAAGAGCACTTAAGAGGCGCATAACATAAGCTTAAGGAGCTAAGAGGCGCATAGCACAAGCTAAAGCTAGAGGCTCATAGCATATGCTAAAGCTAGAGGCTCATAACATAAGCTCAAAGCATCAAGGGAAGCTTCTTGCACCACAAGCAAGCTATATGTGGAGCATAGCATAAGCTCAAGACACCAAGAGAAGCTTCTTGCACCACAAACAAGCTTAGGTGGAGCATAGAATAAGCTCATCAAAAATCCTGTCAAAAATCCTAACAATTCTTTGTACTCGAATTCATACATATTTAGATCAAAAGGGGTAATTTGTAAGGTTTTAGCTAAGAACAATTTGAATATCCTTGAATTTGTAAGTTAAGCTTTGAAGATCAAATAAGAGCAAAACTTAGTTGCATCTAAGTTCTTATTTGATTAATAGAATCACAAGAATCTCTTCAGTTCACTGTTTGTAGAAGTCCTTCTAGTTGTGAAGGCAGAAGTTCTTGAAGGTTCAGGGCAGGGTAGAAAGACCTTCAGTGTTGAAGGCAAGGAAGTCATCTCTAGGTTGAGGTGCAGTTAGTCACTTCAGGTGTGAAGTGCAAGAATTCCCCAGTGGTGTGCTGAGGCAGAAATCCTTCAAGTGTTTGGAGGTGGTGATTAGTAAACTCTCAAGTGAAGCTTGAGGACTGGACTAGGCACATTGCCGAACCAGTATAAAAACTTACTGTGTGCACTCTCTCTACCTCTATCTCTTACATAGTAATTTCACATAACATAGAGCACACACACTTGCACCTAACTTGATTAAAGCAACATAACTTAGCCACCTAGAGCCAAAGCTCAAAGGCTAGATCAATTAACTTAATCTACAAGCACAAAGCAATTATAACATAAGCAAGCCTTACACCTAAGGCTAAGCAAACTCGAAACTTAAGCTTGCATTATTCTCTAATCCGTTGCACTCTTTAACAAGACAAGCTTATAGCTTGATCAGACTTGCAAGTTTCAGGTAACAAAGTTTTTGAGTAGACGTGATTCAACCCCCCTTGTCACGTCACAAGCACCTTCAATTGGCATCAGAGCTCAACCTTGGGGTTGAGCACTCTAACAAGTGTCAAGGAAAAGATCAAGGGACCTATGGCAACCAATAACGCATACATTGCTTATGGCGCCTCAACAAGCAGACCACCAATGTTCCTTGGTGGTGACTATGGATACTGGAGGGATAGGATGACACTGTTCATCCAATTCACTAGCCTGGATTTGTGGGACATCGTAGAAAATGGAGATAATCCATTTCCAACAGGGCCAAAACCCACATGGATAGCTGCACAGAAGGAGCAGGTCCAGATGAACAAAAAAGCTAAATAAATACTCCTATGCGCTTTAACCAAAGAAGAATACAACAAGATAGTGTCTTGTGATTCAGAAAAGGAGATATGAGACATGTAACACCCTACTAGATAGCCCTTAACGCTTAAGTCATTTTAGGCTATTTCATAAGGGTTAGCTCCTGTTATCATGTTTTATCTTTGTATTTAAAATATCATACGCGGAAAATAGGCGGGAGTAAAATTTTCGCAATTCGTTACGATACAAAAATATGGGCTTTGCGTAATATGTAATCGATAATATAAAGCGACATAATGAATCATACATTGAATAAACATCGTCATATCATATAAACTCCCATAAAGTACCAAAACATAAATAAATACTAGGTGTAATCCTGCGAGCCCCAAAATCAAGACTCATGAGACTCCATAATAAATACAAGTAAAATAAATAGCTGCCGGCTAACATAGGTCCGGACTCAGAAAATATAAAGAAATAAATATAGCGGAAACATAAAAACTATCGTATATGCATAAATAAATAGAACATGTCTCTGGTATATCAGGAACTATATCATAAACTAAGTCTGCACGGGCTCCTCGTGTGCTCCGACATCCTGCTCATTCAGATTCTCTAAAAGGTGGGGGAAAACATATGGTGAGTACATAATGTATCTCAGTAGAGGAAGCCGCCCCGGGTTTAATTATAAAATAAGTGAAGTATGAATGAGTTCAGTTCAGATATAAGTTAAAAATAATCTTTTCCCGGAACGTCTTACCTAAGTGCGTCTTGTTCCTTTTAAATTAACGTACATACATAACATAAATAATCATCAATGTGTGGTGTACTAAGTGCTCGACTATCATACATATAAACATAACAGTAAAATAACATTCTTTGTCTGTAACGTATATCTCATATCTTTACTTAAATTATCTTGAGTCTTTTAAGAATACTTAGTATGCCTGTTGATCCATCTTATTTAAAGCACGCCCTTTTGGTGCCTGTGGATCATTTACATTGTTTTGGCCTGCCCACCCTTCTGTAACCTCCGCATCGCCGACCCTAGGTATGAGCTCATCCTATATATAATGGGTAAAGGGGGTAATTCACCTTCCGCTAGTGAGTCGTTACAACCGAGGTTGCCAGCCCCCTGTAACGTTTATCACGAACGGAAAGACTACTCTGTGTGTCTTAACTTTCTTTCTCTTTGCACATTAGTCTCTTTATCATATACATTGCATTATATCATAATATTATAACATTACATCGTAGCATTTAAACATACATACAACTCATAACATGACGTAATAATCACATACGAATAATACATAACATATATTAACATATATTCATACATTTATATCATGACAACATGTAAACATATATTACAACTCATATAATCATATATAAATCATGCATAAATCATATATAACACTCATACAAGTCGTAGAACGCACTAGGGTACATAAAGGGTCAAAACAGTTAATTTTCGTAAAATCAGCAGTGTTGTAATCGATTACCACGGGTCTGTAATCGATTAACAGAGAGCTATGTTTTCTCGCGATTGGAAATTCTCAGCTCGTAATCGATTACGAACCTCTTGTAATCGATTACGAATGCGAAAACTCAGATTCTAGAGTTTCTAAAACACGTTTTCACAAGCCAATGACTAAACTTTAATCTAGAATCATCCCAATCAATAGAAAACATAGATAAGCATAAATCAATCGGTAAAATACTTTCTAAACACTTTTCAATCGGTAAAAACTCTTTCCCTTTGAAAATCAATCGGTAAAACATTACCCTTTTATGAACCCTAATGGGAAAACGAACAACAACCACAATCTCATCAAAAACACATCATCATGCATGAAATTACAGAGAATAAAGAATGCCTAAAACCCTACCTCTTGTAGACTTCCTATGTAACGCGTAGAGACACCCTTTCTCGACGTAGAACGCGTCCTAACTTTCTCTCACTAGCCCCACGAACGGTAGGAATACAAAGATGGCTCCTTTTCAAGAATTGCAATCAGTAGAAGGGTTCTATTTGATGAGAGGATTAAGAATATGTAATTTGTTTTGTGATCAGGTAAGGTTTGATATGAATTTGGTGGTTTGGAATGACTATGGCTTTGAGTTCTTGAGAGAGAGAAAGAACAATGGAGGCACAAAGGTTAGAGAGAGTGTTTGGAGTGTTTCTGAAATAGGGATTTAAGGTTTTTCCTGAATTGGCACGGCTAGGCAGGTTATAGAGACGTTGTGGGGCCCATACGTAACTTAAAACACATTAAAAACGCTCACAGCGCAGGTCGTAATCGATTACCACGAGGTTGTAATCGATTACGGTAATCAATTACGGTAATCGATTACGGTAATCGATTACGGTAATCGATTACGATAATCGATTACAGACAGAATGTAATTGATTACGGTAATCGATTACAGACAGAATGTAATAGATTACCGACAACAAAAATGCCCAGATATGAAAGGGCTGTAATCGATTACCATCCCGTGGTAATCGATTACAAGGCTACAAAATAGCCTCAAAGCACCCCAAAAAGGTCCCAACTCGTGCTATAAACATCCATACATCATTCCTTACATCATGAATCATATAAACATCAAATAAAACACATATGTGCACCTAAATCACCCAACATATAATGAATACACATATTCATACACATAAATCACATAGCTCATGATAAACACACATAAACCATATAACACATATACATACACTTAGATCACATAACATATAATGGTTTACTAAAAGAAACTTGTCCACCCAAACTTAATTCAATTCTAACCAAGGTCAATTACCCTTAATCTCACTTAATTATAACCTAATAAAAGTCGGGGTGTTACAGGACAGGCTTGAAGTACTGCATGAAGGCACTAGTCAGGTTAAGGAGGCAAAGATTTCTATGCTTGTACATAAGTATGAGTCCTTCAAAATGGAACAAGGTGAAAGCATAGATGACCTAGCAATCAGATTCCTCAATATAATAAATCAACTTAAAGTGCTTGGGAAAACGTATCCAACCTCAGAGATGGCTATGAAAATCCTAAGAAGTTTGACTCCAAAATGGAGACCAAAATTGACAGCTATTCAAGAGGCCAAGGACCTCAAGAAACTTTGTCTAGATGAACTCCTTGGGTCTCTAAAGACTCATGAGATAGAGTTAGTTGCAGAAGAAGAGTCAAGCTCCTCTAGACACTAAAAGAGTTTGGCTCTGAAGAGCACCTCTATCAGGAAACACAACAAAAACAAGGCTCTTAAGGTAGTTGAAGAATCTGAAACAGAAGAAGAGGCAGAAGAGGACTTGGATGAAGAAGAGATGTTCAAGCTTGTCAGGAAGATGACAAGAGCATGGAAGAATCGCCCCAAGAAGGGAAAAGAGGCTCTAGCTAGAAAGGAGAAGAAGGGAAAAACCAAGCTAGAAAACACCACTTGCTTTTAGTGCGGTGAAAAAGGGGCACTTCAAGAATGATTGTCCCAAGAACAAGCAGACCAAGAAGAAGTTCTTCAAAAAGAAAAAGGCCTTGGCTGCAACGTGGAGTGAGTCAGAGGCTGAAAACTTAGACTCAGAGGAAGAAACAGAGGAGGAAGCTAACCTCTGCTTCATGGTTGATGCTCACACTGATTCGGACTCAGAATCTGGTGATGAAGACACTGAGATGCTTCTGTGTTTAATTTGTAGAGAAGGCTGAGACTGCCATGTACCAAGCACAGAAGACAAACGCTCTTCTCATCAAAGACTTAGAAAAAATGGTGAATGGAACCAAGATGCTGGACATGATGCTAGGTGGGCAAAAGCCATACTTAGATCACACAGGCCTTGGGTACACACCAGTGTTTCATGAAGACACTTTGATACCACCAACATATAGAGAGCCTATACCTACCTGTCTCTTTTGTTTTAAACATGGGCATAGCAGAGAGAGATTTCCAATGCTCAAAAGAGGAACCACAACCAAAGCCAAGAGTGGCACTAGGAAAGGTACCTCCAAGAGAACTTGGAACCCTCAACAACCTAAGCCAAAGGCTAACACAAAAGGACCCAAGAAGGCATGGGTACGAAAAACACATTTTTCTGTGATTGCAGGTATATCATTGAGCTCAACACCACCACCTCAATGAGGAGTGGTAGATCGCTAGTGGCTGATCTAGGCAAGCCACACAAAGGTCATATGTGTGCAAGGAGATGCTAGCCACATAGAAGGACTTATCGAACCATTGTAAGCTCAAGAACCCAAATTCATTAAATCTAAAAGAAATGTTCACAGAATTGGAGCCAGTATATGGACGTCTAAATGATCTCAACTAAGATCGTGAGACAAATAGAAGTTGTAGCTCTCGATCGTAGCTTTCCAACAAGTCAAAGATCACCTAATTCCGATATCTGCAACTCAAGATATGACTGAAACAATGAGGTATGCCACATAGAGAATACAAATTCGCGAGATTACATCAAAGAGCTAGTAGTTACTTCTAGAGTTGTGGTAAGCAACCAACTCTTGGCTTACCACCCAAGGTATGACAAGACTCCCAATCTTTTGTGATAATACTAGTGCAATAACTATAGCTAAGAACCCCATTCAACATTCTAGGTCTAAGCACATAGATATAAAACACCATTTCATAAGAGACAATGTGCAAAAAGGTGATAGAGTTAAAATTTGTAAATACGGAAGATCAAGTGTCTGGCATATTTACAAAGCCTTTAGCTGAAGATCGTTTCAATATGTTGAAGGATATGTTTAGCTTAAAACCTCTTTGAAAAATTTTAAGGTTATGAAAAATCTAAAATTTTCAAGAAGTTAGCTATACCTCCCCAAATGGTAGTATTGTATGTACTAGACTACTAGGTTGAGTACATGAGCTAGATAAAGCTAGGAAAGCAAAAATTTTAAAGTGAACCTCAAAGGAGGACGAGAAGTAGCGCATAGGGTACTAGAAAGTAAGGAGGAATGACCTCTTTGCAATTAAAAAGTCAACTAAGTTCTAGAGGGTCAACCATTGCTTATTAGTTGATCAACTTAAAATTCTAGTGGACCCCACTCAATTGCGCCCCATATATATTATTTAATTTTTATTTTTGTTATTTAATTTTGCAAGATTGAAAAATTAATATTAATTTAATTATTAATTGTCTTGCAATAATATAAGATATGAGAGCATCTTGGGAAATCTCATTAAATGCTAAGATATCCTCATGGAGCCTTCCCAGTGGTTGTGACACTCTCATGGAGCCTTCCTATTGGTTGTGACACTCTAATCACATTTTTTTTCATTAATTAATTGCTCAACCAATCACACATCAATCTTCTTTTTCCCAAATCCCTTGAATTTTTTTCCCTCTCACCTCTCAATCTATTTTTTCGCCCTTTCTCTCTCTCCTTCAAGCCTCCACTCATTTTTTTTAGCCCCCACTCATATTTCCACCTAGCCTTTGCTCATAATCCTCACCTAGCCTCCACTCATATTTTCACCTAGCCTATGCTCATAATCCTCACCTAGCCTCCACTCATATTTTCCACCTAGCCTCTTCTCATATTTTTCACCTAGCCTCCACTCATATTTTCCACCTAGCCTCTTCTCATATTTTTCACCTAGCCTCCACTCATATTTTCACCTAGCCTCCACTCATATTTTCACCTTGCCTCCTCTCATTTTTTTTAGCCTAGCCTCTCATCACCTCATCACCTCACCTCATCTCCATCACCCTCACCCTTCATAAAGCTTTCCCCTTTTCTCATAAATTAAGCTCAAACCTTTACACCTAAAGCTCAAACCTTTACCTTTAAAACCTTCACTTTTATACACAAAGTCATCACCTTTACCTCTCTATAGCCTTCACCTTCATAAAGCTCTAACCTTTACACTTAAAGCCTTCACCTTTACCTTCCTATAGCCCTTACCCTCAGAAAGCTCTAACCTTTACACCCAAAGCTCTCACCTTTACACCTAACAATCACCTCACCTCTCACGACCTCCCTCTCTCTAACCCTCACACCCCTCACAACCTCTATCCCCAACCTCTCTACCTAAGCCTCATACCACTCATCTAAAACCATCCTCATCACATCAATCTCATGCATACCCTCACCCCTACCATAACACATCACCAAACTCTCACAACTCACCTCCTAACCCTCTCAAACTTCACCACTCATCACCTATACACATAACCTTCATCTTAACCTCTCAAACTCGACCTTTAACCCTTCAACCACCAACAAACCATAGCCTTTTCTTGCCCTAGCCTTTTTTCTTGTAAGCTTCAAACCAAATCCTTGTATCATAACTACGGGTTCAAAAGGCATAACTAGAGGCAAGACAAAGGTGTGATCTTGAAGGAAGTGAATGAAGACAAAGGTTGAAACTTTTTGGTGAAATCATGTTAAAAGTTCACAAAGGTTGAAACTTTTTGGTGAATCCATGTTAAAAAGTTCACAAAGGCTGAAACTTTTTGTTCAAACCTTACCCAAGAATCAAATAAAGGTTGAAACTTTTTGTTCAATCGAGAAGGTTGCACATGTCCAGGGGGAGATTGATCAAGGTGAGAACCTTTAAGATACCAACAACATGGAGGAAAATGAAGTTAAGGGGGAACATGCTACTCATGAAGAACCACCACCTCAAAGGAAATAAATTTTTTATCCCTCTAGAGGAAATTTGGCCATCATCACCACCTTCACAACCTCATCAAGACTTGGTTGCTTCATTTCACAACTTGGAAGTTCAAGGTTTGGGTTACTACCGGCGAAGATCAAGTTCATCCAATGCAAGCCCCAACACCAACACTCTTAGTGAAATTCAGGATCTACTCTTTCTAGCATTTCAAGGCAATAGGCGCTACATGTGAAGAACACCCTTGTTTGGGTTGTTTTTTGATGTTAACAAAGGGGGGGGGGGGGGAAAGTAGAAGAAAAACACAAGAAGTAGTAGCTTCTAAGTAGCCTTTAGTATGATCTTAGTAGTATAGGTGCATACACCTAGGGGGAGCAAATAGCTTACTTTACCTTGATTATTTTTCTTTATGCAGAACTTTAAGCATTTCTTTGTATTTTGCTATTGCATAAGTCATGCTAGTATAGTTAAATTCAATACTTGCTTATCTCTCCATATTATGATTATGCTAGTATGAGAAATAATTCCTAAGTCCCCAAGACTTAAGAATAATTTTTCATAATAAGATCAAACAAAACTCTTATTCTACTTAAGATTGTTATCGTACAAAAGGGGGACATTGTTAGCTCCAAGAACCCTACATTATCATAAGATGTTTTGAATGATAAAAATCTATAAGTGTTGGATACGAATTTTGCTTGTGAATACTAATGGTTTTATCAAGTGTTTCAGGAGGTTAACCTATGAGGTATTAAAATATTAAGAAAACACTTGAAGCAAAAGAGCATCTAAGAGGCGCATAACATAAGCTTAAGGAGCGAAGAGGCGCATAGCACAAGCTAAAGCTAGAGGCTCATAGCATATGCTAAAGCTAGAGGCTCATAGCATAAGCTCAAAGCATCAAGGGAAGCTTCTTACACTACAAGCAAGCTATAGGTGGAGCATAGCATAAGCTCAAGACACCAAGGGAAGCTTCTTGCACCACAAGTAAGCTATAGGTGGAGCATAGCATAAGCTCAAGACACCAAAGGAAGCGTCTTGCACCACAAGCAGGTTATAGGTGGAGCATAGCATAAGCTCAAGACACCAAGGGAAGTTTCTGTAAGCTTCAGAACCCTTCTGAAAGAATTAGGCATAATTCTCTTAGAGTTATGAAAGTTTTAATGATAACAAGGTAAGCCATAAGTATAAAAATTTTACTTAAGGTTTTGCTAATATGTGCGCTAAGTGTCTCAGAAAGCTTTAAATTATTGCAATACCATGAGTTAAGACCAAGACAAAAGTAGCCTCGAGATCAATTGATAAAATCATAGCGCCAAAGATATCAGAAAGGATGTCTCAGAAGCGCAGAAGGTGAAAACATGTTTCTGAGGAAAGAACACTGTCGCCTCAGAAGGGTCTCAGAAGACCTTGCGACTAGTAGTTCTCAGATGGATCTCCCCTCAGAAGGTTCGCCTCAGAAGTCCGTACAACTCTCAGAAAGTTGGACTCAGAAGCAACCAAGTGTCTGGACTCAAGGGAGCGCAAGCTGTCTCAGAAAGCTCGCTACAACTAGCCAAGGAAGTGGGAACACGCGCACTGTGCAGTTCTGAAAAGTTCCTCATTTTGCGCTGACTGTAGCAGGGAGCCGTTCTGAAAAGGACACAGCCACATAAGCAAAGTGAAAGCTTCTAAAATTCGCGGCTCTTTGATGCCTATATATATGAGTTCAATTCCAGAGCATTGTGACGAAATTCTTGCACTAAAAACTCTTTATTAAACGTGCAAAAACTCTGCTGAATTGAAAATCATCTGCGAAAACTTAGAACTTTCTCAGAAAGACAATTTTACGAAATTGTTCTTCTAACTTTGCGAAAACCTTCTAGTTCTGTACTGGTGCAAATTCTTACATTTGTAAGTTAAATCTAGAAGTCTACTAAGGGTCAAATTAAGTTTGTAACTTAATCTTAGTAGTTGGTTTTCGAAGCAAAAACTACTTTCTGAAAAACGCTAAGTCCTTCTTTGTGTGAAGGCAGGTTTAAGTCCTCTGGTGTTTGAGGCAAAGTTCAAAGTTCAAAGTCCTTAATTGATTGAGGCAAGGAAGTCCTCGGTTGTGAGGCAAGGAAGTCCTTAAGTGATTAAGGCAAGGAAGTCCTCTAGTGTTGGAGACAAGGAAATCCACTTCGGGTTGTGAAGTGGTGGAAGTCCTTTACTTGGTAAAGACATTGTTGTCTGGGAAGGCACTTTAAGAAGAATATCCAAGAACTCTCAACTGAAGGTTGGGGACTGGAGTAGGTTTGTTATAACCGAACCAGTATAAAATTCTCTGTGTTAAGCTTTTCTCCCTTACTCCTTACTTGTACAAATCTTTGAGAAAAACTCTATCACAACTTTAATTAAGAGGTCTCGTGAAAACTTCATTGATTAAAATCAGAAAGCGTTTAAGAAACTCTAACTCAAAGTCATTTTCTTAAAACTGCTCAGAAAGGAACTTTCTCAGAAAGACTAAGTTCTCAGAAACTTAATCTTCTCAGAAAGCAATTTCCGCTGCAAACTTTAAAATCTACCTTCTGAGTAAAAACAACTTTCTAAGTAAAAGTTTTAAGAAGTAATTTTTAAAACCTGCACGATTCAACCCCCCGTTCTCGTGCACACATACACTTTCAATTGGCATCAGAGCTCAGTCCTTAAGGGGTTGAGCACTTCGCAGTGTCAAGGAAAAGATCCACAAAGGGAAATATGAATTCACCAGCTGCATTCATATCAGATGGGGCTTCGATAAATAGACCTCCTATGTTTCTCGGAGACAGCTTCGACTACTGGCGTGACAAGATGACGCTATTCATCAAGCACACCAGTCTGGACTTATGGGATAGGATCGAGAATGGAGACTATCAGCTTCTGCAGACAATTACAGAGGACGTTGTGGTTGCAACAGACGCTGAGCCAGGAGTGGCACCTCCAGCACTCAGAACCTATACAAGACGAGTCCCTAAGGACGAATGGACTCAAGAAATGAAGGAGAAGATACAACTCAACTTCAAAGCCAAGTATATTCTCCTCTGTGCTTTACCCAAGGTAGAATATGACAAAATTGTGTCATGTGATACCGCACAAGAGATTTGGGAAAGACTTCATATGCTGCACGAAGGTAATGACGAAGTCAAGGAAACGAAAATCTCAATGCTCATACACAAATACGAGTCCTTTAGCATGCAACCTGAGGAAACTATTGACAGCATGTCAATAAGATTTCTCCATATCATCAACCAGCTGAAAGTCTTGGGAAAAACTTATTCAAACGCTGAGATGGTAAGAAAAATCTTCAGAAGCCTTTCTGCAAAATGGCGTCCTAAGGTCACAGCAATCCAGGAAGCCAAGGATCTAAACCAGCTGGGTTTGGATGTACTATTTGGTTCGCTCAGAACGCATGAGATCGAACTGGAAGGGTTGCTCGGAGGACCATCCGCTTCCTCCAGACCTCACAAGGGACTGGCTCTGAACAGTCAAGTCAGAAAATCTTCCAAAGCTTTCAAAGCTGAAGAAGCTTCTGAGTCTGACAATGATGAAGGCTCAGAATCTGACGACGACGACGTCTCTCTCCTAGTAAAGAAAATGAAGAAAGCCTGGAGAAAGAGACCAAACAAAAGCAAGGAATTCACTCCTAAGAAAGGAAAGTCAAAGCCTTCAGATGCCACATGCTTTGGATGTGGAGAAAAAGGCCACTTCAAGACGGAGTGTCCACAAAACAAAGGGAAGAAGAAATTCATCCCCAGAAGGAAAAAGAAGGCAATGGCTGCAACCTGGAGTGATTCAGAAGAAGAAGCTTCTGAAGGAGCAAGTGAGGAAGAAGAAGCTAATGTTTGCTTCATGGCAGGAACTGACTATATTCTGGAAACAGAATCTGAATCAGAAGAGGTACCAAATTCTCCTCCTCTTTCATATTCATACGATGAGCTCTCAGAACTTTATTATGATCTTCTGAAAGACTCAAACGAGCTAGCTAACTGTTTCAGCAATCTCAAAAAATCTTTTAAAAATTTAGAAGCTGAAAATGTAAGACTAACTCAAGAGGTTCAGAACCTAAGGCTTGAAAGAGACGACTTCAAGGGTAGATACCTTGAAAGTCATGACCTGTATCAAGCATTAGAAAGTTTGTCTTCAATCACAGTAGAGAAGGCTGAAAAGGCCATGATCGAACTGCAAAAGACAAATGAACTTCTAACCTCTGACTTAGTTAAGATGGTAAATGGTGAAAAGATGCTAAGTCTTTTGCTTGGGGGTCAAAACCCTATAAAGACAAAAGTGGTCTTGGATATGAAGAAGTCTTTGAACCACATGATCTTGATCCATCCTTAACCAAGTCACCTCGCATGTGCATTATATGTTTTAAGAGTGGTCATGGTTCTGAAAATTGCCCTATGTTGAAAAAAGGAAAAATCTCTAAGCCTCAGAAGGCTAAGAAGAAAACTCAGAAAGCAAAGCCTTCTAAGAAGACTAACCCCTCTCAGAAGGGTAAAACTTCTCAGAAGCAAGTGCTTCTGAAAAGGGCAAACAAAAGGTTCTAACTCTCAAAACCATAACCCTTCTAAGAAAAGAAGGCAAAAGTCCAAGAAAGCTAACAAGCAAGGACCCAACAAAGAATGGGTACCTAAATCTATTAACTTTGTGACTGCAGGTACATCATCAAGCGCTGCTCCACCACCACGATGAGCAGTGATACCTTGACAGTGGCTGCTCGAGGCACATGACTGGAAGCAAGCACTGGTTCAGAAGCCTCAAGCCCAAGAAAGGCGGAACAGTGCGATTCGTGATGGCGCTAAGGGAAGAGTCACTGCAATCGGAGATGTTGGTAAGGATTCCTCTCACCAAATCTCAGATGTACTTTTGGTTGATGGTTTAACTCACAATCTATTAAGCATCAGTCATTTTGTGACAAAGGCTTAAGGTTGAGTTTTATGCCAAGTATTGTCATGTGATTAATCTCACAAATGACAAGATCGTTCTGAAAGGAAAACGTGTTGGTAACATCTATGTTATCCATCTGGATTATCTAAAGGATCAAAACGTGGAGTGCCTTGTCTCTGTCCAAGAAGACAAATGGCTATGGCATAAGAAACTTGGTCATGTCCATATGAGACTTCTTTCTGAACTCTCTCAGAAAGGACTTGTAAAGGCCTTCCCAGCATTAAGTATCAGAAAGATGCAACCTGCGACTTCTGTGAAAGAGGGAAGCAGACCAAGCTTTCTTTCCCAGTAAAAGTGGTATTTCTACTCAGAAACCACTGGAACTGCTCCACATGGATCTCTTTGGACCAACCAGAACGGCTTCCCTTTTCTGGAAAACGCTATGGTCTTGTCATAGTGGATGATTACTCTAGATTCACTTGGGTTTTCTTTCTAGCCTCTAACGAAGAAACTTTTGAAAAGTTCAAAGCATTTGCGAAAAGAGTTTCAATAGAAAAGGATTCTCATATTCAAACCATAAGATCAGATCATGGTGGTGAATTTGAGAATCATGCTTTCGAAAAGTTTTGTGAAAATCTGGGCATTGCTCACGAATTTTCATCTCCCAGAACTCCTCACAAAATGGAGTGGCTGAGAGAAAGAATCGAAGCCTTCAAGAGATGGCAAGAACAATGCTCTTAGAAAGCGGACTTTCAAAAGGTTTCTGGGCTGAAGCAGTTAACACTTCATGCTACATTCAGAATCGAGTCTTTCTGAGACCAATTCTGAAAAAGACTCCTTATGAGCTATGGAAGAATAAAATACCAAACATTTCTTATTTCCATGTATTTGGTTCTTCTTGTTTTATTCTCAACACAAAGGACAAACTCTCTAAGTTTGATCCTAAGTCCGATGATGGATGCTTCCTAGGATACTCCTCAGTCTCTAAAGCTTACAGAGTATATAACAAAAGGAGTAAATGTGTTGAAGAGACAATCCATATTAAGTTCAAAGAACTCAGTAAGGACATGTCTTGGAAAGATGCAAACTTAGAAGATGAGTTTGAGAAACTCAACATCTCTTCTGAGAAAGCCAAAGAAAAACTCTTATAGATGATGAGACTGATTTCCAACCCATGGAACAATCATCTCCATCTAAAGAAAAACCTAGTAGCATCATCGAAGCTCCAGAACCTAGAAAATCTAGTTCTCCAAATACAATGGAACTTAGATTCTCAAAAGGACAAGCTTCTGATGACTCAGAAAGAGAACCTTCTGTGTCTCCTTCTCAGAACCCTACTCCTAAAGGGATTAGAGGTTCAAGAGACTTGAAGAACGTCTCTCAGAACGAAGTCTTGGGCGATCCAGACCGTGGCATAAGAACCAGAAGGAACTACACAAATCTTGCTATGGTTTCTGAACTTGAACCAGACTCCATAGAAGAGGCGTTAGATGATCCTAGCTGGGTAAATGCCATGCAGGATGAACTTGACCAATTCGAGAGAAATCAAGTTTGGAAACTAACTCAGAAGCCCAAAGGCAAGAGTGTCATTGGGACTAAATGGGTGTTTCGAAACAAACTTGATGAAAACGGTCAAGTCGTGAGAAACAAGGCCAGATTAGTGGCTCAAGGGTACAACCAACAAGAAGGGATAGACTACGATGAAACCTTCGCTCCAGTCGCTAGATTGGAAGCTATCAAAATGTTGCTAGCCTTTGTTGCACACAAAGGTTTCAAACTCTATCAGATGGACGTTAAGTCTGCCTTCTTGAATGGATATCTTTCTGAGGAAGTTTATGTAAAACAACCTCCTGGTTTTGTGAATGATGCATTCCCGGATCACGTATTTAAGCTTACAAAGGCTCTCTATGGTCTGAAACAGGCTCCAAGAGCTTGGTACGATAGATTGAGCTCTTTCCTGCTTAAAAACAGATTCTCAAGAGGGAAAGTGGACACAACTCTCTTTACACTCTCAGAAGACTCTGGCTTCTTGATTATCCAGATTTATGTTGATGACATAATATTCGGCGCAACCAATGAATGCCTTTGCAAAGAATTCTCCAAGCTTATGCAAGGTGAATTCGAGATGAGCATGATGGGAGAATTGAAATTCTTCCTAGGATTGCAAATCAAGCAAGAGTCAGAAGGGACAGTTATCCACCAAGAGAAGTATACCAAAGAACTTCTGAGGAAGTTTCTGATGGATAAGGCCAAACCCATGAGCACTCCCATGCATCGCTCTCAAGTAATTGACTTGGATGAAGATGGTGAGAAAGTCTCAGAGAGCAACTATCGAGGGATGATTGGCTCACTTCTCTACTTAACTGCCTCTAGACCAGATATTCAACTCAGTGTTGGGATCTGTGCTAGATTCCAGTCTAAACCTAAGCAATCACATTTAACTGCAGTTAAACGAATTTTACGATATTTAAGTGGAACTACTAATCTTGGTCTTTGGTACAAGAAAGGTTGTTCTTCTGATATTGTAGGATATTGTGATGCTGACTACGCTGGAGATAGGATCGATCGCAAAAGCACAAGTGGCTGCTGCTGCTTCTTTAAAAAATGCTTGATCACCTGGTCTTGCAAGAAGCAAAATACGATCGCCCTATCAACTGCTGAAGCTGAATATGTGTCTGCTGTTGCTGCTGCAAACTGCTCTCAGATGCTCTGGATTAAGAATCAGCTACTTGATTATCAATTAAGGTACACCAAAATTCCTATCCTTTGTGATAATACAAGTGCTATCAACTTAGCTAAGAATCCTATTCAGCATTCCGATCCAAGCACATTGATATAAAACATCATTTTATTCGGGATCATGTGCAAAAAGGCGACATTGAACTCAAATTTGTGAATACTGAGGATCAAATCTCAGATATATTTAAAGCCTTTACCCGAGGATCGTTTCAATGTTCTGAAAGGACTTTTAATCTAAGACGTTTCTAAGTACTTTGAAATTAAAAAACTTTTTCTTAGAAACCCCCCTTAGTCCTAGTTTAGACTCTGAGACAAACAAGAGAACTAAGCTTCTGAGTTAGAAGTAAGAAAATACAGAAAACTCTATCTGAGAAAATTAGTTCTCAGAAGACTCATCCCTCAAAAAGGAGACCTTCTGAAACATCTCTCAGAAGGAGCATTTCTCAGAAGGTCCACTTCTCTCAGAAGGGTACCTTCCGAGAAACAAGTTACCAACGGTAACTTTTGGATAAGCGTCAGAAACGGCTAGTTACAAGCCAGTTCTATAAATACTCAAGGCATTGTTCCATTTGAGCACTTTGCGCTTAAAACATACCAAAACTCTGCCAAATCCTCTCCTCGCTTTCCAATCTTCATCTGTTTCTATCTCTCCTCTCTCTCTCTCTCTTC
>CM024271.1:8873563-8886827 GCA_013621005.1 Aeschynomene evenia
AATGGTGGTGTATTTTTCCTTTATGGTTATGGAGGTACATGTAAGACATTTGTTTGGAATACTTTATCATCATTTATAAGGTCTAAAGGACAATTATTTTAACTATTGCATCCAGTGGTATTGCTGCTCTTTTAATACCAGGTGGTCGTACGGCTCATTCAAGGTTTTCAATTCCATTAAATCCCGATGAGTTCTCAACCTGTAACATAAAGCAAGGTACTTGATGGCTGTTGTCGTGTCAACCATAGATTTAATTATTTTTCAACCAAGTTCCCCTAATATAGTTTAGTGGAAACCAGGGTCGTCTCTCACAAGGAATGGACTAAGAGAGTAATACACAAGACTAGTTGTATGATGGGTTTGTCACAATTTGGGGGTTTTTGTATGCAAGGGAATTAAAATTGGAATAAATTTAGAATAATAAAAACAACGGTTTATGGGGGCGGAACATTCATTAGGTGTCAATCATTGGCTACAAAAGAATGCATGAGTTGATTAATTACGCCGGAGTTAGATCTAACTCCTTTGTTGTGATTCTAATGATTAATTGCCTAGAATGGGATTAATTAGTGAGATCTCACCTTTAGTTCCACTCTCAACAATTATTAAAGCCAATCACATTAATCTAATTAAAGAGACTAATCAGCCAATTAATTACTCATTACCAATTCCTAATATGTCATGCATCAATTAATCAACTAACACATAAACATATGCCCAAGAATTAGCCAACTCAATCGAGTAAGCCAAGACAAAGGGTTAAACACACAATTTAAGATCTCAAATTATATGTTACGGGTTGATAATGAAAACTTATGCAAGATTAAGAACAAAGCCTCAAATTACCCCAATGATGTTCACACCCACATAAACCACCAAGAAAATTAGCTACTCATGGCAATGAATTAAAAGACAAGAAATTAAAAGAAATTAATTGCAAGTTGGCAAGATGTGAAAACGAATAACTAGATTAATAGTAGAAAGAGTAACTTACAAAACCCAAAAGGGCTGGACGAATAACGGTTGAAATGTAAAGATGGAGCTAAAGCTAAAACTAGGAAAACGGAAATCCTAATGGGAAAACAAATAACTCTAACTATGGAAAGAAAATAGGGATTGAAGAAGTGAGAGTAGAGAGTGTGTGTTTCTGATGCATTAGCCTTCTTTAAATAGAGTGGGCAGCCTCCAAACCCTAGCTAATTGGGCCTTCAACTCGTGCAGATTAGGGTTTCTGCTGTGACAGAGTTGCGGCGCGGCGCTGGAGCGCCAGCGTTGTGCACGTGACTGATTTAAGTGAGCCACGCGCGCTGGGCGCGCTACGGGCGCTGGAGCGCTCGATGCTTGCTCTGAATTCCACTGCTCCGCTTCTTGCTCAGTTCCTGATGTCTACAGCTCCAATAATACCTGTGACCTGCACTAAAAATACGAAATATCCAAGATCAAGTGCAAAGGTCATCCTTGAATTGTAAGAACATCATAAAACTTGTTATTTTAGCTTTTATTTCTATTAAGCTCAGATTAATCTCAAGTTGAATTAAATACAATAAAGAGGCCAAAATAGAGCTAAGAATTTCATACAATCATCCAAATTAAGGGTATAAAATGTTGGTAAAAACCGCGTTATCAAATATCCCCACACTTGAACAATTGCATGTCCTCATGCAAAAGCAATGATTCCAAGCATCTCTCAGAGTATTGGCTAACACATCTAACACCTAAGCTAAGTCCTAAAAGAAAAATAAAATCTACAGGTGATAGCAAGTTATTCAAAACAGCACACCTTGGTCAGATTTATACAATACCCTTGACATGTTATCAGTTGGCATCAAGAAAGAGTATGAGTTAGGAGAATCAATTCATGTTATGCAAAGTTGGTTGAGTTGGCCCTCACCAGTGTGTTTCTCTCTCAATCACTCAGTGTTTTGGCTAAGCACTCAATTTGAATAATTCACACAACTATTTACATTCCATAAATTTGCTATACTCTTAACATTGCAATTTTTACAAACATGGTGCATCAAGAGGTCTTTTCAGGGTTGTAATGGGGCTTGGGACAGGTATGGTATATATGAGAAGTGGACTTAATTTCCAAAAAACTAAGACTCCATGGTTTGATCAATCCTAGATGACTTCTATTTCTACAGAAAAGATGGAGAGAGAAGAGATGGAAAAAATAGAAATACCCAAGATCAATAACCCATAAATTCTTACAATTATCATTCCCAATGTTCCCAAAGATTTTCACATTAATTCCCAGGAACCCAACAACCTTTATTTGCAGGAATTCACATTTTTTTCTTGATTTTTCTGTATTTTTCGATTTTTTTTTATATATACCTCATCTTAATTCCTTTGGTAATTAAAATGAGGTGGAAAAGAAATAACAAAGAACCACTTATGTACAAAAGCTACCCTTACAACATATCCCAATATTTTGCACTCTATACCAGTGCTCAATTTAACCCAATTTCCCCACACTTAAGACCTTTGCCCAATAATCAAACCATGTCCTCCTAGTTTCTCAGAGGGATTTTTCATTGTTTTTCTGTCTTTTGGCTTGTAATGAGCTTAGTAACAAAAAAAGGGATAAAGGCTCAAATTGGCTACAAACAAATGGAATTTTTGTATGGGTTGGCTATTTGGCTAAGTGGCTTTTAAATGTAAAAACAAAATTATGCCTCAATCACATGCAACATGTATAAAATGCAAAACAAGAATCAAGCAAATTCAGGAATAACAAATACAAGTGTGTGTGTGCTCACAGAAAGAAAGTGATTAGTTGATACATGTAATCACATTTAAGGCTCAAATCTCACAGGTAATCCAACCAACCAAACAGAGATAACACAAACAATTCAAACTCATATCAGATTTATCATGCCAACATTTCAAAGTTAAATTAAAGGGCAGAGTAGTTTCAAACCACAATGTGCTATAAAGAAAACTACCCTATCATCTACCTAAAAATACATAAATGAAATAAAATAAAGGAAAAGAAAAATAAAAGAAAAAGAGTTAGGCATGTTACAAAAGCCAATTTTTATCTACACCCTCCCCACACTTGAATGAGACACTGTCCCCAGTGTTAACAAAATAAAGAACAAAGAGAAGGGTATAGAAAAGACCTACGGAGGACTCAATCGTCCTCTGAACCATCATCATCCTCATCACCATCATCCTCCTCAGCCTTCTCATCCTCATCATCATCGTCGTCCTCCTTCTCATCGACATCAATAGGAGTCTGGGACTGTCCCGGGAGCTCCATAACCGGCGGAGAAGCGCTGGTCGATGTAGGATCGGAACCCGCTCTGCATCTCAACAATCCACTGGTCATAATGAGTCTGCATGGCCAGGTACCGCTGATCATGATAGCTCTCAGCCGCAGCGAACTTCTGATCGAAGTACTCCCTCATGTTGACCTCCATCTGGGTCATCTGTGCAGAGAGGGCATCTAGGGGGTTCCCTGCTGGCTGGGTCTTGTTCTGAGCGGCCGCATCCTTGGTGGCAAGACCGGCGGCAGTGATGGTGGAATGTGGCCCTTGCCACTCGTCGTCAGCGAACTCTGGCACACCACTCTGGATAGCCAAAGCGGTGATCAGGGATGGAAAGGGAAGGCACCTGTAGGGCTCAATGTGGTGAGCCTGATGCATGGTGCGCTGAATACGAGTGGGCAAGTCTACCCAGTGGCCCTCCATAATGCAGTAGAGGTGGAGAGCCTGATCTGTAGTGAGCTCAGAGATGTGGGAGACTGGGTAGATGTGGCTGAAATAGATACGGGACCACGCTCTGGCCTCCAGGTTGAGCGTGTAGTTCTTCAGAGTGCGGGGGAGCATGTTGGCTCCCAATGTCCAGCTGCAACCCGGCAGGCAAAGACGGTTCCTGATCACGTCTAAGCCCGTAGCAGCCATGGTCTGGATGGCGTCCGGCTCTCCAAATGCATGATCGGGCTCCGGGGCAACCTGAATGTGCGTGGCTATGGTCTCCACGTCTACCGGAATGAACTTGCCCCGGAGGAACACCTGAGTGGCGGTGCGGTCATGGAAGTTGGCGTAGAACTCCCGCACCCATGTGGTGTTCGCCCTGACGGGGGCACTGAGCAGGTAGTGGGCCCACCCCGCCTCTCAATCTCCGCCACCACCATGTCGAGCCGTCCTGGCCCTCGTCATGGAACTGATACCCCAATTCAAAGAGGGGTTTCCTCTTATGAATTGTGGCCTGAAAAGCCATCTCGGCAGTGACGTCGAGGAAGCGTGCGGGGTCGTGAGGCTGATCGTAGGAGTGATCATCCTCCTCTGTGGTGCGTACCCTCTTCCCCTTACCGCCTCGGGTTCGTGGTGCCATGCCTGAAAAATAAGAACAAGACAATTGAGTTCCAGTATACAGTCCAGTTACATTGGCTAATGTCAATTCTAATCATGCCATAACAAATGCAAATGCAAAACAAAATCTACTATAGCAGTTAAACATGCTAATCCTAACAACATTAAAATACAGCTTCCGGCCAAATTATGCAGCAGACCGGCGCCGGAGCGCGTAGGGCGCGCTCGAGCGCCCGATCTGCAACGGCATGAGAGTACCTCGCGCTCGAGCGCGTATGTCGCGCTGGAGCGCACGAGGGTTTCGGCGACAGCAGTAACAGCGCAAAACAGTGACAATAACACCCCAACTCCAATTTTCTCCACATTCTAACCGATTAAATCACTAAACATACAATACTAACCGATTAAATCTTCCCTAAACAACCAAAAATCATATTCTTCATCAATCATTCAACCAAAATCGGATTTCTACCAAGAACAACCAAAAGATTGAGTTTTAGACCAATGTACCTTGATAGGATTCAATGAAATGACAAGATGAATGAATGTATGGATGATTTTTGAGAGAAAAAAGTGAGAAAATTGGTGGAAGAGAGGGAGAGAAATCGCCGCCGCTGGAGCTGCTGGAGGCAAAGTGCAGAAATGAATCTGCAATTTGGGCGTTTAGGGTTTTGAAGAACCCTACGCGCGCTAGAGCGCGCTGGAGCGCGCCGTCCAAAACGCGGCGTTTCATTTAAATGCGTGCGCGCGCTGGGGCGCGTATATGGCGCGACTGCTGTAATTCCTAAAATGCATTAACTATCCTAATTAATTTAAATGCATGCAAGAATTTAAAGATGCCAATAAAAAAAAACTAAATACAGAAAATAAAATACGGAATTGAAATACGAAAAATAAAATACGGAATTTAAAAATACTAAAAAAAAACCGGTGGGTTGTCTCCCACGAAGCACTTTGCTTTAACGTCCCTAAGTTGGACGGTCGACCGTTTTGAGGCTACTTTGGTCCAGAGCTTTCAACACCAGCTGCTCCGGTCATGATGTGGATGGCACTCACATTCCCCTTGGGATTGGGCACTGTTTGAGATGGGATCTGTGAGTTGCCAGCTTGTTCACAGGCTTGTGTGGCCGGGTTTCCCCTCATTTGATTGACCTCATTCTGCAAATTCAGCATCATCCTTTGTTGCTCCATGAGTAGCTTCATCACATCACCGATTGTTGGCTCGTTAGGATTTGGAGGTGCAGGCAGAGCCAATTGTTGCGGTGGTGGAGGCAAGGCCATTGGAGCCTGATATGGAGCCTGGGGTTGCCTTTGATGGGGAGGTTGGTACCGAACCTGTTGAGGTTGCTGCACTTGTTGTGGTTGTGGATTATTATTCCACCTCAGGTTCGGGTGGTTCCTCCAACTTGGGTTGTAGGTGTTCCCCGTAGGTTGATTCTTGTGGCTGAAATTGAGGCTTTCCTGGGAAAGTATTTGCAGCTGCCACCACTGTTGCCTCTTCTTGGAGATGTGGGCATTGGTCAGTTGGGTGAGTCTCCAAAGAGCATATCCCACACACCATTGCTTGGCTTGAGGTTCCCGGTTTGGCTTGGTTGATGGCCAATTGTTTCATGAATGTAGCAATCTCATCCAGTTTTTGGTGTAGGCCACCACTCTCCTGTTGAGCTACCTCATTCACCCCTTTGGTCACAGCGGTGCCCTTGTGCCAAACTGCTGTGAGTTCACAGCCATGTTTTCGAATAAGAGCCTGGCTTCCGCCGGAGTTTTGTCCATCAGGGCCCCGCCACTGGCAGCGTCAATCATGCACCGGTCCATACCCGTCAGACCCTCATAGTAGTATTGGATCAACAGTTGCTCAGAGATCTGATGGGTAGGACAGCTTGCTACCAATTTCTTGAATCTCTCCCAGTATTCATGGAGAGACTCTCCGTGCAGTTTCCTTCCTTATGGCAGCTGCCCTTGAGGCTGGGAAGAACTTCTCCAAGAAGATCTTCTTCATGCCAATCCAGGTGTTGACAGCTCCATTAGGCAGGTTCAGGAACCATTGCTTCGCCTGACCGTCCAGAGAGAACGGAAAAGCCCGAAGCTTCACATGTTCCTCGTTGACTCCTCTTGGCTTGAGAGTTTCACACACCACATGAAATTCTTTGAGGTGCTGGTGTGGATCCTCTCCGGCCAAACCGTGGAATTTAGGGAGCAAGTGCAGAATAGCTCCCTTGAGCTCGAACTCAGTGTCCAACCTTGGGTAGGTAATTCCCAAAGGTTGTTGGCTGAGGTCCGGAGCTGCAAGTTCCTTCAGGGTGGGCTGATAGTCTGCCATAATTGAATTTGGACCTGAAACACTAACAGACAAATCAGAAAGTTGTTTTCAAAACACGGACATGTACAAGCGCGCGACTGCGACTGCAACGTTGCAGCCGCGCATGACTCGATCCCAACCGAACCCCAGCTTGCTGTTTTTGATCCTGAAATTGAACACACTTTGAGAAAAATTAAGCAAGCTAGGAAAAGTTTATTGAGTCTCGGAGGAACCGGAAGGTCCACCGTTTGAAGCTCTATTTTCACCGGTCCTGAACTTTCTGATTTGTCTGTTAGTGTTTCAGGTCCAAATTCAATTATGGCAGACTATCAGCCCACCCTGAAGGAACTTGCAGCTCCGGACCTCAGCCAACAACCTTTGGGAATTACCTACCCAAGGTTGGACACTGAGTTCGAGCTCAAGGGAGCTATTCTGCACTTGCTCCCTAAATTCCACGGTTTGGCCGGAGAGGATCCACACCAGCACCTCAAGGAATTTCATGTGGTGTGTGAAACTCTCAAGCCAAGAGGAGTCAACGAGGAACATGTGAAGCTTCGGGCTTTTCCGTTCTCTCTGGACGGTCAGGCGAAGCAATGGTTCCTGAACCTGCCTAATGGAGCTGTCAACACCTGGATTGGCATGAAGAAGATCTTCTTGGAGAAATTCTTCCCAGCCTCAAGGGCAGCTGCCATAAGGATATTAGGCAACTGCACGGAGAGTCTCTCCATGAATACTGGGAGAGATTCAAGAAATTGGTAGCAAGCTGTCCTACCCATCAGATCTCTGAGCAACTGTTGATCCAATACTACTATGAGGGTCTGACGGGTATGGACCGGTGCATGATTGACGCTGCCAGTGGCGGGGGCCCTGATGGACAAAACTCCGGCGGAAGCCAGGCTCTTATTCGAAAACATGGCTGTGAACTCACAGCAGTTTGGCACAACAACCGCTGTGACCAAAGGGGTGAATGAGGTAGCTCAACAGGAGAGTGGTGGCCTACACCAAAAACTGGATGAGATTGCTACATTCATGAAACAATTGGCCATCAACCAAGCCAAACCGGGAACCTCAAGCCAAGCAATGGTGTGTGGGATATGCTCTTTGGAGACTCACCCAACTGACCAATGCCCACATCTCCAAGAAGAGGCAACAGTGGTGGCAGCTGCAAATACTTTCCCAGGAAAGCCTCAATTTCAGCCACAGAATCAACTACGGGAACACCTACAACCCAAGTTGGAGGAACCACCCGAACCTGAGGTGGAATAATAATCCACAACCACAACAAGTGCAGCAACCTCAACAGGTTCGGTACCAACCTCCCCATCAAAGGCAACCCCAGGCTCCATATCAGGCTCCAATGGCCTTGCCTCCACCACCGCAACAATTGGCTCTGCCTGCACCTCCAAATCCTAACGAGCCAACAATCGGTGATGTGATGAAGCTACTCATGGAGCAACAAAGGATGATGCTGAATTTGCAGAATGAGGTCAATCAAATGAGGGGAAATCCGGCCACACAAGCCTGTGAACAAGCTGGCAACTCACAGATCCCATCTCAAACAGTGCCCAATCCCAAGGGGAATGTGAGTGCCATCCACATCATGACCGGAGCAGCTGGTGCTGAAAGCTCTGGACCAAAGTAGCCTCAAAACGGTCGACCGTCCAACTTAGGGACGTTAAAGCAAAGTGCTTCGTGGGAGACAACCACCGGTTTTTTTAGTATTTTTAAATTCCGTATTTTATTTTTCGTATTTCAATTCCGTATTTATTTTCTGTATTTTTTTTTTTATTGGCATCTTTAAATTCTTGCATGCATTTAAATTAATTAGGATAGTTAATGCATTTTAGGAATTACAGCAGGCGCCATATACGCGCCCAGCGCGCGCACGCATTTAAATGAAACGCCGCGTTTTGGACGGCGCGCTCCAGCGCGCTCTAGCGCGCGTAGGGTTCTTCAAAACCCTAAACGCCCAAATTGCAGATTCATTTCTGCACTTTGCCTCCAGCAGCTCCAGCGGCGCGGCGATTTCTCTCCCTCTCTTCCACCAATTTTCTCACTTTTTTCTCTCAAAAATCATCCATACCTTCATTCATCTTGTCATTTCATTGAATCCTATCAAGGTACATTGGTCTAAAACTCAATCTTTTGGTTGTTCTTGTAGAAATCCGATTTTGGTTGAATGATTGATGAAGAATATGATTTTTGGTTGTTTAGGGTAGATTTAATCGGTTAGTATTGTATGTTTAGTGATTTAATCGGTTAGAATGTTGAGAAAATTGGAGTTGGGTGTTATTGCACTGTTTTGCGCTGTTACTGCTGTCGCCGAAACCCTCGTGCGCTCCAGCGCGCATACGCGCTCGAGCGCGAGGTACTCTCATGCCGTTGCAGATCGGGCGCTCGAGCGCGCCCTACGCGCTCCGGCCGGTCTGCTGCATAATTGGGCCGGAAGCTGTATTTTACTGTTTTAGGATTAGACATGTTTAACTGCTATAGTAGATTTTGTTTTGCATTTGCATTTGTTATGGCATGATTAGAATTGACATTAGCCAATGAACTGGACTGTATACTGGAACTCAATTGTCTTGTTCTTATTTTTCAGGCATGGCACCACGAACCCGAGGCGGTAAGGGAAGAGGGTACGCACCACAGAGGAGGATGATCACTCCTACGATCAGCCTCACGACCCCGCACGCTTCCTCGACGTCACTGCCGAGATGGCTTTTCAGGCCACAATTCATAAGAGGAAACCCCTCTTTGAATTGGGGTATCAGTTCCATGACGAGGGCCAAGGACGGCTCGACATGGTGGTGCGGAGAGATTGAGAGGCGGGGGTGGGCCCACTACCTGCTCAGTGCCCCCGTCAGGGCGAACACCACATGGGTGCGGGAGTTCTACGCCAACTTCCATGACCGCACCGCCACTCAGGTGTTCCTCCGGGGCAAGTTCATTCCGGTAGACGTGAGACCATAGCCACGCACATTCAGGTTGCCCCGGAGCCCGATCATGCATTTGGAGAGCCGGACGCCATCCAGACCATGGCTGCTACGGGCTTAGACGTGATCAGGAACCGTCTTTGCCTGCCGGGTTGCAGCTGGACATTGGGAGCCAACATGCTCCCCCGCACTCTGAAGAACTACACGCTCAACCTGGAGGCCAGAGCGTGGTCCCGTATCTATTTCAGCCACATCTACCCAGTCTCCCACATCTCTGAGCTCACTACAGATCAGGCTCTCCACCTCTACTGCATTATGGAGGGCCACTGGGTAGACTTGCCCACTCGTATTCAGCGCACCATGCATCAGGCTCACCACATTGAGCCCTACAGGTGCCTTCCCTTTCCATCCCTGATCACCTCTTTGGCTATCCAGAGTGGTGTGCCAGAGTTCGCTGACGACGAGTGGCAAGGGCCACATTCCACCATCACTGCCGCCGGTCTTGCCACCAAGGATGCGGCCGCTCAGAACAAGACCCAGCCAGCAGGGAACCCCTAGATGCCCTCTCTGCACAGATGACCCAGATGGAGGTCAACATGAGGGAGTACTTCGATCAGAAGTTCGCTGGCTGAGAGCTATCATGATCAGTACCTGGCCATGCAGACTCATTATGACCAGAGGATCGCTGAGATGCAGAGCGGTTTCGATCCTACATCGACCAGCGCTTCTCCGCCGGTTATGGAGCTCCGGGACAGTCCCAGACTCCTATTGATGTCGATGAGGAGGAGGACGACGATGATGATGAGGATGAGAGGCTGAGGAGGATGATGGTGATGAGGATGATGATGGTTCAGAGGACGATTGAGTCCTCCGTAGGTCTTTTCTATACCCTTCTCTTTGTTCTTTATTTTGTTAACACTGGGGACAGTGTCTCATTCAAGTGTGGGGAGGGTGTAGATAAAATTGGCTTTTGTAACATGCCTAACTCTTTCTTTTTTTTTCTTTTCCTTTATTTTATTTCATTTATGTATTTTTAGGTAGATGATAGGGTAGTTTTCTTTATAGCACATTTTGGTTTGAAACTACTCTGCCCTTTAATTTAACTCTGAAATGTTGGCATGATAAATCTGATATGAGTTTGAATTGTTTGTGTTATCTCTGTTTGGTTGGTTGGATTACCTGTGAGATTTGAGCCTTAAATGTGATTACATGTATCAACTAATCACTTTCTTTCTGTGAGCACACACACACTTATTTGTTATTCCTGAATTTGCTTGATTCTTGTTTTGCATTTTATACATGTTGCATGTGATTGAGGCATAAATTTGTTTTTACATTTAAAAGCCACTTAGCCAAATAGCCAACCCATACACAAATTCCATTTGTTTGTAGCCAATTTGAGCCTTTATCCCTTTTTTGTTACTAAGCTCATTACAAGCCAAAAGACAGAAAAACAATGAAAAATCCCCTCTGAGAAACTAGGAGGACATGGTTTGATTATTGGGCAAAGGTCTTAAGTGTGGGGAAATTGGTTAAATTGAGCACTGGTATAGAGTGCAAAATATTGGGATATGTTGTAAGGGTAGCTTTTGTACATAAGTGGTTCTTTGTTATTTCTTTTCCACCTCATTTTAATTACCAAAGGAATTAAGATGAGGTATATATAAAAAAAAATCGAAAAATACAGAAAAATCAAGAAAAAAATGTGAATTCCTGCAAATAAAGGTTGTTGGGTTCCTGGGAATTAATGTGAAAATATTTGGGAACATTGGGAATGATAATTGTAAGAATTTATGGGTTATTGATCTTGGGTATTTCTATTTTGTCCATCTCTTCTCTCTCCATCTTTTCTGTAGAAATAGAAGTCATCTAGGATTGATCAAACCATGAAGTCTTAGTTTTTTGGAAATTAAGTCCACTTCCCATATATGCCATACCTGTCCCAAGCCCCGTTACAACCCTGAAAAGACCTCTTGATGCACCATGTTTGTAAAAATTGCAATGTTAGGAGTATAGCAAATTTATGGAATGTAAATACTTGTGTGAATTATTCAAATTGAGTGCTAAGCCAAAACACTGAGTGATTGAGAGAGAAACACACTGGTGAGGGCCAACTCAACCAACTTTGCATAACATGAATTGATTCTCCTAACTCATACTCTTTCTTGATGCCAACTGATAACATGTCAAGGGTATTGTATAAATCTGACCAAGGTGTGCTGTTTTGAATAACTTGCTATCATCTGTAGATTTTATTTTTCTTTAGGACTTAGCTTAGGTGTTAGATGTGTTAGCCAATACTCTGAGAGATGCTTGGAATCATTGCTTTTGCATGAGGACATGCAATTGTTCAAGTGTGGGGATATTTGATAACGCGGTTTTTACCAACATTTTATACCCTTAATTTGGATGATTGTATGCAATTCTTAGCTCTATTTTGGCTCTTTATTGTATTTAATTCAACTTGAGATTAATCTGAGCTTAATAGAAATAAAGGCTAAAATAACAAGTTTATGATGTTTTTACAATTCAAGGATGACCTTTGCACTTGATCTTGGATATTTCGTATTTTTAGTGCAGGTCACAGGTATTATTGGAGCTGTAGACATCAGGAACTGAGCAAAAAGGAGCAGTGGAATTCAGAGCAAGCATCGAGCGCTCCAGCGCCCGTAGCGCGCCCCAGCGCGCGTGGCTCACTTAAATCAGTCACGTGCACAACGCTGGCGCCCCAGCGCCGCGCCGCAACTCTGTCACAGCAGAAACCCTAATCTGCACGAGTTGGAGGCCCAATTAGCTAGGGTTTGGAGGCTGCTCACTCTATTTAAAGAAGGCTAATGCATCAGAAACACACACTCTCTACTATCACTTCTTCAATCCCTATTTTCTTTCCATAGTTAGAGTTATTTGTTTTCCCATTAGGATTTCCTTTTCCTAGTTTAGCTCTAGCTCCATCTTTACATTTCAAACGTTATTCGTCCAGCCCTTTTGGGTTTTGTAAGTTACTCTTTCTACTATTAATCCAGTTATTCGTTTTTCACATCTTGCCAACTTGCATTTAATTTCTTTTAATTTCTTGTCTTTTAATTCATTGCCATGAGTAGCTAATTTTCTTGGTGGTTTATGTGGGTGTGAACATCATTGGGTTTGAGGCTTTGTTCTTAATCTTGCATAAGTTTCATTATCAACCCTTAACATATAATTTGAGATCTTAAATTGTGTGTTTAACCCTTTGTCTTGGCTTACTCGATTGAGTTGGCTAATTCTTGGGCATATGTTTATGTGTTAGTTGATTAATTGATGCATGGCATATTAGGAATTGGTAATGAGTAATTAATTGCTGATTAGTCTCTTTAATTAGATTAATGTGATTGGCTTTAATAATTTTGAGAGTGGAACTAAAGGTGAGATCTCACTAATTAAATCCCATTCTAGGCAATTAATCATTAGAATCACAACAAAGGAGTTAGATCTAACTCCGGCGTAATTAATCAACTCATGCATTCTTTTGTAGCCAATGATTGACACCCTAATGAATGTTCCCCCCCATAAACCGCTTTTTATTATTCTAAATTTATTCCAATTTTAATTCCCTTGCACACAAAAACCCCCAAATTGTGACAAACCCATCATACAACTAGTCTGTGTATTACTCTCTTAGTCATTCCTTGTGAGAGACGACCCTGGTTTCCACTAAACTATATTAGGGAACTTGG
>CM024271.1:8889194-9000109 GCA_013621005.1 Aeschynomene evenia
GGGGTGGAACATTCATTAGGGTGTCAATTATTGGCTACAAAAGAATGCATGAGTTGATTAATTACGCCGGAGTTAGATCTAACTCCTTTGTTGTGATTCTAAGGGTTAATTGCCTAGAATGGGATTAATAGTAAGATCTCACCTTTAGTTCCAATCTCAACAATTATATAAGCCAATTCACATTAATCTAATTAAAGAAACTAATCAGCCAATTAATTATTCATTACCGATTCCTAATATGCCATGCATCAATCAATCAACTAATACATAAACATATGCCCGATGATTAGCCAACTCAATCGAGTAGCCAAGACAAAGGGGTTAAACACATAACTTAAGATCTCAAATTATATGTTAAGGATTGATAATGAAAACTTATGCAAGATTAAGATCAAAGCCTCAAATACCCAAATGATGTTCACACCCACATAAACCACCAAGGGATTTAGCTACTCATGGCAATGAATTAAAAGACAAGAAATTAAAGGAAATTAAATGCAAGTTGGAAAGATAGAGAAAACGAATAACTGAATTAATAATAGAGAGTAACTTACAAAACCCAAAAGGGCTGGACGAATAATGCTTGAAAGTAAAGATGGAGCTAGAGCTAAAACTAGGAAAAACGGAAATCCTAATGGAAAACGAATAACTCTGACTATGGAAAGAAAAATAAGGATTAAAGTAGTGATAGTGGAAGGTGTGTCGAGATCCTCTGTTTCTGATGCATTAGCCTTCTTTAAATAGAGTGAGCAGCCTCCAAACCCTAGCTAATTGGGCCTCCAACTCGTGCAGATTAGGGTTTCTGCTGTGACAGAGTTGCGGCGCGGCGCTGGAGCGCTAGCGTTGTGCACGTGATGGTTTAAATGAGCCACGCACGTTGGGGGGCGCTACCTGCGCTGGAGCGCTCGATGTTTGCTCCGAAGTCCACTGCTCCCGCTTGCTTCCGGTTGCACTCTCCTCTCTCGCAGCTTGATGGTGCACCCCAAGTAATACAACGTCAAAGCTAAGTCGAAAAAGTGAATTGTAAAAATCTGAATAAAACTTGTTATTTTAGCCTTTATTTCTATTAAGCTCAGATTAATCCAAGTTGAATTAAATACAATAAAGTGGCCAAAATAGAGCTAAGAATTGCATACAATCATCCAAATTAAGGATATAAAATGTTGGTAAAAACCGCGTTATCAAATATCCCCACACTTGAAACAATTACATGTCCTCATGCAAAAGCAATGATTCCAAGCATCTCTCAGAGTACTGGCTAACACATCTAACACCTAAGCTAAGTCCTAAAAAAAATAAAATCTACATATGATAGCAAGTTATTCAAAACAGCACACCTTGGTCAGATTTATACAATACCCTCGACATGTTATCAGTTGGCATCATGAAAAGTTTATGAGTTAGGAGAATCAATTCATGTTATGCAAAGTTGGTTGAGTTGGCCCTCACCAGTGTGTTTCTCTCTCAATCACTCAGCGTTTTGGCTTAGCACTCAATTTGAATAATTCACACAAGTATTTACATTCCATAAATTTGCTATACTCCTAACATTGCAATTTTTACAAACATGGTGCATCAAGAGGTCTTTTCAGGGTTGTAACGGGGCTTGGGACAGGTATGGCATATATGGGAAGTGGACTTAATTTACAAAAAACTAAGACTTCATGGTTTGATCAATCCTAGATGACTTCTATTTCTACAGAAAAGATGGAGAGAGAAGAGATGGATAGAATAGAAATACCCAAGATCAATAATCCATAAATTCTTACAATTATCATTCCCAATGTTCCCAAATATTTTCACATTAATTCCCAGGAACCCAACAACCTTTATTTGCAGGAATTCACATTTTTTCTTGATTTTTCTGTATTTTTCGAATTTTTTTTTAATATACCTCATCTCAATTCGTTTGTTAATTAAAATGAGGTGGAAAAGAAAATAACAAAGAACCACTTATGTACAAAAGCTACCCTTACAACATATCCCAATATTTTGCACTCTATACCAGTGCTCAATTTAACCCAATTTCCCCAGACTTAAGACCCTTGCCCAATAATCAAACCATGTCCTCCTAGTTTCTCAGAGGGGATTTTTCATTGTTTTTCTGTGTTTGGGTTGTAATGAGTTTAGTAACAAAAAAGGGATAAAGGCTCAAATTGGCTACAAACAAATGGAAATTGTTTATGGGTTGGCTATTTGGCTAAGTGGCTTTTAAATGTAAAAACAAATTTATGCCTCAATCACATGCAACATGTATAAAATGCAAAACAAGAATCAAGCAAATTCAGGAATAACAAATACAAGTGTGTGTGCTCACATAAAGAAAGTGATCAATTGATGTATTTAATCATAGTAAGCCTCAATTCTCACAGGTAATCCAAACAACCATCAGGGATAACAAAAACAATTCAAACTCATGTAAGAATAATATGCCAATAATTTATGAATTAAAATCACGGGTAGAAGCTATTTCAGACCAAAGGGTGTTATAAAGACAACTAGCCAATCATCAAACAAAACACATAAAATAAAAGAAAATAAAACAAAATAACTATACATGCAAGATATACACGAAAGCAATTTCTACACCCTCCCCGCACTTGAATAAGGCACTGTCCTCAGTGACAAACAATAAAAGAATAGAGAGAACGGTATAGAGATAAAACCGTCTGAGGCAGAACTGGCAGCGTCCCGGACAGGTGCGCTAGGGCGTGAAAGGCGCGCTGGGGCGCGTGGATAGGGACCAGTCGGGCGCTAGAGCGCGTTGTATGCGCTAGGGCGCCAGTGCTGCTGCAGAATTTGGCTAGTTGTTGTCATGTACTCCGTGCATGAGACTCCCTAATGCAAAATTAAGTCTAACAAACATAGAGTGATTAATTATAACTATAAAATATAAAAAGCAAAATGAAATGCTGCAAAATTAAAATTTGGTGGGTTGTCTCCCACAAAGCACTTTGCTTTAACGTCCTTAATTTGGACGGTTGATCAGCCCCTCTCAGGGCAGTTTATGCTTGAATTGATCTAGGACCTTCCACCATGGTGTGCCTTCCATACCTCTACCGGGATCCCATGAGAAGTGAACCACTCCAACGAGAATGATCCCTTTCTTATTTCGGGACCCAAGTGTTTTGATCCTTAATTTGTCCCTTGAAGCACAACACCCGCTCCTGCAGAAAGCATCCCTAAAACAAACAAAATCAAGTGAGGAGGGATGAAAGTCCTCACAAGATGGGTTAGAGAAAACATAATTTAAATCAGTTAGTTTCCAAAACTTTTGAGCTTGAGAAAATACCGACTCCCCACAAAGGGTAAGGAGTTGGGTATCAGTCTCGAGACAAGCGTACTCATGAGGACCAAGAGCAAATGGGAAAGGTCCCAATGGTTGCCTTGAAACAACAGGGGATGAGGTGGTAGAATCCATGACTTCCTCCATCTTGCATGCCTCGTCAATTCCTCCTAGTGATGGAATCTCTGCAGCGACTCCAACACTCAAAGAACTTTCCTCCGCACACACGGTGTCTAGCACGGTACTGGGTAAAGGTGGAGGGTCCTCTTGATTATCTCCACATCGGGGTCTTCCTCGACTTCCCCTGATAATTCTTCCACCATGGACTTCAATGTCTCCAAATCCAATTGCTCTAAAGCATAATCATCTTCAACAATGGGGAACTCTGGTTCCTCTTGTGATGGTGAATGTGGAGGTGAAGCTGGCGGGGGCAAAGAAGGTGGTAATGGAGAAGGTGGTGGTGGTGATGAGGTGGCCTGAGTTCTCAATTGTTGGAGGTCCTCTTCCATGCGCAAAAGTGCTTGCCGGTTTGTCATGAGCACTTCAAAGATTTGTCTCATCATGGAGCTTTCAGTATCATCGCAAGGAGTGAATGGTGCAAGATGCGGAGAAGGATGTGGTTGGTAGAATGGTTCAATGGTTGGTTGATCAAGGTATTCGGTTGGGTATGGGTAAGGATTAGGCTCATGGTATGTATATGGAAACGGTTCAATGTAGGAGGGTGGTGGTGGGTCATTATATGGCTGGTAGTAAGGGTCAAAGGATGGGTATGGTTCATAGTATGGTTGAAGGTATGGTGTTTGGTGAAGGTTTGAGGGTAATGGTGGCACTTGCATCCCACTACTTGGTTGATAACCTGGAAAACCATGGAAACTAAAATCTTGGAGACTAAAATTGGGGTTAGTGTTCATGTTAGTCTAGAAAAAGAAGAAAAATAACAGAAGAAAACATGAAAACATGCTGCAGGACGACGAACGGCCGCTCGGGCGGTCCTAGGGCGCTAGGGCGCTGTCTGACAAGGCGCTGGAGTGCTCACTGGGCGCTCGGGCGCTCGTGTCGGCGCAGAACTTTGCTGTTCTACGAACAGCAAGTTTTATGGATGCAAATGCTGGATGTGATGCAATGTACAGATGAAATATGCGGTATGCTGTGTAATGCAATGCAAAACTAGTTTTTATTTTTTATTTTTTTCAAAGAAACAAAGAAAAACGATTATGTACAATATGCACAAATCACACAACTAGAGATTACTTTCATCGCCATTCCCCGGCAACGGCGCCAAAAATTTGATGCGTGCATCGTAACACTCATAAATTTAATTAATTTTTATAACCAAGTTCACCTAATATAGTTTAGTGGAAACCAGGGTCGTCTCTCACAAGGAATGGCTAAGAGAGTAATACACAAGACTAGTTGTATGATAGGGTTGTCACGATTGGGGGTTTTTGTGTGCAAGTTAATTAAATTGGAAAAAAATTAATAATAATAAAAACAACGGTTTATGGGGGTGGAACATTCATTAGGGTGTCAATCATTGGCTACAAAAGAATGCATGAGTTGATTAATTACGCCGGAGTTAGATCTAACTCCTTTGTTGTGATTCTAAGGGTTAATTGCCTAGAATGGGATTAAATAGTAAGATCTCACCTTTAGTTCCAATCTCAACAATTATATAAGCCAATCACATTAATCTAATTAAAGAAACTAATCAGCCAATTAATTATTCATTACCGATTCCTAATATGCCATGCATCAATCAATCAACTAATACATAAACATATGCCCGATGATTAGCCAACTCAATCGAGTAGCCAAGACAAAGGGGTTAAACACATAACTTAAGATCTCAAATTATATGTTAAGGATTGATAATGAAAACTTATGCAAGATTAAGATCAAAGCCTCAAATACCCAAATGATGTTCACACCCACATAAACCACCAAGGGATTTAGCTACTCATGGCAATGAATTAAAAGACAAGAAATTAAAGGAAATTAAATGCAAGTTGGAAAGATAGAGAAAACGAATAACTGAATTAATAATAGAGAGTAACTTACAAAACCCAAAAGGGCTGGACGAATAATGCTTGAAAGTAAAGATGGAGCTAGAGCTAAAACTAGGAAAACGGAAATCCTAATGGAAAACGAATAACTCTGACTATGGAAAGAAAAATAAGGATTAAAGTAGTGATAGTGGAAGGTGTGTCGAGATCCTCTGTTTCTGATGCATTAGCCTTCTTTAAATAGAGTGAGCAGCCTCCAAACCCTAGCTAATTGGGCCTCCAACTCGTGCAGATTAGGGTTTCTGCTGTGACAGAGTTGCGGCGCGGCGCTGGAGCGCTAGCGTTGTGCACGTGACTGGTTTAAATGAGCCACGCACGTTGGGGGGCGCTACCTGCGCTGGAGCGCTCGATGTTTGCTCCGAAGTCCACTGCTCCGCTTCTTGCTCAGTTCCTGATGTCTACAGCTCCAATAATACCTGTGACCTGCACTAAAAATACGAAATAACCAAGATCAAGTGCAAAGGTCATCCTTGAATTGTAAAAACATGATAAAACTTGTTATTTTAGCCTTTATTTCTATTAAGCTCAGATTAATCTCAAGTTGAATTAAATACAATAAAGTGGCCAAAATAGAGCTAAGAATTGCATACAATCATCCAAATTAAGGATATAAAATGTTGGTAAAAACCGCGTTATCAAATATCCCCACACTTGAACAATTACATGTCCTCATGCAAAAGCAATGATTCCAAGCATCTCTCAGAGTACTGGCTAACACATCTAACACCTAAGCTAAGTCCTAAAAAAAAATAAAATCTACATATGATAGCAAGTTATTCAAAACAGCACACCTTGGTCAGATTTATACAATACCCTCGACATGTTATCAGTTGGCATCATGAAAAGTTTATGAGTTAGGAGAATCAATTCATGTTATGCAAAGTTGGTTGAGTTGGCCCTCACCAGTGTGTTTCTCTCTCAATCACTCAGCGTTTTGGCTTAGCACTCAATTTGAATAATTCACACAAGTATTTACATTCCATAAATTTGCTATACTCCTAACATTGCAATTTTTACAAACATGGTGCATCAAGAGGTCTTTTCAGGGTTGTAACGGGGCTTGGGACAGGTATGGCATATATGGGAAGTGGACTTAATTTACAAAAAACTAAGACTTCATGGTTTGATCAATCCTAGATGACTTCTATTTCTACAGAAAAGATGGAGAGAGAAGAGATGGATAGAATAGAAATACCCAAGATCAATAATCCATAAATTCTTACAATTATCATTCCCAATGTTCCCAAATATTTTCACATTAATTCCCAGGAACCCAACAACCTTTATTTGCAGGAATTCACATTTTTTCTTGATTTTTCTGTATTTTTCGAATTTTTTTTTAATATACCTCATCTCAATTCGTTTGTTAATTAAAATGAGGTGGAAAAGAAAATAACAAAGAACCACTTATGTACAAAAGCTACCCTTACAACATATCCCAATATTTTGCACTCTATACCAGTGCTCAATTTAACCCAATTTCCCCAGACTTAAGACCCTTGCCCAATAATCAAACCATGTCCTCCTAGTTTCTCAGAGGGGATTTTTCATTGTTTTTCTGTGTTTGGGTTGTAATGAGTTTAGTAACAAAAAAGGGATAAAGGCTCAAATTGGCTACAAACAAATGGAAATTGTTTATGGGTTGGCTATTTGGCTAAGTGGCTTTTAAATGTAAAAACAAATTTATGCCTCAATCACATGCAACATGTATAAAATGCAAAACAAGAATCAAGCAAATTCAGGAATAACAAATACAAGTGTGTGTGCTCACATAAAGAAAGTGATCAATTGATGTATTTAATCATAGTAAGCCTCAATTCTCACAGGTAATCCAAACAACCATCAGGGATAACAAAAACAATTCAAACTCATGTAAGAATAATATGCCAATAATTTATGAATTAAAATCACGGGTAGAAGCTATTTCAGACCAAAGGGTGTTATAAAGACAACTAGCCAATCATCAAACAAAACACATAAAATAAAAGAAAATAAAACAAAATAACTATACATGCAAGATATACACGAAAGCAATTTCTACACCCTCCCCGCACTTGAATAAGGCACTGTCCTCAGTGACAAACAATAAAAGAATAGAGAGAACGGTATAGAGATAAAACCGTCTGAGGCAGAACTGGCAGCGTCCCGGACAGGTGCGCTAGGGCGTGAAAGGCGCGCTGGGGCGCGTGGATAGGGACCAGTCGGGCGCTAGAGCGCGTTGTATGCGCTAGGGCGCCAGTGCTGCTGCAGAATTTGGCTAGTTGTTGTCATGTACTCCGTGCATGAGACTCCCTAATGCAAAATTAAGTCTAACAAACATAGAGTGATTAATTATAACTATAAAATATAAAAAGCAAAATGAAATGCTGCAAAATTAAAATTTGGTGGGTTGTCTCCCACAAAGCACTTTGCTTTAACGTCCTTAATTTGGACGGTTGATCAGCCCCTCTCAGGGCAGTTTATGCTTGAATTGATCTAGGACCTTCCACCATGGTGTGCCTTCCATACCTCTACCGGGATCCCATGAGAAGTGAACCACTCCAACGAGAATGATCCCTTTCTTATTTCGGGACCCAAGTGTTTTGATCCTTAATTTGTCCCTTGAAGCACAACACCCGCTCCTGCAGAAAGCATCCCTAAAACAAACAAAATCAAGTGAGGAGGGATGAAAGTCCTCACAAGATGGGTTAGAGAAAACATAATTTAAATCAGTTAGTTTCCAAAACTTTTGAGCTTGAGAAAATACCGACTCCCCACAAAGGGTAAGGAGTTGGGTATCAGTCTCGAGACAAGCGTACTCATGAGGACCAAGAGCAAATGGGAAAGGTCCCAATGGTTGCCTTGAAACAACAGGGGATGAGGTGGTAGAATCCATGACTTCCTCCATCTTGCATGCCTCGTCAATTCCTCCTAGTGATGGAATCTCTGCAGCGACTCCAACACTCAAAGAACTTTCCTCCGCACACACGGTGTCTAGCACGGTACTGGGTAAAGGTGGAGGGTCCTCTTGATTATCTCCACATCGGGGTCTTCCTCGACTTCCCCTGATAATTCTTCCACCATGGACTTCAATGTCTCCAAATCCAATTGCTCTAAAGCATAATCATCTTCAACAATGGGGAACTCTGGTTCCTCTTGTGATGGTGAATGTGGAGGTGAAGCTGGCGGGGGCAAAGAAGGTGGTAATGGAGAAGGTGGTGGTGGTGATGAGGTGGCCTGAGTTCTCAATTGTTGGAGGTCCTCTTCCATGCGCAAAAGTGCTTGCCGGTTTGTCATGAGCACTTCAAAGATTTGTCTCATCATGGAGCTTTCAGTATCATCGCAAGGAGTGAATGGTGCAAGATGCGGAGAAGGATGTGGTTGGTAGAATGGTTCAATGGTTGGTTGATCAAGGTATTCGGTTGGGTATGGGTAAGGATTAGGCTCATGGTATGTATATGGAAACGGTTCAATGTAGGAGGGTGGTGGTGGGTCATTATATGGCTGGTAGTAAGGGTCAAAGGATGGGTATGGTTCATAGTATGGTTGAAGGTATGGTGTTTGGTGAAGGTTTGAGGGTAATGGTGGCACTTGCATCCCACTACTTGGTTGATAACCTGGAAAACCATGGAAACTAAAATCTTGGAGACTAAAATTGGGGTTAGTGTTCATGTTAGTCTAGAAAAAGAAGAAAAATAACAGAAGAAAACATGAAAACATGCTGCAGGACGACGAACGGCCGCTCGGGCGGTCCTAGGGCGCTAGGGCGCTGTCTGACAAGGCGCTGGAGTGCTCACTGGGCGCTCGGGCGCTCGTGTCGGCGCAGAACTTTGCTGTTCTACGAACAGCAAGTTTTATGGATGCAAATGCTGGATGTGATGCAATGTACAGATGAAATATGCGGTATGCTGTGTAATGCAATGCAAAACTAGTTTTTATTTTTTATTTTTTTCAAAGAAACAAAGAAAAACGATTATGTACAATATGCACAAATCACACAACTAGAGATTACTTTCATCGCCATTCCCCGGCAACGGCGCCAAAAATTTGATGCGTGCATCGTAACACTCATAAATTTAATTAATTTTTATAACCAAGTTCACCTAATATAGTTTAGTGGAAACCAGGGTCGTCTCTCACAAGGAATGGCTAAGAGAGTAATACACAAGACTAGTTGTATGATAGGGTTGTCACGATTGGGGGTTTTTGTGTGCAAGTTAATTAAATTGGAAAAAAATTAATAATAATAAAAACAACGGTTTATGGGGGTGGAACATTCATTAGGGTGTCAATCATTGGCTACAAAAGAATGCATGAGTTGATTAATTACGCCGGAGTTAGATCTAACTCCTTTGTTGTGATTCTAAGGGTTAATTGCCTAGAATGGGATTAAATAGTAAGATCTCACCTTTAGTTCCAATCTCAACAATTATATAAGCCAATCACATTAATCTAATTAAAGAAACTAATCAGCCAATTAATTATTCATTACCGATTCCTAATATGCCATGCATCAATCAATCAACTAATACATAAACATATGCCCGATGATTAGCCAACTCAATCGAGTAGCCAAGACAAAGGGGTTAAACACATAACTTAAGATCTCAAATTATATGTTAAGGATTGATAATGAAAACTTATGCAAGATTAAGATCAAAGCCTCAAATACCCAAATGATGTTCACACCCACATAAACCACCAAGGGATTTAGCTACTCATGGCAATGAATTAAAAGACAAGAAATTAAAGGAAATTAAATGCAAGTTGGAAAGATAGAGAAAACGAATAACTGAATTAATAATAGAGAGTAACTTACAAAACCCAAAAGGGCTGGACGAATAATGCTTGAAAGTAAAGATGGAGCTAGAGCTAAAACTAGGAAAACGGAAATCCTAATGGAAAACGAATAACTCTGACTATGGAAAGAAAAATAAGGATTAAAGTAGTGATAGTGGAAGGTGTGTCGAGATCCTCTGTTTCTGATGCATTAGCCTTCTTTAAATAGAGTGAGCAGCCTCCAAACCCTAGCTAATTGGGCCTCCAACTCGTGCAGATTAGGGTTTCTGCTGTGACAGAGTTGCGGCGCGGCGCTGGAGCGCTAGCGTTGTGCACGTGACTGGTTTAAATGAGCCACGCACGTTGGGGGGCGCTACCTGCGCTGGAGCGCTCGATGTTTGCTCCGAAGTCCACTGCTCCGCTTCTTGCTCAGTTCCTGATGTCTACAGCTCCAATAATACCTGTGACCTGCACTAAAAATACGAAATAACCAAGATCAAGTGCAAAGGTCATCCTTGAATTGTAAAAACATGATAAAACTTGTTATTTTAGCCTTTATTTCTATTAAGCTCAGATTAATCTCAAGTTGAATTAAATACAATAAAGTGGCCAAAATAGAGCTAAGAATTGCATACAATCATCCAAATTAAGGATATAAAATGTTGGTAAAAACCGCGTTATCAAATATCCCCACACTTGAACAATTACATGTCCTCATGCAAAAGCAATGATTCCAAGCATCTCTCAGAGTACTGGCTAACACATCTAACACCTAAGCTAAGTCCTAAAAAAAAATAAAATCTACATATGATAGCAAGTTATTCAAAACAGCACACCTTGGTCAGATTTATACAATACCCTCGACATGTTATCAGTTGGCATCATGAAAAGTTTATGAGTTAGGAGAATCAATTCATGTTATGCAAAGTTGGTTGAGTTGGCCCTCACCAGTGTGTTTCTCTCTCAATCACTCAGCGTTTTGGCTTAGCACTCAATTTGAATAATTCACACAAGTATTTACATTCCATAAATTTGCTATACTCCTAACATTGCAATTTTTACAAACATGGTGCATCAAGAGGTCTTTTCAGGGTTGTAACGGGGCTTGGGACAGGTATGGCATATATGGGAAGTGGACTTAATTTACAAAAAACTAAGACTTCATGGTTTGATCAATCCTAGATGACTTCTATTTCTACAGAAAAGATGGAGAGAGAAGAGATGGATAGAATAGAAATACCCAAGATCAATAATCCATAAATTCTTACAATTATCATTCCCAATGTTCCCAAATATTTTCACATTAATTCCCAGGAACCCAACAACCTTTATTTGCAGGAATTCACATTTTTTCTTGATTTTTCTGTATTTTTCGAATTTTTTTTTAATATACCTCATCTCAATTCGTTTGTTAATTAAAATGAGGTGGAAAAGAAAATAACAAAGAACCACTTATGTACAAAAGCTACCCTTACAACATATCCCAATATTTTGCACTCTATACCAGTGCTCAATTTAACCCAATTTCCCCAGACTTAAGACCCTTGCCCAATAATCAAACCATGTCCTCCTAGTTTCTCAGAGGGGATTTTTCATTGTTTTTCTGTGTTTGGGTTGTAATGAGTTTAGTAACAAAAAAGGGATAAAGGCTCAAATTGGCTACAAACAAATGGAAATTGTTTATGGGTTGGCTATTTGGCTAAGTGGCTTTTAAATGTAAAAACAAATTTATGCCTCAATCACATGCAACATGTATAAAATGCAAAACAAGAATCAAGCAAATTCAGGAATAACAAATACAAGTGTGTGTGCTCACATAAAGAAAGTGATCAATTGATGTATTTAATCATAGTAAGCCTCAATTCTCACAGGTAATCCAAACAACCATCAGGGATAACAAAAACAATTCAAACTCATGTAAGAATAATATGCCAATAATTTATGAATTAAAATCACGGGTAGAAGCTATTTCAGACCAAAGGGTGTTATAAAGACAACTAGCCAATCATCAAACAAAACACATAAAATAAAAGAAAATAAAACAAAATAACTATACATGCAAGATATACACGAAAGCAATTTCTACACCCTCCCCGCACTTGAATAAGGCACTGTCCTCAGTGACAAACAATAAAAGAATAGAGAGAACGGTATAGAGATAAAACCGTCTGAGGCAGAACTGGCAGCGTCCCGGACAGGTGCGCTAGGGCGTGAAAGGCGCGCTGGGGCGCGTGGATAGGGACCAGTCGGGCGCTAGAGCGCGTTGTATGCGCTAGGGCGCCAGTGCTGCTGCAGAATTTGGCTAGTTGTTGTCATGTACTCCGTGCATGAGACTCCCTAATGCAAAATTAAGTCTAACAAACATAGAGTGATTAATTATAACTATAAAATATAAAAAGCAAAATGAAATGCTGCAAAATTAAAATTTGGTGGGTTGTCTCCCACAAAGCACTTTGCTTTAACGTCCTTAATTTGGACGGTTGATCAGCCCCTCTCAGGGCAGTTTATGCTTGAATTGATCTAGGACCTTCCACCATGGTGTGCCTTCCATACCTCTACCGGGATCCCATGAGAAGTGAACCACTCCAACGAGAATGATCCCTTTCTTATTTCGGGACCCAAGTGTTTTGATCCTTAATTTGTCCCTTGAAGCACAACACCCGCTCCTGCAGAAAGCATCCCTAAAACAAACAAAATCAAGTGAGGAGGGATGAAAGTCCTCACAAGATGGGTTAGAGAAAACATAATTTAAATCAGTTAGTTTCCAAAACTTTTGAGCTTGAGAAAATACCGACTCCCCACAAAGGGTAAGGAGTTGGGTATCAGTCTCGAGACAAGCGTACTCATGAGGACCAAGAGCAAATGGGAAAGGTCCCAATGGTTGCCTTGAAACAACAGGGGATGAGGTGGTAGAATCCATGACTTCCTCCATCTTGCATGCCTCGTCAATTCCTCCTAGTGATGGAATCTCTGCAGCGACTCCAACACTCAAAGAACTTTCCTCCGCACACACGGTGTCTAGCACGGTACTGGGTAAAGGTGGAGGGTCCTCTTGATTATCTCCACATCGGGGTCTTCCTCGACTTCCCCTGATAATTCTTCCACCATGGACTTCAATGTCTCCAAATCCAATTGCTCTAAAGCATAATCATCTTCAACAATGGGGAACTCTGGTTCCTCTTGTGATGGTGAATGTGGAGGTGAAGCTGGCGGGGGCAAAGAAGGTGGTAATGGAGAAGGTGGTGGTGGTGATGAGGTGGCCTGAGTTCTCAATTGTTGGAGGTCCTCTTCCATGCGCAAAAGTGCTTGCCGGTTTGTCATGAGCACTTCAAAGATTTGTCTCATCATGGAGCTTTCAGTATCATCGCAAGGAGTGAATGGTGCAAGATGCGGAGAAGGATGTGGTTGGTAGAATGGTTCAATGGTTGGTTGATCAAGGTATTCGGTTGGGTATGGGTAAGGATTAGGCTCATGGTATGTATATGGAAACGGTTCAATGTAGGAGGGTGGTGGTGGGTCATTATATGGCTGGTAGTAAGGGTCAAAGGATGGGTATGGTTCATAGTATGGTTGAAGGTATGGTGTTTGGTGAAGGTTTGAGGGTAATGGTGGCACTTGCATCCCACTACTTGGTTGATAACCTGGAAAACCATGGAAACTAAAATCTTGGAGACTAAAATTGGGGTTAGTGTTCATGTTAGTCTAGAAAAAGAAGAAAAATAACAGAAGAAAACATGAAAACATGCTGCAGGACGACGAACGGCCGCTCGGGCGGTCCTAGGGCGCTAGGGCGCTGTCTGACAAGGCGCTGGAGTGCTCACTGGGCGCTCGGGCGCTCGTGTCGGCGCAGAACTTTGCTGTTCTACGAACAGCAAGTTTTATGGATGCAAATGCTGGATGTGATGCAATGTACAGATGAAATATGCGGTATGCTGTGTAATGCAATGCAAAACTAGTTTTTATTTTTTATTTTTTTCAAAGAAACAAAGAAAAACGATTATGTACAATATGCACAAATCACACAACTAGAGATTACTTTCATCGCCATTCCCCGGCAACGGCGCCAAAAATTTGATGCGTGCATCGTAACACTCATAAATTTAATTAATTTTTATAACCAAGTTCACCTAATATAGTTTAGTGGAAACCAGGGTCGTCTCTCACAAGGAATGGCTAAGAGAGTAATACACAAGACTAGTTGTATGATAGGGTTGTCACGATTGGGGGTTTTTGTGTGCAAGTTAATTAAATTGGAAAAAAATTAATAATAATAAAAACAACGGTTTATGGGGGTGGAACATTCATTAGGGTGTCAATCATTGGCTACAAAAGAATGCATGAGTTGATTAATTACGCCGGAGTTAGATCTAACTCCTTTGTTGTGATTCTAAGGGTTAATTGCCTAGAATGGGATTAAATAGTAAGATCTCACCTTTAGTTCCAATCTCAACAATTATATAAGCCAATCACATTAATCTAATTAAAGAAACTAATCAGCCAATTAATTATTCATTACCGATTCCTAATATGCCATGCATCAATCAATCAACTAATACATAAACATATGCCCGATGATTAGCCAACTCAATCGAGTAGCCAAGACAAAGGGGTTAAACACATAACTTAAGATCTCAAATTATATGTTAAGGATTGATAATGAAAACTTATGCAAGATTAAGATCAAAGCCTCAAATACCCAAATGATGTTCACACCCACATAAACCACCAAGGGATTTAGCTACTCATGGCAATGAATTAAAAGACAAGAAATTAAAGGAAATTAAATGCAAGTTGGAAAGATAGAGAAAACGAATAACTGAATTAATAATAGAGAGTAACTTACAAAACCCAAAAGGGCTGGACGAATAATGCTTGAAAGTAAAGATGGAGCTAGAGCTAAAACTAGGAAAACGGAAATCCTAATGGAAAACGAATAACTCTGACTATGGAAAGAAAAATAAGGATTAAAGTAGTGATAGTGGAAGGTGTGTCGAGATCCTCTGTTTCTGATGCATTAGCCTTCTTTAAATAGAGTGAGCAGCCTCCAAACCCTAGCTAATTGGGCCTCCAACTCGTGCAGATTAGGGTTTCTGCTGTGACAGAGTTGCGGCGCGGCGCTGGAGCGCTAGCGTTGTGCACGTGACTGGTTTAAATGAGCCACGCACGTTGGGGGGCGCTACCTGCGCTGGAGCGGCTCGATGTTTGCTCCGAAGTCCACTGCTCCGCTTCTTGCTCAGTTCCTGATGTCTACAGCTCCAATAATACCTGTGACCTGCACTAAAATACGAAATAACCAAGATCAAGTGCAAAGGTCATCCTTGAATTGTAAAACATGATAAAACTTGTTATTTAGCCTTTATTTCTATTAAGCTCAGATTAATCTCAAGTTGAATTAAATACAATAAAGTGGCCAAAATAGAGCTAAGAATTGCATACAATCATCCAAATTAAGGATATAAAATGTTGGTAAAAACCGCGTTATCAAATATCCCCACACTTGAACAATTACATGTCCTCATGCAAAAGCAATGATTCCAAGCATCTCTCAGAGTACTGGCTAACACATCTAACACCTAAGCTAAGTCCTAAAAAAAAATAAAATCTACATATGATAGCAAGTTATTCAAACAGCACACCTTGGTCAGATTTATACAATACCCTCGACATGTTATCAGTTGGCATCATGAAAGTTTATGAGTTAGGAGAATCAATTCATGTTATGCAAAGTTGGTTGAGTTGGCCCTCACCAGTGTGTTCTCTCTCAATCACTCAGCGTTTTGGCTTAGCACTCAATTTGAATAATTCACACAAGTATTTACATTCCATAAATTTGCTATACTCCTAACATTGCAATTTTTACAAACATGGTGCATCAAGAGGTCTTTTCAGGGTTGTAACGGGGCTTGGGACAGGTATGGCATATATGGGAAGTGGACTTAATTTACAAAAAACTAAGACTTCATGGTTGATCAATCCTAGATGACTTCTATTTCTACAGAAAAGATGGAGAGAGAAGAGATGGATAGAATAGAAATACCCAAGATCAATAATCCATAAATTCTTACAATTATCATTCCCAATGTTCCCAATATTTTCACATTAATTCCCAGGAACCCAACACCTTTATTTGCAGGAATTCACATTTTTTCTTGATTTTTCTGTATTTTTCGAATTTTTTTTAATATACCTCAATCTCAATTCGTTTGTTAATTAAAATGAGGTGGAAAAGAAAATAACAAAGAACCACTTATGTACAAAAGCTACCCTTACAACATATCCCAATATTTTGCACTCTATACCAAGTGCTCAATTTAACCCAATTTCCCAGACTTAAGACCCTTGCCAATAATCAAACCATGTCCTCCTAGTTTCTCAGAGGGGATTTTTTCATTGTTTTCTGTGTTTGGGTTGTAATGAGTTTAGTAACAAAAAAGGGATAAAGGCTCAAATTGGCTACAAACAAATGGAAATTGTTTATGGGTTGGCTTATTTGGCTAAGTGGCTTTTAAATGTAAAAACAAATTTATGCCTCAATCACATGCAACATGTATAAAATGCAAACAAGAATCAAGCAAATTCAGGAATAACAAATACAAGTGTGTGTGCTCACATAAAGAAAGTGATCAATTGATGTATTTAATCATAGTAAGCCTCATTCTCACAGGTAATCCAAACAACCATCAGGATAACAAAACAATTCAAACTCATGTAAGAATAATATGCCAATAATTTATGAATTAAAATCACGGGTAGAAGCTATTTCAGACCAAAGGGTGTTATAAAGACAACTAGCCAATCATCAAACAAAACACATAAAATAAAAGAAAATAAAACAAAATAACTATACATGCAAGATATACACGAAAGCAATTTCTACACCCTCCCCGCACTTGAATAAGGCACTGTCCTCAGTGACAAACAATAAAAGAATAGAGAGAACGGTATAGAGATAAAACCGTCTGAGGCAGAACTGGCAGCGTCCCGGACAGGTGCGCTAGGGCGTGAAAGGCGCGCTGGGGCGCGTGGATAGGGACCAGTCGGGCGCTAGAGCGCGTTGTATGCGCTAGGGCGCCAGTGCTGCTGCAGAATTTGGCTAGTTGTTGTCATGTACTCCGTGCATGAGACTCCCTAATGCAAAATTAAGTCTAACAAACATAGAGTGATTAATTATAACTATAAAATATAAAAAGCAAAATGAAATGCTGCAAAATTAAAATTTGGTGGGTTGTCTCCCACAAAGCACTTTGCTTTAACGTCCTTAATTTGGACGGTTGATCAGCCCCTCTCAGGGCAGTTTATGCTTGAATTGATCTAGGACCTTCCACCATGGTGTGCCTTCCATACCTCTACCGGGATCCCATGAGAAGTGAACCACTCCAACGAGAATGATCCCTTTCTTATTTCGGGACCCAAGTGTTTTGATCCTTAATTTGTCCCTTGAAGCACAACACCCGCTCCTGCAGAAAGCATCCCTAAAACAAACAAAATCAAGTGAGGAGGGATGAAAGTCCTCACAAGATGGGTTAGAGAAAACATAATTTAAATCAGTTAGTTTCCAAAACTTTTGAGCTTGAGAAAATACCGACTCCCCACAAAGGGTAAGGAGTTGGGTATCAGTCTCGAGACAAGCGTACTCATGAGGACCAAGAGCAAATGGGAAAGGTCCCAATGGTTGCCTTGAAACAACAGGGGATGAGGTGGTAGAATCCATGACTTCCTCCATCTTGCATGCCTCGTCAATTCCTCCTAGTGATGGAATCTCTGCAGCGACTCCAACACTCAAGAACTTTCCTCCGCACACACGGTGTCTAGCACGGTACTGGGTAAAGGTGGAGGGTCCTCTTGATTATCTCCACATCGGGGTCTTCCTCGACTTCCCCTGATAATTCTTCCACCATGGACTTCAATGTCTCCAAATCCAATTGCTCTAAAGCATAATCATCTTCAACAATGGGGAACTCTGGTTCCTCTTGTGATGGTGAATGTGGAGGTGAAGCTGGCGGGGGCAAAGAAGGTGGTAATGGAGAAGGTGGTGGTGGTGATGAGGTGGCCTGAGTTCTCAATTGTTGGAGGTCCTCTTCCATGCGCAAAAGTGCTTGCCGGTTTGTCATGAGCACTTCAAAGATTTGTCTCATCATGGAGCTTTCAGTATCATCGCAAGGAGTGAATGGTGCAAGATGCGGAGAAGGATGTGGTTGGTAGAATGGTTCAATGGTTGGTTGATCAAGGTATTCGGTTGGGTATGGGTAAGGATTAGGCTCATGGTATGTATATGGAAACGGTTCAATGTAGGAGGGTGGTGGTGGGTCATTATATGGCTGGTAGTAAGGGTCAAAGGATGGGTATGGTTCATAGTATGGTTGAAGGTATGGTGTTTGGTGAAGGTTTGAGGGTAATGGTGGCACTTGCATCCCACTACTTGGTTGATAACCTGGAAAACCATGGAAACTAAAATCTTGGAGACTAAAATTGGGGTTAGTGTTCATGTTAGTCTAGAAAAAGAAGAAAAATAACAGAAGAAAACATGAAAACATGCTGCAGGACGACGAACGGCCGCTCGGGCGGTCCTAGGGCGCTAGGGCGCTGTCTGACAAGGCGCTGGAGTGCTCACTGGGCGCTCGGGCGCTCGTGTCGGCGCAGAACTTTGCTGTTCTACGAACAGCAAGTTTTATGGATGCAAATGCTGGATGTGATGCAATGTACAGATGAAATATGCGGTATGCTGTGTAATGCAATGCAAAACTAGTTTTTATTTTTTATTTTTTCAAAGAAACAAAGAAAAACGATTATGTACAATATGCACAAATCACACAACTAGAGATTACTTTCATCGCCATTCCCCGGCAACGGCGCCAAAAATTGATGCGTGCATCGTAACACTCATAAATTTAATTAATTTTTATAACCAAGTTCACCTAATATAGTTTAGTGGAAACCAGGGTCGTCTCTCACAAGGAATGGCTAAGAGAGTAATACACAAGACTAGTTGTATGATAGGGTTGTCACGATTGGGGGTTTTTGTGTGCAAGTTAATTAAATTGGAAAAAAATTAATAATAATAAAAACAACGGTTTATGGGGTGGAACATTCATTAGGGTGTCAATCATTGGCTACAAAAGAATGCATGAGTTGATTAATTACGCCGGAGTTAGATCTAACTCCTTTGTTGTGATTCTAAGGGTTAATTGCCTAGAATGGGATTAAATAGTAAGATCTCACCTTTAGTTCCAATCTCAACAATTATATAAGCCAATCACATTAATCTAATTAAAGAAACTAATCAGCCAATTAATTATTCATTACCGATTCCTAATATGCCATGCATCAATCAATCAACTAATACATAAACATATGCCCGATGATTAGCCAACTCAATCGAGTAGCCAAGACAAAGGGGTTAAACACATAACTTAAGATCTCAAATTATATGTTAAGGATTGATAATGAAAACTTATGCAAGATTAAGATCAAAGCCTCAAATACCCAAATGATGTTCACACCCACATAAACCACCAAGGGATTTAGCTACTCATGGCAATGAATTAAAAGACAAGAAATTAAAGGAAATTAAATGCAAGTTGGAAAGATAGAGAAAACGAATAACTGAATTAATAATAGAGAGTAACTTACAAAACCCAAAAGGGCTGGACGAATAATGCTTGAAAGTAAAGATGGAGCTAGAGCTAAAACTAGGAAAACGGAAATCCTAATGGAAAACGAATAACTCTGACTATGGAAAGAAAAATAAGGATTAAAGTAGTGATAGTGGAAGGTGTGTCGAGATCCTCTGTTTCTGATGCATTAGCCTTCTTTAAATAGAGTGAGCAGCCTCCAAACCCTAGCTAATTGGGCCTCCAACTCGTGCAGATTAGGGTTTCTGCTGTGACAGAGTTGCGGCGCGGCGCTGGAGCGCTAGCGTTGTGCACGTGACTGGTTTAAATGAGCCACGCACGTTGGGGGGCGCTACCTGCGCTGGAGCGCTCGATGTTTGCTCCGAAGTCCACTGCTCCGCTTCTTGCTCAGTTCCTGATGTCTACAGCTCCAATAATACCTGTGACCTGCACTAAAAATACGAAATAACCAAGATCAAGTGCAAAGGTCATCCTTGAATTGTAAAAACATGATAAAACTTGTTATTTAGCCTTTATTTCTATTAAGCTCAGATTAATCTCAAGTTGAATTAAATACAATAAAGTGGCCAAAATAGAGCTAAGAATTGCATACAATCATCCAAATTAAGGATATAAAATGTTGGTAAAAACCGCGTTATCAAATATCCCCACACTTGAACAATTACATGTCCTCATGCAAAAGCAATGATTCCAAGCATCTCTCAGAGTACTGGCTAACACATCTAACACCTAAGCTAAGTCCTAAAAAAAAATAAAATCTACATATGATAGCAAGTTATTCAAAACAGCACACCTTGGTCAGATTTATACAATACCCTCGACATGTTATCAGTTGGCATCATGAAAAGTTTATGAGTTAGGAGAATCAATTCATGTTATGCAAAGTTGGTTGAGTTGGCCCTCACCAGTGTGTTTCTCTCTCAATCACTCAGCGTTTTGGCTTAGCACTCAATTTGAATAATTCACACAAGTATTTACATTCCATAAATTTGCTATACTCCTAACATTGCAATTTTTACAAACATGGTGCATCAAGAGGTCTTTTCAGGGTTGTAACGGGGCTTGGGACAGGTATGGCATATATGGGAAGTGGACTTAATTTACAAAAAACTAAGACTTCATGGTTTGATCAATCCTAGATGACTTCTATTTCTACAGAAAAGATGGAGAGAGAAGAGATGGATAGAATAGAAATACCCAAGATCAATAATCCATAAATTCTTACAATTATCATTCCCAATGTTCCCAAATATTTTCACATTAATTCCCAGGAACCCAACAACCTTTATTTGCAGGAATTCACATTTTTTCTTGATTTTTCTGTATTTTTCGAATTTTTTTTTAATATACCTCATCTCAATTCGTTTGTTAATTAAAATGAGGTGGAAAAGAAAATAACAAAGAACCACTTATGTACAAAAGCTACCCTTACAACATATCCCAATATTTTGCACTCTATACCAGTGCTCAATTTAACCCAATTTCCCCAGACTTAAGACCCTTGCCCAATAATCAAACCATGTCCTCCTAGTTTCTCAGAGGGGATTTTTCATTGTTTTTCTGTGTTTGGGTTGTAATGAGTTTAGTAACAAAAAAGGGATAAAGGCTCAAATTGGCTACAAACAAATGGAAATTGTTTATGGGTTGGCTATTTGGCTAAGTGGCTTTTAAATGTAAAAACAAATTTATGCCTCAATCACATGCAACATGTATAAAATGCAAAACAAGAATCAAGCAAATTCAGGAATAACAAATACAAGTGTGTGTGCTCACATAAAGAAAGTGATCAATTGATGTATTTAATCATAGTAAGCCTCAATTCTCACATGTAATCCAAACAACCATCAGGGATAACAAAAACAATTCAAACTCATGTAAGAATAATATGCCAATAATTTATGAATTAAAATCACGGGTAGAAGCTATTTCAGACCAAAGGGTGTTATAAAGACAACTAGCCAATCATCAAACAAAACACATAAAATAAAAGAAAATAAAACAAAATAACTATACATGCAAGATATACACGAAAGCAATTTCTACACCCTCCCCGCACTTGAATAAGGCACTGTCCTCAGTGACAAACAATAAAAGAATAGAGAGAACGGTATAGAGATAAAACCGTCTGAGGCAGAACTGGCAGCGTCCCGGACAGGTGCGCTAGGGCGTGAAAGGCGCGCTGGGGCGCGTGGATAGGGACCAGTCGGGCGCTAGAGCGCGTTGTATGCGCTAGGGCGCCAGTGCTGCTGCAGAATTTGGCTAGTTGTTGTCATGTACTCCGTGCATGAGACTCCCTAATGCAAAATTAAGTCTAACAAACATAGAGTGATTAATTATAACTATAAAATATAAAATGCAAAATGAAATGCTGCAAAATTAAAATTTGGTGGGTTGTCTCCCTTTCTTATTTCGGGACCCAAGTGTTTTGATCCTTAATTTGTCCCTTGAAGCACAACACCCGCTCCTGCAGAAAGCATCCCTAAAACAAACAAAATCAAGTGAGGAGGGATGAAAGTCCTCACAAGATGGGTTAGAGAAAACATAATTTAAATCAGTTAGTTTCCAAAACTTTTGAGCTTGAGAAAATACCGACTCCCCACAAAGGGTAAGGAGTTGGGTATTAGTCTCGAGACAAGCGTACTCATGAGGCCCAAGAGCAAATGGGAAAGGTCCCAATGGTTGCCTTGAAACAACAGGGGATGAGGTGGTAGAATCCATGACTTCCTCCATCTTGCATGCCTCGTCAATTCCTCCTAGTGATGGAATCTCTGCAGCGACTCCAACACTCAAAGAACTTTCCTCCGCACACACAGTGTCTAGCACGGTACTGGGTAAAGGTGGAGGGTCCTCTTGATTATCTCCACATCGGGGTCTTCCTCGACTTCCCCTGATAATTCTTCCACCATGGACTTCAATGTCTCCAAATCCAATTGCTCTAAAGCATAATCATCTTCAACAATGGGGAACTCTGGTTCCTCTTGTGATGGTGAATGTGGAGGTGAAGCTGGCGGGGGCAAAGAAGGTGGTAATGGAGAAGGTGGTGGTGGTGATGAGGTGGCCTGAGTTCTCAATTGTTGGAGGTCCTCTTCCATGCGCAAAAGTGCTTGCCGGTTTGTCATGAGCACTTCAAAGATTTGTCTCATCATGGAGCTTTCAGTATCATCGCAAGGAGTAGATGGTGCAAGATGCGGAGAAGGATGTGGTTGGTAGAATGGTTCAATGGTTGGTTGATCAAGGTATTCGGTTGGGTATGGGTAAGGATTAGGCTCATGGTATGTATATGGAAACGGTTCAATGTAGGAGGGTGGTGGTGGGTCATTATATGGCTGGTAGTAAGGGTCAAAGGATGGGTATGGTTCATAGTATGGTTGAAGGTATGGTGTTTGGTGAAGGTTTGAGGGTAATGGTGGCACTTGCATCCCACTACTTGGTTGATAACCTGGAAAACCATGGAAACTAAAATCTTGGAGACTAAAATTGGTGTTAGTGTTCATGTTAGTCTAGAAAAAGAAGAAAAATAACAGAAGAAAAGATGAAAACATGCTGCAGGACGACGAACGGCCGCTCGGGCGGTCCTAGGGCGCTAGGGCGCTGTCTGACAAGGCGCTGGAGTGCCTACTGGGCGCTCGGGCGCTCGTGTCGGCGCAGAACTTTGCTGTTCTGCGAACAACAAGTTCTATGGATGCAAATGCTGGATGTGATGCAATGTACAGATGAAATAAAAACAACGGTTTATGGGGGTGGAACATTCATTAGGGTGTCAATCATTGGCTACAAAAGAATGCATGAGTTGATTAATTACGCCGGAGTTAGATCTAACTCCTTTGTTGTGATTCTAAGGGTTAATTGCCTAGAATGGGATTAAATAGTAAGATCTCACCTTTAGTTCCAATCTCAACAATTCTATAAGCCAATCACATTAATCTAATTAAAGAAACTAATCAGCCAATTAATTATTCATTACCGATTCCTAATATGCCATGCATCAATCAATCAACTAATACATAAACATATGCCCGATGATTAGCCAACTCAATCGAGTAGCCAAGACAAAGGGGTTAAACACATAACTTAAGATCTCAAATTATATGTTAAGGATTGATAATGAAAACTTATGCAAGATTAAGATCAAAGCCTCAAATACCCAAATGATGTTCACACCCACATAAACCACCAAGGGATTTAGCTACTCATGGCAATGAATTAAAGACAAGAAATTAAAGGAAATTAAATGCAAGTTGGAAAGATAGAAAAAACGAATAACTGAATTAATAATAGAGAGTAACTTACAAAATCCAAAAGGGCTGGACGAATAATGCTTGAAAATAAAGATGGAGCTAGAGCTAAAACTAGGAAAACGGAAATCCTAATGGAAAACGAATAACTCTGACTATGGAAAGAAAAATAAGGATTAAAGTAGTGATAGTGGAAGGTGTGTCGAGATCCTCTGTTTCTGATGCATTAGCCTTCTTTAAATAGAGTGAGCAGCCTCCAAACCCTAGCTAATTGGGCCACCAACTCGTGCAGATTAGGGTTTCTGCTGTGACAGAGTTGCGGCGCGGCGCTGGAACGCGCTATGGGCGCTGGAGCGCCAGCGTTGTGCACGTGACTGGTTTAAATGAGCCACGCGTGCTAGGGTGCGCTGGAGCGCTCGATTTTTGCTCCGAAATCCACTGCTCCGCTTCTTGCTCAGTTCCTAATGTCTACAGCTCCAATAATACCTGTGACCTGCACTAAAAATACGAAATATCCAAGATCAAGTGCAAAGGTCATCCTTGAATTGTAAAAACATCATAAAACTTGTTATTTTAGCCTTTATTTCTATTAAGCTCAGATTAATCTCAAGTTGAATTAAATACAATAAAGAGGCCAAAATAGAGCTAAGAATTGCATACAATCATCCAAATTAAGGGTATAAAATGTTGGTAAAAACCGCGTTATCAGTGGCCCTTGCCACTCGTCGTCGGCGTACTCTGGCACACCACACTGGATAGCCAAAGAGGTGATCAGAGAGGGAAAGGGAAGGCACCTGTAGGTCTCAATGTGGTGAGCCTGATGCATGGTGCGCTGCAGACGAGTGGGCAAGTCTACCTAGTGGCACTCCATAATGCAGTTGAGGTGGAGAGCCTGCTCTGTGGTGAGTTCGGAAATGTGGGAGACTGGGTACATGTGGCTGAAGTAGATGCGAGACCACGCTCTGGTCTCCAGGTTGAGCGTGTAGTTCTTCAGCGTGCGGGGGAGCATATTGGCTCCCAGCGTCCAGCTGCAACCCGAGAGGCAGAGGCGGTTCTTGATCGCATCCAAACTCGTATCAGCCATGGTCTGGATGGCATCCGGCTCTCCGAGTGCATAATCGAGTGCAATCTGAATGTGTGTGGCTAAAACTTGTTATTTTAGCCTTTATTTCTATTAAGCTCAGATTAATTCCAAATTGTATTAAATACAATAAAAGGCCAAAATAGAGCAACAAATTGCATACAATCATCCAAATTAAGGGCATAAAATATTGGTAAAAAAACCACGTTTATCAAAATATCCCCACACTTGAACAATTGGATGTCCTCATGCAAAAGCAATGATTCCAAGCATCTCTCAAAGCAAAGTATTGGCTAACACATCTAACACCTTAGTCTTAAAAGAAAAATAAAATCTACAGATGATGGAAAATTATTCAAAACAGCACACCTTGGTCAGATTTATACAATACCCTACACATGTTGTTAGTTGGCATTAGAACAGTTCATGACTTAGGAGAATCAATTCATGTTATGCAAAGTTGGTTGATTGGCCCTCACCAGTGTGTTTCTCTCTCAATCACTCAGTGTTTTGGCTAAGCACTCAATTGAATAATTCACACAAGTATTCACATTCCATAAATTTGCTATACTCCTAACATTGCAATTCTACAAACATGGTGCATCAAGAGGTCTTTTCAGGGTTGTAACGGGGCTTGGGACAGGTGTGGCATATATGGGAAGTGGACTTAATTCCAAAAAAACTAAGACTTGATGGTTTGATCGATCCTAGATTACTTCTATCACTACAGAAAAGATGGAGAGAGAAGAGATGGAGAGAATAGAAATACCCAAGATCAATGACCCATAAATTCTTATAATTAACATTCCCAAGGTTCCCAAATATTTTCACATTAATTCCCAGGAACCCAACAACCTTTATTTGCAGAATTCACATTTTTTTCTTGATTTTTCTGTATTTTTTCGATTTTTTTTATCACCTTATCTCAATTCCTTTGGTAATTAAAATGAGGTGGAAAGGAAAACAACAAAGAACCACTTATGTACAAAAGCTACCCTTACATTTATATCCCAATATTTTGCAATCTATACCAGTGCTCAATTTAACCCAATTTCCCCACACTTACGACCCTTGCCCAATAATCAAACCATGTCCTCCTAGTTTCTCAGAAGGGATTTTTCATTGTTTTTTTCTGTCTTTGGCTTGTAATGAGCTTAGTAAAAAAAAGGGATACAGGCTCAAATTGGCTACAAACAATTGGAAATTGTGTATGGGTTGGCTATTTGGCTAAGTGGCTTTTAAATGTAAAAACAAAATTATGCCTTAATCATATGCAACATGTATAAAATGCAAAACAAGAATCAAGCAAATTCAGGAATAACAAATACAAGTGTGTTTGTGTGCTCACAGAAAGAAACTGATCAGTTGATATATGTAATCACATTTAAGGCTCAAATCTCACAGGTAATCCAACCAACCAAACAGAGATAACACAAACAATTCAAACTCATATTAGATTATCATGCCAACATTTTCTGAGTTAAAATCAAAGGGCAAAGCAGTTTCAGACCAAAAGGTGCTCTAAAGAAAACTACCCAATCATCTACCTAAAAAGACATAAAAATAAAATAAAATAAAGAAAAATAGTTAGACATGCCATTATTTACAAAAGCCAATTTTATCTACACCCTCCCCACACTTGAATGAGACACTGTCCCCAGTGTCAAAAAGTTAAAGAACAGAGAGAAAGGTATAGAAAGGACCTACGAAGGACTTAATCGTCCAGGGCCGCTGGGGCGTGTGACAGGCGCCAGGGCGTTGCGGTCGTGTTCCAGCAGGCGCCAGAGCGCGTGAGGCGCGCTGGAGCGCGAATCTGCTGCAACTTCCATGACAGCTGTTGGACTGCGAATGATTGTCCAATTGGCTAATTGCTTACTGAAAACAAATGTTAATAAATAAGAAACAATAACAAAAAAGCTATCTAAGTGCAGAAATTAAATTTCGGTGGGTTGTCTCCCCCAAGCACTTTGTTTTAACGTCCCTAAGTTTGACGGCTGACTGCTCATGCAGATTTTGGATCCTCAAGATGGATGATTTCCATCTCATTCTCCTCTATATGCTGCTGATTTCTGTTGAAGATTTTCAATCTGTGCCAATTGACCTTGAACTTTGAGTTGGTTTTTGGAAAACAAATTTCCATCGCTCCATGGGGAAAGACTCTAGAAACAATGAAAGGTCCATCCCATCTGGATCTGAGTTTCCCAGCCATCAGTTTTAGCCTTGAATTGTAGAGCAGTACTTCTTGACCATCCTTGAACTCCTTCCTGGAAATGTTACTATCGTGGAATGCCTTTGATTTTTCTTTGTACAACCGAGAACTTTCGTAGGCCTCCAGACGCAACTCTTCCAATTCTTGCAATTGGAGCTTCCTGTGTTCTCCTGCCAAGGTTAGATCCATGTTGCACTGCTTGATCGCCCAATACGCTCTGTGTTCTAGTTCCACAGGCAAGTGACATGCCTTTCCAAAGACAAGTCTGAAAGGGCTCATGCCTATTGGGGTTTTGAACGTTGTTCTGTATGCCCACAGTGCATCATCTAGCCTTGGACTCCAATCCTTCCTGTTAGGATTCACTACCTTTTCCAAGACTCTTTTGATCTCACGGTTGGAGACTTCTGCTTGGCCGTTAGTTTGGGGGTGACAGGCAGTGGAGATCCTATGAACAACCCCATACTTACGGAGTAGGGCATCCATGCTCCTATTGCAAAAATGAGTTCCCCTGTCACTAATGATGGCCCTTGGTGTTCCAAACCTACAGAAAATATTAGACCTAACAAAAGCAACTACAACTGCGGAATCATTAGTTCTGGTGGAAATTGCTTCCACCCATTTTGAGACATAATCCACAGCGAGAAGAATGTAAACAAAACCACGAGAGCTAGGAAGTGGTCCCATGAAATCAATTCCCCACATATCAAAGATTTTGCAAAATAGTAAAGGTTGTTGTGGCATTTCATTTTTCCATGAGTTATTTCCAGCTCTTTGGCATTGATCACATGATTTACAGAACTCATAAGAGTCTTTCTTAATGGAAGGCCAGTAAAATCCACATTCAAGGATTTTCCTAGCAGTGCGGTGAGGTCCAAAGTGACCCCCGCTAGGCCCAGAATGATAGAAAGTTAAGATTGATTGGAATTCCATGTTATCCACACAACGTCTAATTACTTGATCAGATCCGAGTCTCCACAAATATGGTGCATCCCACAAGTAGTATTTGCAATCACTTTTGAATTTCTCTACTTGGGATTTTGAAAGTTTGGATGGGATAACTCGGCCTGCCAAGTAATTGGCAATCGGTGCATACCATGGAATGGCATCAACCTTAAGCAAGTGCTCTTCAGGAAAAGAGTCATTAAGTGGAAGGGGATCCTTGGGAATGTGCTCAACTCTACTCAAATGGTCAGCAACCAAATTAAGAGCACCACTCGGATCCCGTATTTCTAAATCAAACTCTTGTAAGAGTAGCATCCACCTAATTAACCTTGGCTTGGCTTCAGGTTTCTTTAAAAGATATTTTAGAGTTGCATGATCGGAGTATACAACTACCTTGGAGCCTAACAAATATGATCGAAATTTATCTATTGCAAAAACAATTGCCAAAAGCTTTTTTTTTCAGTAGTGGTATAATTGGATTGTGCAACATCCAAAGTACGAGACGCATAATATAAGACATGAGAAACCTTACCCATTGATTGGGCCAGTACAGCGCCCAATGCGTAGTTGGAAGCGTCACACATGAGTTCAAAGGGCAGCATCCAGTCCGATGGTTGAATTACAGGTGCGGTGGTGAGGTGCTCCTTCAATTCGTCAAATGCCTTCTTGCATGCAACATCGAACTGGAATTCTAATTCCTTCTGCAGCAGCTTGGTCATGGCTAGTGCAATCTTGCTGAAATCCTTGATGAATCTCCGATAAAATCCTGCATGACCCAAAAAAGAACGAACCTCCCGCACACTGGCGGGGTAAGGCAGAGAGGAAATAACATCTATTTTAGCTTTGTCTACCGAGATTCCAGCTTTAGAGATAACATGCCCAAGTACCACACCTTGTTTGACCATAAAGTGACATTTTTCAATGTTTAAAACAAGGCGGGAAGAGATACATCTTTTTAAAACTTTTTCCAGACTATGCAGGCAGTCATCGAAAGAGGATCCAAAAACAGTGAAATCATCCATAAATACTTCCATGCAATTTTCAAGAAAATCGGAGAAGATGCTTACCATACATCTTTGGAAAGTACCTGGTGCGTTGCACAACACAAACGGCATGGGGCGGTAGGCTTATGTACCAAAGGGGCATGTGAAAGTGGTCTTCTCCTGATCTTTAGGAGCGATGTGGATCTGGAAATATCCGGAGAATCCGTCCAGGAAACAGTAATGTGACTGGCTCGCTAGTCTCTCCAGCATTTGATGAATGAAGGGTAGAGGGAAATGATCCTTCCGGGTGGCTTGATTAAGTCTCCGGTAGTCAATACATACCCTCCAACTATTTTGAATTCTGGTAGGGATGAGTTCGTTGTTCTCATTGCGCACCACAGTTATTCCTGACTTTTTGGGCACCACTTGCACCGGGCTGACCTGTTAGCTCCAAGAACCCTTTACCTCATCATTGAAGGTTTTGAATGATAAAATTCTTAATTAAAATAAAAGTTTTAATTTGGTTGGACTAATGGTTTGTTAAGTGTGTTTTAGGATTTAATTTATTTAATAAAATAAAAAGACACATCTTGACCACCATGGACCATCAGAAAGTGGCAACACATTGAAGAAGAAATATGAAAATTATTTTTCATATTTTATGAAGATCAACCACATGGACATTTATTAAAAAGGGAAAGCTTTCATGAAGACTCTATGATTTCCCAAAAATCTATTTATGGAAAGTGCATGGATTTAAATAGAAAATCTCTATTTAATCATTCATGTATCTTAATATATATAATATATATATTTTCGAAATATAAGAATTAAAATAGGGAATCAAAATCAAATCTCTATTTTACATTCTCTCTCCTAATAAATTCGAAAATTATTATTATATATATATATATTTCGAAAATTAAATTAAAATAGAGAATCAAAATCAAATCTCTATTTTACATATTATCTTTCAAGATTTCGAAATTATTTATATATGGGGGAAATCTAGAAAGATCTTGTATGGAGAATTAAATGCAAAAGATTTAAAAATAATTATCTAGAATTTATTCTAGAATATATCTTGCATTTAAGTAACAGAATATTTTTACGGATACTTTAAAAAGATTCTATGAGCCTCCTAAAGATTCTATACGAATCTACAAGATTCCTAGAAGATTCCATGCGGGACCGAAAGATTCTGTTGAAGATTCTACACGAAGTTAGAAGACCTCAGAAGATTCAGTCAAGATTTTCAAGTCTAGAAGATTCCCGAAGATTCTGTGAAGATTCCAGAAGATTCCCGAAGATTCTATCAAGATCCCGAAGAATCTCAAGATTCCAGAAGAATCTCAAGCCTCAAGATACAAGATTCAAGAATTTTCAAGATTCAAGAATCAACCTTTAGAAGATTCCCTGGAAGACCATGTTTGGTGTTTTAGGATTTTCAAAAATTGAGAAATTGTGAAATCCTAATTCGTACCAACATGGAGGCACACTTGTGGAGCAAGAAAAGCTAAAACCCTAGCCTTTCTCTCTCCTAAAAGTTGCGAAAATAAGCTTGCAATTTTGCAAGATTTTGTGAAAATTTGATGAAGCAATGCACACCACAAGATCAAGGCACAAATTCAAATTCAAGGGCCAAGATGAAGTTTCCTCTTTTCTAATGCTTGGTTACAAAGTTTCCATATTTAAGATCAAATAATAACCTTTGGATTAAAGGAAATTATTTGGATCAATGGCCAAGATGAAACTTCCTCTTATTTGATTTTTCTATTTTTGGAAGATCAAATTTCAAATCATATCAAGGAATTCTCACCATTGGATCAAGAGTTTTCAAATTCAAATCAAGGGTGGAGATCAAGTTTCCTAATTTCGAAATTGAGGTGCTATTTTCCCTATAAATAGAAGACCACAATGCCCAAGAATTCAAGAGACTACCCAAGCTTACAAGTGCCAAAACGCTGTCGAAATTAATCCTTATTTCTCTTCATCTTCAACCTCTAAACCTCAAGTTCCTGTTTTTATTTGGGTAAAGGTTGTAATTCTTAAAAGAATGAGCTTTTGTTGTTTATCCTAGCTTTGCTAGTTATTCTTTGAGAGAAAAATCCATCAAGGTTCAAACTTAGTTGGATATAAGTTCTTGATTGGTAAAAACCACATCTTTTATACAAAGTCCTTATTTTTGTGAGGCAAGAAGTCCTTAGAGGGTCTAAGGCAAGGGTAGAAAGTCCTTCGGTGTTGAAGGCAAGGATTGAAGTCCTTTGGAGTTGCCAGAGGCAGTGAGTCACCTAGTTGTTGGTGCAAGGGAAGTCCTTTGTTGTTTGCAAGGGCAGTGAGTCACCTTAGTTGGAGGTGCAAGGGAAGTCCTTTGCGGTTTTTCAAAGGCAGTTAGTCACCTTGGTGAAGGTGCAGGTTGAAGTCCTTTGTGGTGTTGCAGAGGCAGGAAATTCCACCTAGTGTTGGTGGTGATAGTGAACTCTCAGGTATATCCTGGGGACTGGAGTAGGCACGTTGCCGAACCAGTATAAATTTATGTGTGTGCTTTCTCTCTTCCCTACTCTTTATTATTATTGTTTTTACAATTTTTCATTGCATCCACAACACATATATCATCTGCGAAATCATCATCATCATTTGTCTAAGTGTTGAAGGTTAAAGTTTTAACCTTTATCATTTAGAAGAGCTTGAAAGTAAATATACTTTCAAGATCTACAATAGCCTTGTCTATAGGCTAAGTTTCTGTTTATTTACTGACATTTGTTTCCGCTGTGCAAGACAAGTTTATACTTGATCTTTATTTTTAAGTAATTTTCAGAAACAGGATTTATAGTTGGAACGTGATTCAACCCCGTTCTCACGTTTCACTACCTTCAATTGGCATCAGAGCTCGGCCTTGGGGTTTAGCACTTAACAGTGTCAAGGAAAGATTCAAGGGACCATGGCAGCAAACAACAACGCGTATATTGCTGATGGAGCCTCCACAAATAGACCACCTAGGTTCAACGGTGATGACTACGCATACTGGAGAGATCGAATGACATTGTTCATTCAATTCACAAGTCTAGATCTTTGGGACATCGTTGAAGTCGGTGACAATCCCACACCCTTCGGCCCAAAGAAACTATGGACTGAAGAACAAAAGGCTCAAGTGCAACAAAACAAGAAAGCTAAGTATATTCTTTTGTGCGCTTTACCTAAAGCTGAATATGATAAAATTGTGTCTTGTGAAACTGCAAAGCAAATATGGGATCGCTTAGCGACCCTACATGAAGGCACAGATCAAGTCAAAGAAACGAAGATCTCCATGCTTATACATAAGTACGAGTCTTTCAAGATGAATCAAGACGAAGACATTGATACTCTTGCTACAAGATTCTTACATATTGTTAATCAATTGAAAGTTCTTGGCAAGACGTATTCAAACGCTGAAATGATTAGAAAGATTCTTCGGAGTCTTACTACCAAGTGGAGACCTAAGGTCACCGCTATTCAAGAAGCCAAGGACCTAACTAAGTTAGGCTTGGATGAATTGATTGGGTCTCTTAAGACTCATGAAATTGAGCTTAAAGCTCAAGAAGAACCAACAACATCAAGATTAAGACCTTTAGCGCTCAAGACATCTAGAACTAAGAAGACTTTGAAGACTAAGAAGAAAGCGCTAAAGGTTGAAGAAGATGAAGACGAAGAAACAGATGAAGAATCTGAAGACGAAGACCTTGACGAAGAAAACATGAGCATGCTCGTGCGAAAAATGTCAAGGGCTTGGAAGAACAGATCTAAGAAGAATAAAGAAGCCTTCTTTAAGAAGAACAAGACGAAGACCGATAACACAACGTGTTTCGGATGTGGCGAAAAAGGCCACTTCAAGACCGATTGTCCTAAAAATAGGCAGTCGAAGAAGAAGTTCTTCAAGAAGAAAAAGGCTCTTGCAGCCACATGGAGTGACAACTCTGATTCTGATGAATCTGAAGAAAACGAAGACACAGAAGAAATGAACCTCTGCTTCATGGCAGGTGTTTCGTATGACACAGACTCAGAATCTGATGAAGATGAATCTGAGGTATGTATTGAAAACTCGGCACCATCATATGAGGAACTTTCGGACCTCTATGATGAACTGCTAGAGGATTCAAAGAATCTGACGACTCATTTTCTGATGAATAAAAAAGCTTTGAAAAACCTTGAATCAGAAAATAAGTCATTAAGATCTCAAAAGGAGGAACTAGAGAAAGAATGTCAAGAACTCAAAGACAGTAAAGATAAACTGTATGAGGGATGGCAATCTCTAGAGACAGAAGCTTCTGTGCTTGTGAAGAAAGCTGAGGAAGCTATGTACCATGCACAATAGACTAATGCTCTCCTCTCAAAAGATCTTAAAAGAATGGTCGACGGTTCTAAGATGCTAGATCTATTGTTAGGAAGTCAAAAACCTTACAAAGATCATACGGGTCTTGGATACGTTCCAATCTTTCAGGAAGATACTTTGAAACCTCCGACAGATAAGAAGCCAACATCTTTATGCGTCTTTTGTTTTAAACACGAACACAACAAAGAGAAGTGTCCACTTCTTAAAAAGGGAACTACCTCCAAAGCCAAAGGTGGCACACGGAAGGGAAAACCTAAACAGACGTGGAAGTCTCAAAAGCTGAAACTAGATGCTGGAAAGGCTAACAAGAAAGGACCCAAGAAGGTATGGGTACCAAAAACCTCTCTTTCTGTGAAAGCAGGTACAACACTAAAGGCAACACCACCACCTCCATGAGAAGTGGTGGATACATGGTGGCTGTTCTAGGAAAGCCACACAAAGGTCATATGGGTGCCAAGGGATGCTAGCCACATAGAAGCACTCATCAAATCATCATATGCGCAAGAACCTAAAATCAACAAGCTTAAAGAACTGTCCACGGATTTGAAGCAAATCAATGGACCTCATAATGCAGCATTTCGAGGTTCTCATGAGGAGAGAAGTTGTAGATCTCGATCTTAGCTTTCCAACAAGCCAAAGATCACTCAATTCCGATGTCTACAACTCAAGATATGATGAAAACATTGAGTAGTATCACATCGACAAGCCTATTCCGCGAAAACATATTAAGAGTCAATCTCTCTACAAACATCTCTACCTAAACCCTCATCATCTCACATCTTTGTGCATAACCTCCCCTATACTATAACACATAACCAAACTCTCACAACTCATCTCCTAACCCTCTCAAACCTCCAAACACATCACCTATACACACAATCCTCACCTTAACTTTTTCCCTTGTCCTAACAAATTTTTTTTACCCTCAACATTTGTTGGCAAGCATAAAAAAAAAATCACAAAGGTGAAACCTTTTTGGTCAAACCTAGTTCATGGATACAAAAAAATTGAAACTTTTCAATTAGTCAAAAAGGATGCACATGCCTAGGGGGAGTTACATCAAAGTACTCAAGGAAAAGATCCAAAGGTGAAGTCTTTGCATTGATGTGAGTGGAGAAGTTCAAGGAACTGAAGCAAGACATCCAACATAATCTAGATGACATCGAAGAAAGATTGAAGGATCTAACTATCTCAACCAAAGGTTGTGAAAGCAATGATCAAGTACCTATTGAAGAAGATGATCATCAAGTTATGAAGGAATCACTCGATTCAGGGGGAGATGAACCAAGAGCCATTGTAGCTCAAGAACCCTCTACTCCTCAAGGGGTTGAGTCTATTGAAGTTCAAGAACCCGTTTTAAGAAGAAAGATCGGAATAAACGATCTCAAAGCTGTTAGAGATAACGAAGTTCTTGGCGATCCATCTCAAGGGGTAAGAACAAGAAGATCCCTGAGATTTCAATCTGATGTTGTACTTGTTTCAGAAATCGAACCTGAGACAGTTCAAGAAGCATTGGATGAACCCAGTTGGGTGGAAGCCATGGAAGAAGAACTCAAACAGTTTGAGAATAATGAAGTTTGGAAGCTTGTTCAGAAACCCAAGGGCAAAACGATTATTGGCACAAAGTGGGTGTTCCGCAACAAGTTGGACGAATCCGGAAAGGTTACGAGAAACAAAGCAAGACTCGTGGCACAAGGATACAATCAGCAAGAAGGAATCGACTACGACGAAACCTTCGCGCCAGTTGCAAGACTAGAAGCCATTAGGATGCTTCTTGCATTCGCTGCTCATAAAGGAATAAAGCTATATCAAATGGATGTAAAATCCGCATTCCTTAATGGTGTCCTCAGTGAAGAGGTCTACGTCAAGCAACCTCCAGGTTTTATCAGTGAAACCTATCCCGAGCACGTCTATCGTTTGTCTAAAGCGCTATACGGTCTTAAACAAGCTCCTAGAGCTTGGTATGATAGACTTAGTAGCATCTTGACTACGAATGGATTCACTCGTGGAAAAGTGGACACAACTCTTTTCACTCTAACTGATAACTCTGATTTATTAATCGTGCAAATTTATGTTGATGATATAGTATTCGGTGCTACTAACGAATCTCTATGTAGAAAGTTTGCAGATCTAATGCAGGGGGAGTTTGAAATGAGTATGATGGGAGAATTGAAGTTCTTCGCAGGACTTCAAATCAAGCAACAAGCTGATGGAACCTTCATACATCAAGAAAAGTACACAAAAGAACTTCTCAAAACATTTCTAATGGACAAGTGTAGTCCCATGAAAACTCCGATGCATCCATCACAAGTCATTGACAAGGATGAAGAAGGAGAAAAGGTTTCTGAAAGCACCTACAGAGGTATGATCGGGTCCTTGCTTTATTTAACTGCATCTAGGCCTGACATACAGTTAAGTGTTGGCATTTGTGCAAGATTTCAATCTTGTCCAAAACAGTCTCACCTAACTGCAGTCAAGCGTATTCTTAGATACTTGGCAGGTACAACTAATCTTGGCCTTTGGTACAAGAAAGGTATCTCCTCTGTGGTTACAGGTTTTTGTGATGCTGATTACGCCGGTGACCGGGTTGACTGAAAAAGCACTAGTGGTTGTTGTGTGTTCTTTGGGGATGCACTCATCACATGGAGTTGCAGAAAACAAAATACCATTGCACTATCAACCGCAGAAGCAGAATACGTGTCTGCTGCTGGATGTGTTACACAAATTTTATGGGTAAGAAATCAACTACTTGACTACAATCTCAGGTATGATAAAATTCCCGTTATGTGTGATAACACAAGTGCAATAGCTTTGGCTAAGAATCCCATTCAGCACTCTAGATCTAAACATATTGATGTTAAACATCATTTCATTAGAGATCATGTGCAGAAAGGCGATATTGAGTTAAAGTTTGTAAATACGGAAGATCAAGTGTCTGACATATTTACGAAACCTTTAGCTGAAGATCGTTTTAGCACGCTGAAAGGTTTACTTAACCTAAAGAGCTTTTAAAAATTATTTTCGAAAATCTTTTTGAAAATTAAAAAGCTTTAAGTATTCCCCAAAAGTTGGTAAGTATTCAAGAAGATGAAGAAAAATCAACAGACCAACAATCCGAAGTCAACAGAAAAGTCAACCACTACAGAAGTCAACAAAAAGTCAATTGAAGACCTATGAAGACACAATTTGCGCCCCCTATCTTCATGATGGGCCAAATTTCAAGACTTTTTGAAGACCTTGGGCTTGTCTCAAGTGTAAGAAGACTTTTTTAAGGCAAGGATTGAAGTCCTTTGGAGTTGCCAGAGGTAGTGAGTCACCTAGTTGTTGGTGCAAGGGAAGTCCTTTGTTGTTTGCAAGGGCAGTGAGTCACCTTAGTTGGAGGTGCAAGGGAAGTCCTTTGTGGTTTTTCAAAGGCAGTTAGTCACCTTGGTGAAGGTACAAGTTGAAGTCCTTTGTGGTGTTGCAGAGGCAGGAAATTCCACCTAGTGTTGGTGGTGATAGTGAACTCTCAGGTGTATCCTGGGGACTGGAGTAGGCACGTTGCCGAACCAGTATAAATTTATGTGTGTGCTTTCTCTCTTCCCTACTCTTTATTATTATTGTTTTTACAATTTTTCATTGCATCCACAACACATATATCATCTGCGAAATCATCATCATCATTTGTCTAAGTGTTGAAGGTTAAAGTTTTAACCTTTATCATTTAGAAGAGCTTGAAAGTAAATATACTTTCAAGATCTACAATAGCCTTGTCTATAGGCTAAGTTTCTGTTTATTTACTGACATTTGTTTCCGCTGTGCAAGACAAGTTTATACTTGATCTTTATTTTTAAGTAATTTTCAGAAACAGGATTTATAGTTGGAACGTGATTCAACCCCCTTCTCACGTTTCACTACCTTCATGACCCATTGGCTGTCGGAAATGGGGTAGATGATCCCCGCGGCCAGCAATTTTGTGACCTCTTTCTTCACCACGTCAAGGATCAGAGGGTTTAGTCTTCTCTGGGGTTGCCTTACTGGTTTGGCGTCATCTTCCAGAAAGATGCGATGGGTGCATGTAGAAGGACTAATTCCCTTAATATCCGCCAATGTCCAACCAATTGCTTCCTTATGACCCTTCAAAAAAAGTGACGAGTCTCTCTTCTTACTCAGATGAAAGGTCATTGGCAATAATTACCGGTTGGTTTTGTCCTTCTCCCAAAAAGGCATATTTGAGGTGTCGGGGAAGTGGTTTCAGCTCCTCCTTGGGTGTGTTCTGTTCCCCTTCCTTTCAGTCACCTGAAATTGAGAACACTTTGGCAGAAGAACAAACATGATATCTTGAATTTGAGTCGGGAACTGAAAGGATTTGGTCAGAATCGCAGATAACAGCAGAAATAAAAATTGTTGTGCTGCGAGTGTGCGCTCCAGCGCCCAGGGGGCGCTCGGGCGTGAGTTCCTGCTGCAGAAGTCCAGCAGCAGTGTCATCGCTCCTAACACAGGTAGGATCTGCCCCATACTCGAATTCTTCAGCCAAAATTGAGTATTCTTGGGGTATCCCTAGAGACAGATCCATCGCTAAGCAATTTTCACAAAGATTCTCACACTTTCCACAATCTGGACAGTTGAATTCAAAATCAAAGTCTAGCCATGAGTCGAAGCCATTTGAGATACCATCAATGTTGTTTTCAAGTAAAGTTTCCATGATATCTAGTGCAAAAACAGAATAGTTCTCGGATGGGAATTTCATGGCATCTTTCAAATTAAATTGGACTTTGAATTCCCCACATTCCATAGAGAGGCTACCAGCATGGACATCAATCTTGGCTTTAGCAGTTTTTAGAAAAGGTCTACCAAGAATTAATGCTTGGTGGTTACACTCTCCATCTTGTGCCATTTCCAATACGTAAAAATCAGCTGGAAATATTAAATCATTTACCTTAACCAACACATCTTCCAGAAGTCCATCCGGTTGTTGAATGGTGCGGTTGGCCAATTGAATGATCACGCCGGTGGTTTTGAGTGTTCCAATGTTCAGAGCTTGGTATACCGATCTTGGCATGACATTTATGGCTGCACCCAAATTAGCCATGGCTTCTCGAAATTGCATGTTGCCAATTGTGCATGGAATGGTGAAAGTGTCGGGATCTTTGCATTTTTGTGGGAGATTTGGGGTGATTATTGAGGAAGCATTTACCCCAAATTTTACTTTTTCATTCCCTTTAAGTTTCCTTTTATTGGTGCTAAGCTCCTTTAAGAACTTGGCATACTTCGAAATTTGCTTGATAGCGTCAAGCAAGTGAATGTTTACTTCTACACTCCTGAAGATGTCCAATAGCTCCTTATCCAATTCCACTTCCTTTTTCTTCTTTTCTGTCAAAGTGGCTTGAGGGAATGGAATGGAAGGGGAGACTATGGTTGGCTCCTCACGGGCTGATTCGGGAGTGACCTCTTCCACAGGTGGATCAACGGCAGTATCCTCCGTTTCAAGCAATTCGTTCTCCCTCGTAGGTTGAGATGATTTGAGGTCTTTTAGTGCTCTCCCCGATCTCAAGTGAACAGCAAGTACATTCCCCTGGCTATCAGAGATTCTCCCGCCCATTCTCATTTGGTTGACCTCATTCTGCAGATTCATCATCATATTCTGCTGCTCCACGAGTAGTTGCATCACATCACTAAGGGATGGCTCAGCAGATATGGGAGGTGCAGGTAAAGGTAATAGTGGAGTTGGTGGAGATATAGGCACTGGGGCTTGAAATTGCCCTTGATGGGGAGGTTGATACCAGACTTGCTGCTGTTGAAATTGGGACCTTCCCAGAATCATGCTTGTGGTTGCCACCATTGTTGTTCCTTCTTGAGATTGTAGGCACTAGTCAGGTGCATGGGAGTCCAGAGAACATACCCCACACAACATAGGTTGGTTTGGGGTTTCCGTGTTGGTTTGGTTAATGGCAAACTGCTTCATGAAGATGGCAATCTCTTCCAGTTTCTGGTGTAGGCCACCACTTTCCTGTTGAGCCACCTCATTCACCCCTTTGGTCATGGCAGTTACCCTTGTGCCAAACTGCTGTGAATTCACAGCCATGTTTCGAACAACATCCTTGCCACTGCCGGAGTCTTGTCCATCAATGCACCACCACTAGCAGCATCAATCATGCACCGGTCCATACCCGTCAGACCCTCATAATAATATTGGATCAGGAGTTGTTCAGAGATCTGATGGGTTGGACAACTTGCCACTAGTTTATTGAATCTCTCCCAATACTCGTAGAGAGACTCACCTTGGAGTTGGCGGATGCCACTGATGTCCTTCCTTATGGCAGCTGCCCTTGAGGTTGGGAAGAATTTCTCCAGAAAGATCTTCTTCATGCCAACCCAGGTGTTGACAGCTCCATTTGGCAGGTTCAGGAACCATTGCTTCGCCTGACCGTCCAGAGAGAACGGGAAAGCCCGAAGCTTCACATGTTCCTCGTTGACTCCTCTTGGCTTGAGAGTCTCACACACCACATGGAATTCCTTGAGGTGCTGGTGTGGATCCTCTCCGGCCAAACCGTGGAACTTAGGAAGCAAATGAAGAATAGCTCCCGTAAGCTCGAATTCGGCATCCAACCTTGGGTAGCCAATCCCCAAAGGTTGTTGGCTGAGGTCCGGAGCTGTGAGTTCTTTCAAGGTAAGCTGATGGTCTCCCATGGGTTGAACTCGAACCTGAAACACTAACAAATAGATCAGAAGGTTCAGGTCCAGTGGACAGCTATGCCGTACGCAGAACTGCAACCTTCAGTTTGCAGCTCGCGCTGGAGCGCTGTATACGCGCTGGGGCGCGAGTATCAGCAGCAGACTCAGCTGTTCTTGGAACAACGAGTCTGGGAAGAGTAAAATTAAAAATAATAAACGAAAATAAAGTGCAAAATAAAAGAAAATCTTTTTGTTGTTTTTATTTTTGAAAGACACAATGAAAAAATAAAAGAAAACGATTATGTACACTATTCACAAATCAAACAACTAGTGAAAACTTTCATCGCCATTCCCCGACAATGGTGCCAAAAATTTGATGGTTGTGTCGTGTCAACCATAAATTTAATTATTTTTAAAACCAAGTTCCCCTAATATAGTTTAGTGGAAACCAGGGTCGTCTCTCACAAGGAATGGCTAAGAGAGTAATGCGCAGGACTAGTTGTATGATGGTTTGTCACACTAAGGGGGTTTTTGTATGCAATGGAATTAAGTTGGAATAAAATGAAGATAAAAAAACAGCGGTTTATGGGGGTGGAACATTCATTAGGGTGTTATCAGTGGCTACAAAAGAATGCATGAGTTGATTAATTACGCCGGAGTTAGATCTAACTCCTTTGTTGTGATTCTAATGATTAATTGCCTAGAATGGGATTAATTAGTGAGATCTCACCTTTAGTTCCACTTTCAACAATTATTAAAGCCAATCACATTAATCTAATTAAAGAGACTAATCAGCCAATTAATTACTCATTACCAATTCCTAATATGCCATGCATCAATTAATCAATTAACACATAAACATATGCCAATGAATTAGTCAACTCAATCGAGTAAGCCAAGACAAAGGATTAAACACACAATTTAAGATCTCAAATTATATGCCAAGGGTTGATAATGAGACCTTATGCAAGATTAAGAACAAAGCCTCAATTTACCCCAATGATGTTCACACCCTCACAAACCACCAAGAACTTAGCTACTCATGGCAAGAAATTAAAAGGCAAGAAATAAATTGGAATAAAGAAAGCAATTAATAATAAAGAACAAAGTAAGAAATTAAATGCAAGTTGGAAAGAATTGAAGAACGAATAACTGAATTAATGATAAAAGAGTACTTACAAAACCCAAAAGGGCTGGACGAATAACGTTTGAAATGTAAAAGACGGAGCTAGAGCTAAACTAGGAAAGATGGAAATCCTAATGGGAAGCAAAAATAACTCTAACTATGAAAAGGAAATATGTAAAAGTGGAGGTGTTGAGAGGTGTTGTTTCTAATGCATTAGCTCCCTTTAAATAAGATGAGCAGCCTCCAAACCCTAATCAAATTGGGCCCCCAACTCGTGTAGATAGGGTTTCTGCTGTGACAGAGTTGCGGCGCGGCGCTGGGGCGCATATAGCTCGCTAGAGCGCCAGCGCTGTGCACGTGACGAGTTTAAGTGAGCCTCGCGCGCCGGGGCGCGCTATGGGCGCTGGAGCGCTCGATGCTGACTCTGAAATCCACTACTCCGCTTCTTGCTCAGTTCCTCATGTCTACAGCTCCAATAATACCTATGACCTGCACTAAAAATACAAAATATCCAAGACCAAATGCAAAGGTCATCCTTGATTTGTAAAAACATCATAAAACTTGTTATTTTAACCTTTATTTCTATTAAGCTCAGATTAATTCCAAATTGTATTAAATACAATAAAAGGCCAAAATAGAGCAACGAATTGCATACAATCATCCAAATTAAGGGCATAAAATATTGGTAAAAACCACGTTATTACCCCGCCTCTCAATCTCTGCCACGACCATATCGAGCCGTCCTTGGCCCTCGTCGTGGAACTGATAACCCAACTCAAAGAGGGGTTTCCTCTTATGAATCGTGGCATGGAAAGCCATCTCGGCAGTGACGTCGAGGAACCGTGCGGGGTCGTGAGGCTGATCATAGGAGTGATCATCCTCCTTGGTGGTGCGTACTCTCTTCCCCTTACCGCCTCAGGTTCGTGGCGCCATGCCTGAAAAGGTAAGGATCAAGACAATTAAGTTCGAGTATACAGTCCAAATTTTGGCTATTGTCAATTCTAGTCATGCTATAAATCAATGCAAATACAAAATAAAATATAATACAACAGTTAAACATGCCTAATCCAGCAAATAAGTAAACACAGACCGGCGCTGGAGCACGGAGGACGCGCTGGAGCGCACGATCTGCAACGGAACGAAAGCACCTCGCGCTCGAGCGCGTATAGCGCGCCGGAGCGCACGAGGGTTTCGGCGACAGTACAGAGAAGCGCATAACAGTAAGAACACGATCCCAACTCAAAATTTCTCACCATTCTAACCGATTAGATCAAATAACATGCAAAACCAACTGAATAAACTCACACTAAACAACCGAAAATCACATTTTCCATCTCCTAATCAATCAAAGAACCGATTTCTACGAAGAACAATGAAAATATTGAGTTTTAGACCAATGTACCTTGATAGGATGCAATGCAATGATAAGATGGACAAATGTATGAAGGAAAATATGAGCAAATGTGTGAAAAATGGTGAGAGAGTGAAGAGAGGAAAATGGTTGCGCTGGAGCTGCAATCGAGGGAGATGGTGACCAAATGGTATGCGATTTGGGGATTTAGGGTTTTTGAAGAAACCCGCGCGCGCTAGAGCGCGCTGGAGCGCGAAGCCCAAACGCAGTGTTTCATTAAAACGAGACGCGCGTGCTAGGGCGCGTATGGGGCCCCCAGGCGCGGCCTCTTGATGCAGAATCAGTGTTTTACTGCTATAATTTCTAAAATGCATGAAACTATCCTAATTAATTTAAATGCATGCAAAAATTTAAAGATGCCAATAAAAATAAAAATAAAATACGGAAAATAAAATACGGAATTTGAAATACTGAAATTGAAATACGGAAATTAAAATACGGAAATTAAAATTACTGAAAAAAATAGGAAAAACCAGTGGGTTGTCTCCCACGAAGCACTTTGCTTTAACATCCCTAAGTTGGACGGTCGACCGTTTTGAGGCTACTTTGATCCGGCACTGTCAGCACCGGCTGCTCCGGTCATGATGTGGATGGCACTCACATTCTCCTTGGGATTGGGAACTGTTTGAGATGGGATCTGTGAGGTGCCAGCTTGTTCACAAGCTTGTGTGGCCGGATTTCCCTTCATTTGATTGACCTCATTCTGCAAGTTCAGCATCATCCTTTGTTGCTCCATGAGTAGCTTCATCACATCACCGATGGTTGGCTCGTTAGGATTCGGAGGTGCAGGCAGAGCCAATTGTTGCGGTGGTGGAGGCAAGGCCATTGGAGCATGATATGGAGCCTGGGGTTGCCTTTGATGAGGAGGTTGGTACCGAACCTGCTGAGGTTGCTGCACTTGTTGTGGTTGTGGATTGTTATTCCACCGCAGGTTCGGGTGATTCCTCCAACTTGGGTTATAGGTGTTCCCAGTGGATTGATTCTGTGGCTGAAATTGAGGTTTCCTGGGAAGGTGTTTGCAGCTGCCACCACTGTTGCCTCTTCTTGAAGGTGTGGGCATTGGTTAGTTGGATGGGTCTCCAAAGAGCATATCCCACACGCCATTGCTTGGCTGGAGGTTCCCGGTTTGGCTTGGTTGATGGCCAATTGCTTCATGAAGGTAGCAATCTCATCCAGCTTTTGGTCACAGCGGTTGCCCTTGTGCCAAACTGCTGTGAGTTCACAGCCATGTTTTCGAACAGGAGACTTGCTTCTGCCGGAGTCTTGTCCATCAGGGCCCCACCACTGCCAGCGTCAATCATACAGCGATCCATACCCGTCAAACCCTCATAATAGTACTGGATCAACAATGGCTCGGAGATCTGATGGGTTGGATAGCTTGCCACCAGTTTCTTGAATCTCTCCTAGTATTCATGGAGAGACTCACCTTGCAGTTGGCGGATGCCACTAATGTCCTTCCTTATGGCGGCTGCCCTTGAGGCTGGGAAGAATTTCTCCAAAAAGATCTTCTTCATGCCAATCCAGGTGTTGACAGCTCCATTTGGCAGGTTCAGGAACCATTGCTTCGCTTGACCGTCCAGAGAGAACGGAAAAGCCCGAAGCTTCACATGTTCCTCGTTGACTCCTCTTGGCTTGAGAGTTTCACACACCACATGTAATTCTTTGAGGTGCTGGTGTGGATCCTCTCCGGCCAAACCGTGGAATTTAGGGAGCAAATGGAGAATAGCTCCCTTGAGCTCGAACTCAGTGTCTAACCTTGGGTAGGTAATCCCCAAAGGTTGTTGGCTGAGGTCCGGAGCTGCAAGTTCCTTCAGGGTGGGCTGATAGTCTGCCATAATCGAACTTGGACCTGAAACACTAACAGACAAATCAGAGAGTTCAGGACCAGAGAAAAGTAGCATTTCAAACGGTGGATCTTCCGGTTGCCCTTGAGACTCAGTAAACCCTCTCCTAGCTTGCCTTATTTTTCTCAAAGTGTGTTCGATTTCAGGATCAAAAACGGCAAGCTGGGGATCCGGTTGGGATCGAGTCATGCGCGGCTGCAACTTTGCAGTCGCAGTCGCGCGCTGGGGCGCTCTATATGCGCTGGAGCGCGAGTATCAGCAACAGACTCAGCTGTTCGTGGAACAGCGAGTCTCGGAAGAGTAAAATTAAAATAAAAAACGAAAATAAAGTGCAAAATAAAATGAAAATCTTTTTTTTTTTGAAAGAAACAAAGAAAAATAAAAGAAAACGATTATGTACACTATTCACAAATCAAACAACTAGTGAAAACTTTCATCGCCATTCCTCGGCAACGGCGCCAAAAATTTGATGGCTGTGTCATGTCAACCATAAATTTAATTATTTTTAAACCAAGTTCCCCTAATATAGTTTAGTGGAAACCAGGGTCGTCTCTCACAAGGAATGGCTAAGAGAGTAATGCACAAGACTAGTTGTATGATGGTTTGTCACAATTGGGGGGTTTTTGTATGCAACGGAATTAAGTTGGAATAAAATGAAGATAATAAAAACAACGGTTTATGGGGGTGGAACATTCATTAGGGTGTTATCATTGGCTACAAAAAGAATGCATGAGTTGATTAATTACGCCAGAGTTAGATTAATTCCTTTGTTGTGATTCTAATGATTAATTGCCTAGAATGGGAATTAATTAGTGAGATCTCACCTTTAGTTCCACTTTCAACAATTATTAAAGCCAATCACATTAATCTAAATTAAAGAGAACTAATCAGCCAATTAATTACTCATTACCAATTCCTAATATGCCATGTATCAATTAATCAAACTAACACATAGACATATGCCAATGAATTAGCCAACTCAATCGAGTAAGCCAAGACAAGGATTAAACACACAATTTAAGATCTCAAATTATATGCCAAGGGTTGATAATGAAAAACTTATGCAAGATTAAGAACAAAGCCTCAATTTACCCCAATGATGTTCACACCCTCACAGACCACCAAGAAACTTAGCTACTCAGGTCAAGAAATTAAAAGGCAAGAAATAAATTGGAATAAAGAAAGCATTAATAATAAAGAAAAAAGTAAGAAATTAAATGCAAGTTGGAAAGAATTGAAGAACGAATAACTGAATTAATGATAAAAAGAGTACTTACAAAACCCAAAAGGGCTGGACGAATAACGTTTGAAATGTAAAAGACGAAGCTAGAGCTAAACTAGAAAGATGGAAATCCTAATGGGAAGCAAAAATAACTCTAACTAGGAAAAGAAAATATGTAAAAGTGGAGGTGTTGAGAGATCTCTTGTTTCTGATGCATTAGCCCCCTTTAAATAAGATGAGCAGCCTCCAAACCCTAGTCAATTTGGGCCCCCAACTCGTGCAGATAGGGTTTCTGCTGTGACAGAGTTGCAGCGCGGCGCTGGGGCGCGTATACGATTTGGATAATTGTATACCCTTAATTTCGATGATTGTATGCAATTCTTTGCTCTAATTTAGCCTTTTATTATACTTAATACAAATTGGAATTCAATTGGGCTTAATAGAAACAAAGGCTACCATAACAAGTTTTATGATGTTTTTACATTTCAAGGATGACCTTTGCAGTTGATCTTGGATATTTTGTACATTTAGTACAGGTCACAAGTATTATTAGAGCTGTAGACATCAGAAATTGAGCAAGAAGCGGAGCAGTGGATTTCAGAACCAGCATCGAGGGCTCCAGCGCCCATAGCGCGCGAGGCCACTTAAACTCGTCACGTGCACAACGCTGGCGCTCTAGCGAGCTATACGCGCCCCAGCGCCGCACCGCAACTCTGTCACAGCAGAAACCCTATCTGCACGAGTTGGGGGCCTAAATTGATTAGGGTTTGGAGGCTGCTCATCTTATTTAAAGGAGGCTAATGCATCAGAAACAACACCTCTCAATACCACCACTTTTATATCTTTTCTTTTCCTAGTTAGAGTTATTTTTCTCTCTATTAGGATTTCCGTTTCTCCTAGTTTAGCTCTAGCTCCTTCATTTACATTTCCAACGTTATTCGTCCAAGCCCTTTTTGGGTTTTGTAAGTTACTCTTTTATTATTAATTTAGTTATTCGTTTTTCCATCTTTCCAATTTGCATTTAATTTCTTACTTTGCTATTTATTCTTAATTGCTTTCTTTATTCCAATTTATTTCTTGCCTTTTTAATTCCTGCCATGAGTAACTAAGTTTCTTGGTGGTTTAAGAGGGTGTGAACATCATTGGGTTAAATTGAGGCTTTGTTCTTAATCTTGCATAAGTTTTCATTATCAACCCTTGACATATAATTTGAGATCTTAAATTGTGTGTTTAATCCTTTGTCTTGGCTTACTCGATTGAGTTGGCTAATTCATTGGCATATGTTTATGTGTTAGTTGATTAATTGATGCATGGCATATTAGGATTTGGTAATGAGTAATTAATTGGCTGATTAGTCTCTTTAATTAGATTAATGTGATTGGCTTTAATAATTGTTGAAAGTGGAACTAAAGGTGAGATCTCACTAATTAATCCCATTCTAGGCAATTAATCATTAGAATCACAACAAAGGAGTTAGATCTAACTCCGGCGTAATTAATCAACTCATGCATTCTTTTGTAGCCAATGATAACACCCTAATGAATGTTCCACCCCCATAAACCGTTGTTTTTATTATTTTCATTTTTATTCTAATTTAATTCCCTTGCATACAAAAAAAAAAACCCCCAATTATGACAAACCGTCATACAACTAGTCTTGTGCATTACTCTCTTAGCCATTCCTTGTGAGAGACGACCCTGGTTTCCACTAAACTATATTAGGGGAACTTGGTTTTAAAAATAATTAAATTTATGGTTGACACGACATCAGCTATCAAATTTTTGGCGCCGTTGCCGGGGAATGGCGATGAAAGTAATCACTAGTTGTTTGATTTGTGAATAGTGTACATAACCGTTTCCTGTTATTTTTCTTTGTTTCTTTCAAAAATAAAAACAACAAAAAGATTTTCTTTTTATTTTGCATTTTATTTTCGTTTTATATTTTTGTTTTTACTCTTCCAGACTCGCTGTTCCAAGAACAGCAAAGTCTGCTGCTGATACTCGCGCCCCAGCACGTTTACAGCGCCCTAGCGCGGGCTGCGAACTGAAAAGTTGCAGTTCTGCGTACCGCGTTGCTGTCCACTGGTCCTGAACTTTCTGATCTATTTGTTAGTGTTTCAGGTTTGAGTTCAAACCATGGGAGACCATCAGCTTACCTTGAAAGAACTCGCAACTCCGGATCTCACTCAACAACCTCTAGGGATCGCCTACCCAAGGTGGGATGCCGAATTCGAGCTTACGGGAGCGATTCTTCATTTGCTTCCTAAGTTCCACGGTTTGGATGGAGAGGATCCACACCAGCACCTCAAGGAATTCCATGTGGTGTGTGAGACTCTCAAGCCAAGAGGAGTCAACGAGGAACACGTGAAGCTTCGGGCTTTTCCGTTCTCTCTAGACGGTCAAGCAAAGCAATGGTTCTTGAATCTCCCAAATGGAGCTGTCACCACATGGATTGGCATGAAGAAAATCTTGGAGAAGTTCTTCCCAGCCTCAAGGGCAGCGGCCATAAGGAAGGACATCAGTGGCATCCGCCAACTCCAGGGTGAGTCTCTCTATGAGTATTGGGAGAGATTCAATAAACTCGTGGCGAGTTGTCCAACCCATCAGATCTTTGAACAACTCCTGATCCAATATTATTATGAGGGTCTGACGGGTATGGACCGATGCATGATCGATGCTGCTAGTGGTGGTGCCTTGATGGACAAGACTCCGGCAGATGCAAGGATCTTGTTCGAAAATATGGCTGTGAATTCACAGCAGTTTGGCACAAGGGCAATTGTCGTGACCAAAGGGATGAATGAGGTAGCTCAACCGGAAGGTGGTGGCTTACACCAGAAACTGGAAGAGATTGCCATCTTCATGAAGCAGTTGGCCATTAACCAAACCAACGCGGGAACCCCAAGCCAACCTATGTTGTGTGGGGTATGTTCTCTGGACTCCCATGCATCTGACCAGTGCCTACACTCTCAAGAAGGAACAACAATGGCGGCAACCACGAACGTGATTCCGGGAAGGCCCCAATTTCAACAGCAGCAAGTCTGGTATCAACCTTCCCATCAAAGGCAACTTCAAGCCCCAGTGCCCATACCTCCGCCAACTCCATTACTGCCCTTACCTGCACCTCCCATATCTGCTGAGCCATCCCTTAGTGATATGATGAAACTACTCATGGAGCAACAAAATATGATGTTGAATCTGCAGAATGAGGTCAACCAAATGAGAGGGGGCAGGAGGATCTCTGATAACCAGGGGAATGTACTTGTTGTTCAGTTGAGATCGGGGAGAGCACTAAAAGACCTCAAGTCATCTCAACCTACAAGGGAGAACGAATTGCTTGAAACGGAGGATATTGCAGTTGATCCACCTGTGGAAGAGGTCACTTCCGAATCAGCCCCCGAGGAGCCAACCATAGTGTCCCCTTCCATTCCATTCCCTCAAGCCACTTTGACAGAAAAGAAGAAAAAGGAAGTGGAATTGGATAAGGAGCTATTGGACATCTTCAGGAGTGTAGAAGTAAACATTCTCTTGCTTGACGCTATCAAGCAAATTCCTAAGTATGCCAAGTTTTTAAAGGAACTATGCACCAATAAAAGGAAACTTAAAGGGAATGAAAAGGTAAAATTTGGGGTGAATGCTTCCTGAATAATCACTCCAAATCTCCCACAAAAATACAAGGATCCCAGCACTTTCACCATTCCATGCACAATTGGCAACATGCAATTCCGAGAAGCCATGGCTGATTTGGGTGCAGCCATAAATGTCATGCCAAGATCGGTATACCAAGCTCTAAACGTTGGAACACTCAAAACCACCGGCGTGATCATTCAATTGGCCAACCGCACCATACAACAACCGGATGGACTTCTGGAAGATGTGTTGGTTAAGGTAAATGATTTAATATTTCCAGCTGATTTTTATGTACTGGAAATGGCACAAGATGGAGAGTCTAACCAGCAAGCATTAATTCTTGGTAGACCTTTTCTAAAAACTGCTAAAGCCAAGATTGATGTCCATGTTGGTAGCCTCTCTATGGAATGTGGGGAATTCAAAGTCCAATTTAATTTGAAAGATGCCATGAAATTTCCATCCGAGAACCATTCTGTTTTTGCACTAGATATCATGGAAACTTTACTTGAAAACAACATTGATGGTATCTCAAATGGCTTCGACTCATGGCTAGACTTTGACTTTGAATTCAACTGTCCAGATTGTGGAAAGTGTGAGGAGCTTTGTGAAAATTTCTTAGCAATGGATTTATCCCTGGGGATACCCCAAGAATACTCAATTTTGGCTAATGAATTCGAGTATGGGGCAGATCCTACCTGTGTTGGGAGCGATGACACTGCTGTTGGAATTTTGCAGCAGGAACTCGTTCCCGAGCGCTCCTTGGGCGCTGGAGCGCACGCTCACAGCACAAAAAAATCAATTTCTGCTGTTATCTGCGATTCTGACCAAACCATCTCTATTCCTGACTTAAATTCAAGATATAATGCTTGTTCTTCTGCCAAAGTATTCTCAATTTCAGGTGACTCAAAGGAAGGGGAACATAACGCACCTAAGGAAGAACTGAAACCACTTCCCCCACACCTCAAATATGCCTTTTTTGGAGAAGGACAAAACCAATCCGTGATTATTGCCAATGACCTTTCATCTGAGCAAGAAGAGAGACTCGTCAGTGTATTGAAAGGTCATAAGGAAGCAATTGGTTGGACATCGGCAGATATTAAGGGTATTAGTCCTTCTACATGCACTCATCGCATCTTTTTGGAAGATGACGCCAAACCAGTGCGGCAACCCCAGAGAAGACTAAACCCTCTGATCCTTGACGTGGTAAAGAAAGAGGTCACAAAATTGCTGGCCGCGGGGATCATCTACCCCATTTCCGACAGCCAATGGGTCAGCCCGGTGCAAGTAGTGCCCAAAAAGTCAGGAATAACTGTGGTGCGCAATGAGAACAACGAACTCATTCCTACCAGAATTCAGAATAGTTGGAGGGTATGCATTGACTACCGGAGACTTAATCAAGCCACCCGGAAAGATCATTTCCCTCTGCCCTTCATTGATCAAATGCTGGAGAGACTAGCAGGCCAGTCACATTACTGTTTCCTGCACGGATTCTCCGGATACTTCTAGATCCACATCGCTCCTGAAGATCAGGAGAAGACCACTTTCACATGCCCCTTTGGTACATATGCCTATCGCCGCATGCCGTTTGGGTTGTGCAACGCACCAGGTACTTTCCAAAGATGTATGGTAAGCATCTTCTCCGATTTTCTTGAAAATTGCATGGAAGTATTTATGGATGATTTCACTGTTTTTGGATCCTCTTTCGATGACTGCCTGCATAATCTGGAAAAGGTTTTAAAAAGATGTATCTCTGCCCGCCTTGTTTTGAACTTTGAAAAATGTCATTTTATGGTCAAACAAGGTGTGGTACTCGGGCATGTCATCTCTAAAGCTGGAATCTCGGTAGACAAAGCTAAAATAGATGTTATTTCCTCTCTGCCTTACCCCACTAGTGTGCGGGAGGTTCGTTCTATTTTGGGTCATGCAGGATTTTATCGGAGATTCATCAAGGATTTTAGCAAAATTGCACTGCCCATGACCAAGCTCCTGCAGAAGGAAGTAGAATTCCTGTTCGATGATGCATGCTAGAAGGCATTTGACGAATTGAAGGAGCACCTCACCACTGCACCTGCAATTCAACCACCGGACTGGACGCTGCCGTTTGAGCTTGTGTGTGACGTTTCAAACTATGCATTGGGCGCTGTCTTGGACCAATCGGTGGGTAAGGTTTCTCATGTCTTATATTATGCGTCTCGTACTTTGGATGCTGCACAATCCAATTATACCACTATTGAAAAAGAGCTTTTAGCAATTGTTTTTGCGTTAGATAAATTTCGATCATATTTGCTAGGCTCCAAGGTAGTGGTATACTCCGATCATGCAGCTCTAAAATATCTTTTAAAGAAACCTGAAGCCAAGCCAAGGTTAATTAGGTGGATGCTACTCTTACAAGAGTTTGATTTAGAAATACGGGATCAGAGTGGTGCTCTTAATTTGGTTGCTGACCATTTGAGTAGAGTTGAGCACATTCCCAAGGAGGACCCCCTTCCACTTAATGACTCTTTTCTTGAAGAGCACTTGCTTAAGGTTGATGTCATCCCATGGTATGCACCGATTGCCAATTACTTGGCATGCCGAATTATCCCATCCAAACTTTCAAAATCCCAAGTAGAGAAATTCAAAAGTGATTGCAAATACTACTTGTGGGATGCACCATATTTGTGGAGACTCGGGTCTGATCAAGTAATTAGACGTTGTGTGGATAACATGGAATTCAAATCAATCTTAATTTTCTATCATTCTGGGCCTAGCGGAGGTCACTTTGGACCTCACCGCACTGCTAGGAAAATCCTTGATTGTGGATTTTACTGGCCTTCCATTAAGAAAGACTCTTATGAGTTCTGTAAGTCATGTGAGCAGTGCCAAAGAGCTTGAAATAACTCATGGAAAAATGAAATGCCCCAACAACCTTTACTATTATGCGAAATCTTTGATATGTGGGGAATTGATTTCATGGGACCACTTCCTAGCAGCGCCCTGGCGCCTGTCACTCGCCCCAGCGGCCCTGGACGATTAAGTCCCCCATAGGTCCTTTCTATACCCTTTTCTCTGTTCTTTAATTTGTTGACACTGGGGACAGTGTCTCATTCAAGTGTGGGGAGGGTGTAGACAAATTGGCTTTTGTAAATAATGGCATGCCTAACTCTTTTTCTTTTTCTTTTTCTTTATTTTATTTTTATGTGTTTTTAAGTAGATGATTGGGTAGTTTTCTTTATAGCACCCTTTTGGTCTGAAATTGCTTTGCCCTTTGATTTTAACTCAGGAATGTTGGCATGATAATCTAATATGAGTTTGAATTGTTTGTGTTATCTCTGTTTGGTTGGTTGGATTACCTGTGAGATTTGAGCCTTAAATGTGATTACATATATCAACTGATCACTTTCTTTCTGTGAGCACACACACACTTGTATTTGTTATTCCCGAATTTGCTTGATTCTTGTTTTGCATTTTATACATGTTGCATGTGATTGAGGCATAATTTTGTTTTTACATTTAAAAGCCACTTAGCCAAATAGCCAACTCATACACAATTCCCATTGTTTGTAGCCAATTTGAGCCTTTATCCCTTTTTGTTACTAAACTCATTACAACCCAAAGACAAAAAAACAATGAAAAATCCCTTCTGAGAAACTAGGAGGACATGGTTTGATTATTGGGCAAAGGTCTTAAGTGTGGGGAAATTGGGTTAAATTGAGCACTGGTATAAATTGCAAAATATTGGGATATAACTATAAGGGTAGCTTTTGTACATAAGTGGTCCTTTGTTATTCTCTTTTCCACCTCATTTCAACTACCAAAAGAATTGAGATGAGGTAATAAAAAAAAAATCGAAAAATACAGAAAAAAATTAAGAAAAAAAAAAGTGAATTCGGCAAATAAAGGTTGTTGGGTTCTTGGGAATTAAGGTGAAATCATTTGGGAACCTTGGGAATGTTAAATTTAAGAATTTATGGGATATTGATCTTGGGTATTTCTATTCTCTCCATCTCTTCTCTTTCCATCTTTTCTGTAGTGATAGAAGTCATCTAGGATTGATCAAACCATGAAGTCTTAGTTTTTGGAATTAAGTCCACTTCCCATATATACCACACCTGTCCTAAGCCCCGTTACAACCCTGAAAAGACCTCTTGATGCACCATGTTTGTAAAATTGCAATGTTAGGAGTATAGCAAATTTATGGAATGCGAATACTTGTGTGAATTATTCAATTGAGTGCTTAGCCAAAACACTGAGTGACTGAGAGAGAAACACACTGGTGAGGGCCAATCAACCAACTTTGCATAACATGAACTGATTCTCCTAACTCATGAATTTTTCTTAATGCCAACTGATAATATGTTTGTGGGTGTTCCATAATTCTGACCAAGGTGTGCTGTTTTGAATAACTTTCCATCATCTGTAGATTTTATTTTTTTAGGACTTAGGTGTTAGATGTGTTAGCCAATGCTTTGCTTTGAGAGATGCTAAGAATCATTGTTTTTGCATGAGGACATGCAATTGTTCAAGTGTGGGGATATTTGATAACGTGGTTTTTGCCAATATTTTATACCCTTAATTTGGATGATTGTATGCAATTCTTTGCTCTAATTTAGCCTTTTATTATACTTAATACAAATTGGAATTCAATTGGGCTTAATAGAAACAAAGGCTAAAAGAACAAGTTTTATGATGTTTTTACAATTCAAGGATGACCTTTGCACTTGATCTTGGATATTTTGTATTTTTAGTACAGGTCACAGGTATTATTAGAGCTGTAGACATCAGAAACTGAGCAAGAAGCGGAGCAGTGGATTTCAGAACCAGCATCGAGCGCTACAGCGCCCATAGCGCGCTCCAGCGCGCGAGGCCACTTAAACTCGTCACGTGCACAACGCTTGCGCTCTAGCGAGCTATACGCGCCCCAGCGCCGCGCCACAACTCTGTCACAGCAGAAACCCTATCTGCATGAGTTGGGGGCCCATCTTATTTAAAGGAGGCTAATGCATCCGAAACAACACCTCTCAACACCACCACTTTTATATCTTTTCTTTTCCTAGTTAGAGTTATTTTTCTCTCCATTAGGATTTCCGTTTCTCCCAGTTTAGCTCTAGCTCCTTCATTTACATTTTCAACGTTATTCGTCCAAGCCCTTTTTGGGTTTTGTAAGTTTCTCTTTTATCATTAATTCAGTTATTCGTTTTTCCATTTTTCCAATTTGCATTTAATTTCTTACTTTGCTCTTTATTGTTAATTGCTTTCTTTATTCCAATTTATTTCTTGCCTTTTTAATTCCTGCCATGAGTAACTAAGTTTCTTGGTGGTTTATGAGGGTGTGAACATCATTGGGGTAAATTGAGGCTTTGTTCTTAATCTTGCATAAGTTTTCATTATCAACCCTTGGCATATAATTTGAGATCTTAAATTGTGTGTTTAATCCTTTGTCTTGGCTTACTCGATTGAGTTGGCTAATTCATTGGCATATGTTTATGTGTTAGTTGATTAATTGATGCATGGCGTATTAGGATTTGGTAATAGTAATTAATTGGCTGATTAGTCTCTTTAATTAGATTAATGTGATTGGCTTTAATAATTGTTGAAAGTGGAACTAAAGGTGAGATCTCACTAATTAATCCCATTCTAGGCAATTAATCATTAGAATCACAACAAAGGAGTTAGATCTAACTCCGGCGTAATTAATCAACTCATGCATTCTTTTGTAGCCAATGATAACACCCTAATGAATGTTCCACCCCCATAAACCGCTGTTTTTATTATTTTCATTTTTATTCTAATTTAATTCCCTTGCATACAAAAAAAAAACCGCCCAATTGTGGCAAACCGTCATACAACTAGTCTTGTGCATTACTCTCTTAGCCATTCCTTGTGAGAGACGACCATGGTTTCCACTAAACTATATTAGGGGAACTTGGTTTTAAAAATAATTAAATTTATGGTTGACACGACATCAACTATCATCAAACCATAAGACATATCAGGAAAGAGATTTCAAAGGAGACACTGACTACTACTAAACTTAACTGACTTTACTTTCTATGATCCTTTCGTGGCACTACATTCCATGCCCATGGGTGCACTTCCATTAACATGGTTGCCATGACACTTAAGGTTCCTAGCTCCAGACTCTAGGGGGAAACCTATGGCTCTGATACCAACTGTAACACCCCGCTACTTAGGGGTGTCCGTGCGAAGGGTACTATCCCAACGAACACGCTAACGTATGCATAAACTCTTTAAATAAACTGGATTAAATGAAAATAACTATTAACTGATAACTGTAAATAACTGGTATAACTGGTATAACTGGTATAACTGAATAACTGTATAACTGTTTAACTGCTGAGAATACTGAAAATATCTGAAACGTAAACAAAAGGTAACCTGCCTCTAAAGTCTGGAGCAACTATTACAACTGAAACTGAAATGTCTATTAAACTAATAACTAGAATAAATATAAAACAATAACTAAGGACTCCACGATCTAAGCGGAGCTCACCCAAGATGACAGCTGAACGACCTCTAGTGGATCAACGGCTCCTCGTCAGCTGCGGGATCGTACTCTAAAATATGGTTGATGAGGGGTGAGTCATCGACTCAGTGATGGGGAATATGCATGCAATGGAACATTCATAACACATATATCACGAACTAACATGTTATCAATCATACAAACAATATCATGTCTAGCTGTCACACTAAAGCCTGCATACCAAGCCCCTTTACTGTATGCTCTATCTGTAATCTGTCACCCAGCGCTCAGCATCGGCATAATCAAATCTGACTCAGCGCGCGGCATGAGTTTACTCATAACTGAATCTCGTGGGGCACATATGTATCTATAACCAAGTGATAAACTGCATTTTCATACATATATTCCCCCATAATTCGAGCAATTTCGTGTTCCTAATTGTATATAACTTGGTTTCTAAAGCAGGATTTAATTTACATTGTCTCTTAGAGTATTAGTATCAATTTGTGTATTAATTACTCTTTTTGATGCCACTGGTGTGTTTGATGTGTTTTGTTTCAGTGTTGTGGCTATTTTCAGGGACAGGTAATTACCAAGTCGTCCGATAACCGGGATCAGAACGTACTTGGCGGGCTCGGGCGACTCACCGCTAATTAGTAAACCATACTAAGATACCGGGACTGACCACCGGCCATAGCGTCTGACGTATACTAATCAAGGGCGGCGTAACTACTCTAGACAGTCAGCACATAACTCACACTAGCAATCATACATGTCATGAATTCTGTTTATAGTCTTATTTATCTGTTTTATATCACATGTGATATCATAAAGCAGTAAACAACCAACCAATCAGCATCTCATATACATAGCATAAAACATAAGTCTCTACTATTCTACTCTAACCACCTAACATGTTACTAATTCTATCACTACTCTACATACAAACACATGCATAATAACTTTATTATTATCTTTCCTAATCATCTAATTATCAAACATAAATATATATGCCATAAATGCTAAACTACATGCAAAACCTCCACTCACCTGGATATTCCTGACACTGGGAAGCACCGTCAGCTCCGGCTCCAGGCAGTGGCACTGCGTTCGCACCTGAAGTGCAAAAAGGACCCATTAGGACCCCTGAAGAAGAGAAAACAAAACTTGAATTGCTGCTGCGGATTACGCTGTCGCTAGCGAGGTAGTGCCTCTCGCTAGCGAAGGGTCGGTCGCTGGCGAGCTCCTCCTGCTCGCTGGCGACCATCACGCAGAAAGAGGGCAAAAACGACTTTTTACTCACCGTCGGGAATTTGCTCAAGCAGAGTATCCCCAAGACGTCAAAACCTCACTCCGACAGAGTTCCTTTACTGAAAAAGAACGCCCAAAAGCACTGCTCTTAAAAAGGGCGGGAGAATGAGGTGTGAAGAAAAGGACTCCACTACTACTCATATATATAGGTGAGGAGGGCAGGCTGACATCATGCTGCGTCCGATGTGGGACTTCGGACCGGTCGCTAGCAACAAGAGTACTTTCGCTAGCGACAAGCGCTTCGCTAGCGAGCTCTGGCTGCTCGCTAGCGAACGCCTTCTGACAGCAACTTTGTGACGTTCGTTCTGTACGATGTGGGACTTGGTCCCATCGCTAGCGACTCACGGGTGGTCGCTGGCGACCAACTACTCGCTAGCGAGTCCCCTCTGACAGCAACTTGCTGACGTGTTTCTGACGCGTCCTAAAGAGAGTCCTTCCTAAGGGATACTTTGATACGGGGTATCACAGTTTTGACATCCATCTGTCATATCTCATAATCATAAGCATGTCGACTGGTGAAAAAGTTTCATCATAGCCTATACCACGAGTTTGCTTGAAACCTTTTGCAACCAGTCTTGCTTTAAAAGTAATCACATTACCATCCATGTCAGTTTTCTTTTTGAAAACCCACTTGCAGCCTATGGGTTTTACCCCTTCAGGTTGATCAACCAAGGTCCATACCTCGTTAGTGTACATGGAATCCATTTCAGATTTCATGGCTTCTAGCCACTTTTCAGATTCAGGCCCAGTAATGGCCTCTTGATAGGTGACAGGCTCATCTTGATCTATGAGCAGCACATCACCCTGTTGAGTCATGAGAAATCCATATCTCTCAGGTGGGTGACGTGTTCTGTCTGACCTACGTGGTTCTTGCGTTATTTGAGCAGGTTGTTGTACCACAACGACTTGTGTACTCTGCTCTTGTTCCACCTCAGTCTCTTCTTGTGGTTGAAGTATTTCTTCAATTTCTACTTTGCTCCCACTGGTTCCAATGAATTCCTTCTCAAGGAATACACCAGTTCGCGCAACAAACACTTTGTTGTCAGATTGGTTGTAGAAATAGTATCCCTTGGTTTCTTTAGGATACCCCACAACGAAGCACTTTTCAGATTTAGGTTCAAGCTTATTAGAGACCTGACATTTCACATAAGCTTCACAACCCCAAAGCTTCATAAAGACATATTGGGTCGTCTACCAGCCCACATCTCATATGGTGTCTTTTCTACCGTCTTGGTTGGAACACGGTTAAGTGTAAGTGCTGTTGTCAACACAACATGTCCCCAGAAAGAATTTGGAATGTTTGCATGACTCATCATTGATCGAACCATGTCCAACAGAGTTCGATTTCTTCTCTCAAAAACACCATTCTACTATGGCGTTCAAGGAGGAGTGAGTTGAGATAATATCCCACACTTTCGCAAATAGTCATCAAACTCTTGACTCAAGCATTCCCCTCCTCGATCCAATCGAAAGATTTTAATACTCTTGCCAATTTGGTTTTCTACTTCATTCTTGAATTCCCTTAACTCTTCAAAGGATTCCGATCTGTGTCCCATGAGATACACATATCCACATCAACTGAAGTCATCAGTGAATGTGATAAAGTATTGAAAACCACCTCTGGCTGAGGTACTAATGGGTCCGCACACATCGATATGTATAATACCCAAAAGCTCAGTGGCCCTTTCACCCTTTTGAGTGAATGGCGCCTTAGTCATTTTTCCAATAAACAAGATTCACATGTCTCATATGATTCATAATCAAATGAGTCCAATAATCCATCTTTATGGAGCTTTGTAATGCGGTTCTCATTTATATGGCCTGGTGGGTGTTGTCGCAACTCCCATAAATTTAATTATTTATAAACCAAGTTCCCCTAATATAGTTAAGTGGAAACCAGGGTCGTCTCTCACAAGGAATGGCTAGGGAAGCAATGCACAGAACTAGTTGTATGACGGTTGTCACAATTGGGGGGGTTTTGTGTAACATCCCAATTTATTAACTATGCCATGGACATAATTAACAATTTGCAATGTTACATAACACCCAAAAACCCCATGTTTTTTTTTTTGAAACGTATATTTAAAATATATTTTTGCAAACCCCTGTGTACAATAAATCGATATCGAGACTCAAAGCCATGACCAATCAGATTAGTAGCACGAATAGATAACCTGGATAAGCGTCTAGTGTAACAATAGGAATGCCAACAATATAATAAAGGCCCATGCAACAAATGGCCATAATATTAATATATAACATATGTTTCAGAGCGAAATGTAGCAGAGTTCAAGTGTATAAAGATCCTATTTAATACATGCCGAAATACATATATATAGGGGAGCTCACATGATCAAAAGACAAGTCCAAAATCCTAGTCCGAATATACAAAAGGACTCAGGTAAAACTGTAGTTCGTTAGATACATTTACATGCCAAGATGGTAAAATCCCACGCAGGGGTACAAAAAGGCTCCACATAAATAGTTATAAACAAAAGGTAAAGATGTCAAAGGTCAGCTACACATCGGTCAGGTTGGTCACGATCCGCGCCTCACCTACTAGCGCTCCCGGTATCCTCGCTCATAACTGAACCCGTGGCAGAAGAAGACGCCTCAGACCCTACCATGATATAGTCGACGTCTGTCCAGAAGTCCGCCGAGTCATCACTCGAGTAGCCCTCGTCCTTCTCTGGGTCCAACTCTGTCGAATCCGAGACCGGAGAAGGCGGTGGAGGTGGTGGCGGAGAAGCAGATGCCTGAGTTGGGGCTGGAGCTGGAGCAGGAGCTGGGGCTAGAGCTGGGACAGGGACGGGAGCAGGGACGGGAGCAGGGTACCTCGCTAGAAGCTCTGGGACGAAAAAGCGGTGTACCCCTGAGATAGTGGACGCGACAGTCACCGCATTGGTGGCCGGCGTGTACCTGGACCAAGCGAAGTCATAGGTCTCGTGACGCGGCGGGGGCGGCGGCGGCTGGTCCATCTAGAATCGAATCATCAAGAAAAGAGAGCGTAAGACGAGGTCGTCTTAGTGAGTTACCTTGAGCACACGGATCTACGTGCCCAATGTTATAGATTCTAGCTAGTCAAAGTAATACTTGTATCAAAACGGAACTTATATTTTCTCAAAAACTCAAGTGCTTACTTTGACTAGATCAAACAACTTAACGATCCGTTTCTAAAGGGGAAACCTATGAGTTTTTCTAAGTTCTCGCGGTTCTCTCAATGTACAATTAATGCTCACCCCTCTCACATATCATTACAGCCGACCAAAATCAGTTTCGCACTCGTGGTAATCACCACATAAAATTCCAACAGCAATTATACATAGTATGCAACAAGCCAGCACTTTCGTATATTTTTCATATTAATAAACATGCATGAGAGTATTTCAAATAACATATCAACTCTGAGGCGTATCCGAATACACCCACCTCCCAGATACCCTCTAATGGCATATTCGAATACACCCACCTCCTAAATAGCCAAACTCGGCATACTCGAATCCACCCAAACTCCTAAGTAGCCGGCATCAGCGTACTCGAATACACCCAAACTCCTAAGTAGCTGGCATCAACGTACTCGAATACACCCAAACTCCTAAGTAGCTTGGAAAGGCCTACTCGAATCCACCCAAACTCCTAAGTAGCCATTTAATACTTCAATCTTCCAAATCAACACAATCGCACGAAGCATGTACAAGTCTCTACATATTCATCTAAATGATAATTTCTATGTCATAGCATGTACTCTCAAGATTCACAATTAAGTGGCTCATCATTCATAATTTACAATCCAATCAAGTTTCACAATTCAAGCATGGTTTACAATTTTAGCAGGAAATCACATTCACTTCATCACAAGCATATCATAATTTTCTTTAGTCTCAATCAATGGGTTCTACTACCCACATTAACATAGCATGCTTGCACATCATTATCTCAACGAGTTCAATTTCATAACATTTACATAAACGGGTTTTGAGTTCTCCGAATACCATATTCTTGCTTCGAACTAAAGTGTTAAAGCTCTCATCATACACATAGCCTAATCTCATTCTTATCTTTATCAAATTTCACAAAAACTCGCATGTCACCCCTTAATTCACGATTCTTTGCACATTAACTTATATATATATATATATATATATATATATATATATATTCCATTTCTCTTTCCATGGTTAGAAGCGTTACTACATACTTATTTTCATCGCTTTAAAATAGTATGTTAACCCCATTATCATTATTTGAAAACTTGTATTTGAAATAGGGTGAAAACAAGTGAAATTGTACTTTTCAGGTGCAGGGGATCGATCCTCAGGGGTAGGTCTGGGATCGATCCTGCCTCAAAATTTTACATAAAACTCAGTTTTGCAGCCTGGGGATCGATCCTCTCATAGTGAGGATCGATCCCCACTTAAATTTTTCAAGAATCAGCCATTTTTCATCTTGGGGATCGATCCTCCAATGGTGGGGATCGATCCCCACAGCACAGATTCTGCAGAAAATGCAGAAATCGTGCTTTTACTCCCCTATCACCCCAAAACTCATACCCACTCATCCAAATCACTCAAAAATCATCCATCCAACATGCATACACATATCATCAGTGTCTAAACTCAGTATCTCAGCCCCCAATACAAAGAAAATACAAAATCACACACATGCAAACATCAAGGCTTAACATGCAAGCACTCAAACAAGCTCCATGCATCAAATTCATCAAGACACTCTCACATGCATCATGCAACTCGAAAGTTTGGGCCATGTCTTAGCAAGAATCAGAACCAAAAAGAGGCTGAGATGATGTAGAACATGCAAGGATGATAGGGGTTGTTGTAACTCACCTTAATAATGAAGGATTTGGCAAGAATGAAGCTTGAAGATGCCTCTTACTACTCCTGTGGTTGCTTGGCCGAAAAATGGTGAGGGAAGAGGGAGGAAGAGAGCTCTGCTAGTGTGTTTTTAGGAGAAATGAATTTGTGTGGAAGGGGAGGGGGTTCGGCCGAGGCTTTAAGCAAGCTAAGGAGTGTTTTTGTTTTAAATTTTGTGTTGTTGTAGTGTTAATGTGTTTAGGTGGTGAGTATGAGTATGTATTTCAGTAAGAAATTACAACTAAGATTTATGGTGAGAGTTTAATAAATTTTGGAGAGCTCAGGGTCCTAAAAAGTTGCTCAGGTTGTGTTTAGGATCTATAACTCAGGCTCGCTCTCAGGTTACTCAAAAACTCACTAAACACTCAATTTTTAAAATAAGAAAATGATATATGATCGTTATGAAAATTTCCTTAATATTATAAGACTCTCAATAAGTCTAAAATAATTATCTCATCTTATTTTTAATTTCACATTATATATATATAAAAAGGATTTCTCCTGAAAATCGTAAAAATGCGAAATTTAATAATAATAGCTTAAAACCATAATTTTCCAATATTGGTGAGAATATTTTCCAAATATTTTCCAAACACCAATTTGGGGTTTAAATTTAAATATTAAGGTCTCAACAAAATTTTTATAACGATCATTACCCCTCTCAGGGGCTCTCTAACTCATACAATACTAATATTAAGTCTGCCTTGCTTCTCAGCAACTTAAATTATTATTTAATAACTTGTAGTATATTCACAAAATTTTGCCACATCAAACAAATGCATATATACATATATATACAACTTTATTTTAATCACCAGACATAAAACATGTTCCCTTACACATATGAAATTTTATTTATTCTCACATAGGAACCTCAATATATCAAGCATGATTATATAAATATATATATATATATATATATATACATGTCACTACTGCAATATATATATATAAATAAACTAAATACCGGTCTCTTCCCTGAGTACGGAAATCAAATTAAATCCAAACACACACACCACTCACTTTGGTTCCGTAAAATATATTTATCTCAAGCAACACTATATAGTTTGTCTCATCATTAAACATCAATCACCACCAATTCAATTTAATTAATAAATCTCAGCGCCACGTTACCCATGTGCGCACTACGCATGTATAAACATATATATATCAGCCATAGAAAACACATAATGAAATATTACCACATAGATATATATGTTTATATACACATAACTCTAAGCTCCGGGCACCCAATCCACACCGGCGACCGAGAATACACAAAACAATATAGTCCCGAATCACGGGTGTTACATTTTGTATGCAAGAAAAATAGTATGGAATAAAATTGGAATAATAAAAACAGTGGTTTATGGGGTGGAACATTCATTAGGGTGTTTATTATTGGCTACAAGAGAATGCATGAGTTAATTACGCCGGAGTTAGATCTAACTCCTTTGTTGTGATTCAAATGATTAATTGCCTAGAATGAGATTAATCAGTGAGATCTCACCTTTAGTTTCACTTTCAACAATTGTTAAAGCCAATCACATTAATCTAATTAAAGAGACTAATCAGCCAATTAATTAATCATTACCAAATCATGATATGCTATGTATCAATTAATACACAAACACATGCCAATGAATTAGCCCAACTCAATCGAGTAAGCCAAGACAAAAGGGGTTAACACACAATTTAAGATCTCAAATTATATGCCAAGGTTTGATAATGAAAACTTATGCAAGATTAAGAACAAAGCCTCAATTTACCCCAATGATGTTCACACCCTCATAAACCACCAAGAGACTTAGTTACTCATGGAGGAAATAAAATGGCAGAAAATAAATTGGAATTAAAAGCAAAGATGGAATGAAGAAAGTAAATAACTTGAACAATAAAGAGGAAAGTAAAGAAAATAATTGTAAATAGAAAGATGGAAAAACGAATGACTGAATTAATTAAAAGAGTAACTTACAAAACCCAAAGGGCTAGACGAATAACGTTGGAAATACAAATGAGGGAGCTAGAGCTAGACTAGGAAAAAGATGGAATCCTAATGGAGAAAAATAACTCTAACTAAAAGCCTAGGGTTCAAAGTAAGTAAAGAAAAGATATGGAAGTAGTAGTAAGAATGTAGAGGTGTGAAGAGGTGTGAAGAGATGTGAAGAGGTGATGTTTCTGATGCATTAACCTTCTTTAAATAGAGTGAGCAGCCTCCAAACCCTAGCTAATTGGGCCCCCAGCTCGGCCTAGCAGATAGGGTTTTTCTGTAATAGAATTGCGGTGCGGCACTGGGCGCGTATAGCTCGCTAGGGCGCCAGTGCTGTGCACGTGATGGATTCAAGTGGGTCTCGCGCGTTGTGGGCGCTGGGGCGCTCGATGTTGAATCTGAATTCCACTGCTCCGCTCCTTGCTCAGTTCTTGATGTCTACAGCTCCAATAATACCCATGACCTGCACCAAAAATACAAAATATCCAAGATCAAGTGTAACCCCCTACTAGATAGCCCTTAATGCTTAAGTCATTTTAGGCTATTTCATAAGGGTCACTCTCTGTTATCATGTTCTATTCTTTACTTTAAAATATATACGCGGAAAATAGGCGGGAGTAAAATTTTCGCAATTTGTTTACGATATAAAAATAAGGGCTTTGCGAAATACATAATCGATAAATAATAAGCCATGCCAAGATATAAACTGAATAGTCTATCAAATAAATCACTCCCAACAATCAATGAACACACAAGGAATAAATATTAGGCTTTACCCCATAAGCCAAAGGCAATGACTTATGAGACTCCACCATAAATACATGTCAAATAAATAGCTGCCGGCTAACATAGGTCCGGACTTGAAATAAATAACTCAAACAACTGAAATGAATCCATAACCGAAATGCAAATCAATGTATATAAGTTTATAAAGCGGAGGACTGAAAAATAAACTAAGGCTGGGCCTGCTCCTCGCTAGCTCCATGGTCCTGCTCTGTCTGCTCCTCTATAATATGGGGGAAAAACATAGGGTGAGCACTGTGAAGTGACTCAGTAGAGGAAGCCGCCCCGGGTTTAATTATAAAATAAGTGGAGCATGAATGAGTTCATTTCAGATATAAGTTTAAAATAATCTTTTCCCGGAACGTCTTACCTAAGTGCGTCTTATCCATTTTAATTAGACAGTTAATATGGCATAAATAAATAAAGTCTTGGTGTAGTGCACTAGTGTCCTTACACATATAAAATTGATAACTCATAAGATAACATAATACATTTAGCCAAACATCTTTATCTTGAATTAATCATTCTTTGGCACTGCCCGCCCTCCTGTATTCCTCCACATCACCGGCCCCTAGGCATGAGCTCATCCTAAACTTATGGGGAGAGGGGGGAATATCATCTTCCCTTAACAATGAGGTTGTAATGCCGAGGTTGCCATCCCTCCCTTAACAACTCTCACTGTAATGCCGAAGGCTACAACGTTTTATCTTGGTATTTCACCTTCCCTTAACAATGAGGTTGTAATGCCGAGGTTGTTATTCCTCCCTTAACAACTCTCATTGTAATGCCGAAGGCTATTGCACTTTACTTTAACTTTCCATTACATCTTAACATGTACATAACACTATATCGTAATATCATAACTTAACATTACATCATAGCATTTAAACACACATACAATTCATAACATTACATAATGAACATACATAAATCATACGTAACATATATTATCATATAATCATACTTTTATATTACAATAATGTATAAACATATTTTACAGCTCATATAATCATATATAAATCATGCATAAATCATATATATATCTTATTTACTTCTAACTTTGTCTTATGTAATGTTATCCTTAATTATACTCACTATTATCTTTACTATCATTATTAATACTATTATCATTACATATCATATATTATACATGTTGTTGTTCTTACTGTATTATTCTTTTATTATTATCAGGGTTAATATTTTATTATTATCTTCCTTATCAATATTACTATCATTATCATATTATTATTATTTCTACCTGTTACCTACCTATTATTAACTCATATACATGCTAATATGTATAAGTTTATGTAATAATAATATGTAATAGTAATATACACACAGATAAATTGTCTTTTATTTATTTATATATATATATATATATATATAAATAGAAAACAAAACCAGCTGCGCGGCCATACACACATATATATATATAAAGAAAACAAACACTTGGCACTGCGCAGCGATAGCATATATATATATAAAAAGAAAACAAACACCAACAAGCGCTGCGCAGCCATAATAATAATAATAAGGCACAAATATTTCTAATGGGAAAAACAACTATCACATTAATCTCATAAAATCATCATCAATATGCATGAAAATAGAATGCCTAAACCCCTACCTCTCGTAGACCTCCTATGCTATGCGTAGAGACACCCCTTTCCTTCTCACTTTCTCTCTTGCCCCACGAACGGTACAAAGATGACTTCTTTCAAAAATGGAAACGGTAGAAGTGTTCTATTTGGTGAGAGGATCAAGAATATGTGATTTGTTTTGTGATTGGGTAAGAATTGGTATGGATTTGGGGTTGTGGAATGGTTATGATTTTTGGTTTTTGAGAGAGAGAGAGAGTGGAATGGAGGCACAAGGATTGATGGAGGCTACCAAGAGTATTTTTGGAAATTAGGTTTTCTTAGTGGAGGCATTGATGGGTATTATATAGAGGTGTTGTGGGGCCCACCCGTTACTAAAAAAAATACTAAATATTCTAAAACATCCCAAATAATACTACAATGCTCAACTAACTTTCAAATCTTTAAACATAAATTAAAAATACACATATAGGCACACAAAGAAAATAAAATAAATAACATATAACACTTTAATAAGGAGAAATTTATCCACTCTAACCCAATTAAATTCCAACCAAGGTCAATTACCCTTAATTTCACTTAATTAGAACCTAATAAAAATCGGGGTGTTACATTTCTCCCCTCCTTAGAAAGAATTTCGTCCTCGAAATTCGACACTTCTAAGACAAGAACAAAACATGACATATCAGCTCTTACCCTCGCGGAGACTCGAGGGGAAGTCCACACACAAGCAGCTTACCCGAACAAACATGTTATGCGAAAACTAGACCACGTTGGCTGTCATACATAAAAGGACTAACTCAACTTTTTGGTTAGGGCCAATCTGGCCAAAACGCGAAACCACTTTTGTTCGTTTATCAAAATCCAAAACAAACTTTGCTTTTAAATCATATAAAACAAACAATTTTGGAAGTAAATTATTTCCAAATCATAAACACGTTCATGGGTGATAAGACTTTTCTACGTGCAAAACTGTAGATCGAAAAGAAAATCATTTGGGGTAAGTTTTAAACAAGACAAGTTTTGAGAGAGATAGGTTCCCAATGTCAAACTAAGTCACAGGAAACCACCTAGACGTGGGAAACAAGTTCAAGAGCAAAAACATATGCTTGTATAAATATAAGGACAACTGCAATACATTTTCCAAGATAAAGACACGATCCCACCACCTTACATGACAAGTTGATGCTTACGTTCCTAGGGTCCAAGATCCAACACCAATGTTTTCCTCGAGAAGCTTCATCTCTATTTTCAAAACAACATCTTAGGAAATTTTTGAAAACCCAAGTTAATTCCCATTTCCTAGTAGTTCAAAACACGTTTACTTCATTTTCAAAACTAATCATAAAGCTCGAAACCTATTCGCTTTGCAATTAAAGGCAATTCTAGAGTCTCAAGATAGACTCTAGGTTTCTCACATCCATTCTAATGAAAACATATTACCTTTACTCCTACGGCCTTTAATCACATAAGTTTTCACAAGACCTATAAGGAAATCGCTTTCGAAAACTTCATTCAAGTTATATTATACTGTTATTTCATAAACCATCTACCCATGCCCAAAACACACTACCTTAATAGTCACAAAAACCAGGAAAGCATGTCGGACCCTACGACTCATAATCACAACTGACACAGTAAGAGATCCCCAAGGTATTTTCAAACACCACAAGACAATTTTCAAGTTCACAACTAAATGATTTGTGAAAAGATCCTTAGGAACTCCATACCTTAAGGTCGATGGGGTATGGAATCATTTTCTAAAGCCAAAGTTGAAAACAAAACTTCATTTTAATAAATTTTCACAATAACTTGAAAACAAGAACAAAAGAAAGGTGTAAACATCTTCGACGTACATCCAAAGCCACTAGGAGGAATGTGCTTATGATGACATGATGGGGTATGGTAGAACTAACTCTCACATGGCTCCTCAAGGATTCTATTAGGCCTTACTAACGACACACGTAATAGGGAAAGCTCTTCTTAACACTTAACGGTAGAAGTATTCTGTTTGGGAGACTAATGTATTCTAAGGTTGGATAGAGTTGGGACATATGTGGTGGCTTATAGTGATAGGTATCATGTGGGTACGTATGTGAGTAGCCAAACAGTTTCCTGAGAAGAAGTAGGCTATATTTAGGGAGTGTGATCTCTCTCTCTAGGGTCGTGCGAACGGTGTGGATAGGGAAGAGTTCCTCCTCAACTTAGAGTACTAGGAGGGTAGTGTCTTGGAAATTCGGAGTGAAACGGAACAGAACGTGGTCAAGGGATATCTTTGGTAGTTGCCAGTGACAGGAACCTAATAATGATGCAAGGGCTCATATGTTTTAATGTACGAGGGAGGGTACCTAGATGCGTAAAGGTTTACATCTATCAATATATGTGAGGACGTAAGGTATCCCTAAAAGGAAAAAGGGTTCAACTAGAAGGACATGATCATTCCTAAGAGTTATCCCATCGTGGCTGTGAAAGAGGCCGAAGCAAAACCACTCTTGTTTATTGAAATCGATTCGCCAAACATCTTTTCGAAAACATGGGTTGAAAACAAGTTGGAAAAACAAGTCTTTTCGTTCACGTGTAAAATCCTTTTCGAAAACATTTTTCACTTTATTTTCTAAACAAAACAAGGGTGTGATTAACACACAGGAAAACATGTGGAGGCCAAGATTAACCAGAGGTGAGTAACCATCCATGGTTAACTAGCCAAGGCAGTCAACTCTTAGCCAGGGTCAACTATCCTTAACAGACCTTGACTAGACCTTAACTAAACTACAAGTAGTTCAGCTTCAGGCCTAGACATGCATCACGCAATTTCCACAGTACTCACGTACTAAATGGGTTCCAAACAATGATGATTAAGGCTAGTCATCACCGTAACAAACAAGAGCAGACTGCATATAAGCCACATACTCAAAATAAAAGGCTTACCCCTGGTAAGATTATCTGACTGCTCCGTATCCTTTGCACTGACCGTGAACACGCGACCCTGATGTTGTGGCCTCGAGGAAGAAGAAGGTCGTGGATTGGTACCTCTGCAATCCTTGACATAATGGCCTGGCTGACCGCAGCGATAACAGATGTCCTGGCCGAAACGACAAGCCCCAGAGTGAAGCTTGCCACACGTGGCGCATCGCGGTATGGTGGGCAACGCCCGAGGTGCTGCTGCCACCGGGCGCTGCTGCTGCTGTTGTGGCCGAGGCTGGGGCTGGGTCCTAGGTGACGGACCATAAGGCTGGTAGCGAGCAGGGGCGGCGTGGCTAGTCTGCTGAGGTGTCGCACCCCTACTCTGAGTCTCGACCCTCTGTGGAGCCACTGGACGGCTCGTCTCCTCTACTATCCTGCAGGTGTCGACCATCTCGAAGTACTCCTTGATCTTCATGTGTTTCACCATCCTCTTGATGTCGTGCCTCAGACCGGAGCAATACTTCATGCATTTCCACGACTCCTTGGGATTCTCCTGGTAGATCTCAGAGAACCGAATCAGCTCCTCGAACTTTGCCGTGTACTCTGGCACCGTCATGTTCCCCTGCTGAAGGCTGAGGAACTCCAGCTCCTTCTCCTGGCGAACCGACTCAGGGAAGTACTTCTCATAGAACATGCTCTTGAACATGTCCCATGAGATAGGAACACCCGCCGCATCATGAGCGCGACGAGCATCGGCCCACCAAGCACGAGCCTCCATCTGAAGCATGAAGGCCGCAAACTGAGTCTTCTGGACCTCGGAACACCGAACCACAGAGAAGATGTCTTCTATACCCCTCAACCAATCCTCAGCCTCAGAAGGGTTGGTAGTGCCGAGAAATGGGGAAGGGTTCGCCCTCTTGAACTCAGAAAAACAGGCATTCTCTGCATCCATACCCGTAGGCTGCACTGTCTGCTGAATGAGAGTGGGCTGCTGCGTCATATGATCCACCATACGGTGCATGGCTCTGGCCATTTCCATGAAAGCCTCAGGAGTCACACCGTTCTCCGGTCCTGCCTCTTCGTGGTCTTCAACGTCATCCCTATTACGTCTGCTAGGTGCCATGTCCCTGTGCATACGAAACAATAAACATCGAGTTGATCAGGCTCCATATCATGGTTAGGTATGCACAGTTACACTGACAATCAAGCAATACGATCACGCACCTCAACACTAAACTAACATACATACGAGGTTTTATGCGTGACATAACTACCGTACATGCAACAATAGCATAATAAGTCCATTACCCCAAGCCCTGTAGGATAGACCTGCTCTGATACCAAAATGTAACCCCCTACTAGATAGCCCTTAATACTTAAGTCATTTTAGGCTATTTCATAAGGGTCACTCTCTGTTATCATGTTCTATTCTTTACTTTAAAATATATACGCGGAAAATAGGCGGGAGTAAAATTTTCGCAATTTGTTTACGATATAAAAATAAGGGCTTTGCGAAATACATAATCGATAAATAATAAGCCATGCCAAGATATAAACTGAATAGTCTATCAAATAAATCACTCCCAACAATCAATGAACACACAAAGAATAAATATTAGGCTTTACCCCATAAGCCAAAGGCAATGACTTATGAGACTCCACCATAAATACATGTCAAATAAATAGCTGCCGGCTAACATAGGTCCGGACTTGAAATAAATAACTCAAACAACTGAAATGAATCCATAACCGAAATGCAAATCAATGTATATAGGTTTATAAAGCGGAGGACTGAAAAATAAACTAAGGCTGGGCCTGCTCCTCGCTAGCTCCATGGTCCTGCTCTGTCTGCTCCTCTATAATATGGGGGAAAACATAGGGTGAGCACTGTGAAGTGACTCAGTAGAGGAAGCCGCCCCAGGTTTAATTATAAAATAAGTGGAGCATGAATGAGTTCATTTCAGATATAAGCTTAAAATAATCTTTTCCCGGAACGTCTTACCTAAGTGCGTCTTATCCATTTTAATTAGACAGTTAATATGGCATAAATAAATAAAGTCTTGGTGTAGTGCACTAGTGTCCTTACACATATAAAATTGATAACTCATAAGATAACATAATACATTTAGCCAAACATCTTTATCTTGCATTAATCAATCTTTGGCACTGCCCGCCCTCCTGTATTCCTCCACATCACCGGCCCCTAGGCATGAGCTCATCCTAAACTTATGGGGAGAGGGGGGAATATCACCTTCCCTTAACAATGAGGTTGTAATGCCGAGGTTGCCATCCCTCCCTTAACAACTCTCACTGTAATGCCGAAGGCTACAACGTTTTATCTTGGTATTTCACCTTCCCTTAACAATGAGGTTGTAATGCAGAGGTTGTTATTCCTCCCTTAACAACTCTCATTGTAATGCCGAAGGCTATTGCACTTTACTTTAACTTTCCATTACATCTTAAACATGTACATAACACTATATCGTAATATCATAACTTAACATTACATCATAGCATTTAAACACACATACAATTCATAACATTACATAATGAACATACATAAATCATACGTAACATATATTATCATATAATCGTACTTTTATATTACAATAATGTATAAACATATTTTACAGCTCATATAATCATATATAAATCATGCATAAATCATATATATATCTTATTCACTTCTAACTTTGTCTTATGTAATATTATCCTTAATTATACTCACTATTATCTTTACTATCATTATTAATACTATTATCATTACATATCATATATTATACATGTTGTTCTTCTTACTGTATTATTCTTTTATTATTATTAGGGTTAATATTTTATTATTATCTTCCCTATCAATATTACTATCATTATCATATTATTATTATTTCTACCTGTTACCTACCTATTATTAACTCATATACATGCTAATATGTATAAGTTTATGTAATAATAATATGTAATAGTAATATACACACAGATAAATTGTCTTTTATTTATTTATATATATATATATATATATATATAAATAGAAAACAAAACCAGCTGCGCGGCTATACACACATATATATATATAAAGAAAACAAACACTTGGCACTGCGCAGCGATAGCATATATATATATATATATATATATAAAAAGAAAACAAACACCAACAAGCGCTGCGCAGCCATAATAATAATAATAAGGCACAAATATTTCTAATGGGAAAAACGACTATCACATTAATCTCATAAAATCATCATCAATATGCATGAAAATAGAATGCCTAAACCCCTACCTCTCGTAGACCTCCTATGCTATGCGTAGAGACACCCCTTTCCTTCTCACTTTCTCTCTAGCCCCACGAACGGTACAAAGATGACTTCTTTCAAAAATGGAAACGGTAGAAGTGTTCTATTTGGTGAGAGGATCAAGAATATGTGATTTGTTTTGTGATTGGGTAAGAATTGGTATGGATTTGGGGTTGTGGAATGGTTATGATTTTTGGTTTTTGAGAGAGAGAGAGAGTGGAATGGAGGCACAAGGATTGATGGAGGCTACCAAGAGTATTTTTGGAAATTAGGTTTTCTTAGTGGAGGCATTGATGGGTATTATATAGAGGTGTTGTGGGGCCCACCCGTTACTAAAAAAAATACTAAATATTCTAAAACATCCCAAATAATACTACAATGCTCAACTAACTTTCAAATCTTTAAACATTAAAAATACACATATAGGCACACAAAGAAAATAAAATAAATAACATATAACACTTTAATAAGGAGAAATTTATCCACTCTAACCCAATTAAATTCCAACCAAGGTCAATTACCCTTAATTTCACTTAATTAGAACCTAATAAAAATCGGGGTGTTACATCAAATGCAAAGGTCATCCTTGAATTGCAGAAACATCATAAAACTTGTTACTTTAGCCTTTATTTCTATTAAGCCCAAATTAATTCCAAATTGTATTAAGTATAATAAAAGGCTAAAATAGAGCAAAGAAATGCATACAATCATCCAAATTAGGGGCATAAAATATTGGCAAAAACCACGTTATCAAATATCCCCACACTTGAACAATTGCATGTCATCATGCAAAAGCAATGATTCCAAGCATCTCTCAAAGTAAAGCATTGGCTAACACATCTAACACCTTTGTCCTAAAAGAAAAATAAAATCTACAGATGATGGAAAGTTATTCAAAACAGCACACCTTGGTCAGATTTATGCAATACCCGTAAACATGGTATAAGTTGGCATTAAGAGAAATTCGTGAGTTAGGAGAATCAGTTCATGTTATGCAGAGTTGGTTGATTGGCCCTCACCAGTGTGTTTTTTTTCTCTCAATCACTCAGTGTTTTGGCTAAGCACTCAATTGAATAATTCACACAAGTATTCACATTCCATAAATTTGCTATACTCCTAACATTGCAATTCTACAAACATGGTGCATCAAGAGGTCTTTTCAGGGTTGTAACGGGGCTTGGGACAGGTATGACATTTATGGGAAGTGGACTTAATTCCGAAAAACTAAGAATTCATGGTTCGATTGATCCCAGATGATTTCTAGAAGTAGAGAACGAGATAGAGAGATGGAAAGAAGAGAAATAAACAAAATCAATGAATCCAAACAATTCCCAGCAAGATAATTTACATGGTTCCCAAATAATTCCACAATGATTCCCAAGAACCCAACAACCTTTATTTGAAGACAATGACATATTTTTGGAATTTTTTTGAAATCTTTTTTTTTTTGTGTTTTTTTTTTGGGGAACATATTCATCATCCCAATTCTTTTGACATTTGGAATGAGGCAGAAAAAGGAAAGAACAATTAACCACTTATATATAAAAGAACTACCTTTACAATTTGTTCCCACATCTTGTAGTTATTCCAATGGATGTACAATTCAACCCAATTTCCCCACACTTAAGACTTTTGCCCAATAATCAAACCATGTCCTCCTAGTTTCTCAGAAGGGATTTTTCATTGTTTTTCTGTCTTTGGCTTGTAATGAGCTTAGTAAACAATAACGCGGTTTTTACCAATATTTTATGCCCTTAATTTGGATGATTGTATGCAATTCTTTGCTCTACTTTGGCCTTTTATTGTATTTAATACAATTTGGAATTAATCTGAGCTTAATAGAAATAAAGGCTAAAATAACAAGTTTTATGATGTTTTTACAATTCAAGGATGACCTTTGCACTTGATCTTGGATATTTTGTATTTTTAGTGCAGGTCACAGGTATTATTGGAGCTGTAGACATCGGGAACTGAGCAAGAAGCGGAACAGTGGATTTCAGAGTCAGCATCGAGTGCTCCAGCGCCCGTAGCGCGCCCCAGCGCGAGTGGCTCACTCAAACTCGTCACGTGCACAGCGCTGGCGCTCTAGCGAGCTATTCGCGCCCCAGCGCCGCGCCGCAACTCTGTCACAGCAGAAACCCTATTTGCACGAGTTGGGGGCCCAAATTGACTAGGGTTTGGAGGCTGCTCATCTTATTTAAAGGGGGCTAATGCATCAGAAACAAGAGATCTCTCAACACCTCCACTTTTACATATTTTCTTTTCCTAGTTAGAGTTATTTTTGCTTCCCATTAGGATTTCCATCTTTCTAGTTTAGCTCTAGCTTCGTCTTTTACATTTCAAACGTTATTCGTCCAGCCCTTTTGGGTTTTGTAAGTACTCTTTTATCATTAATTCAGTTATTCGTTCTTCAATTCTTTCCAACTTGCATTTAATTTCTTACTTTGTTCTTTATTATTAATTGCTTTCTTTATTCCAATTTATTTCTTGCCTTTTAATTTCTTGACCTGAGTAGCTAAGTTCTTGGTGGTCTGTGAGGGTGTGAACATCATTGGGGTAAATTGAGGCTTTGTTCTTAATCTTGCATAAGTTTTCATTATCAACCCTTGGCATATAATTTGAGATCTTAAATTGTGTGTTTAATCCTTTGTCTTGGCTTACTCGATTGAGTTGGCTAATTCATTGGCATATGTCTATGTGTTAGTTGATTAATTGATACATGGCATATTAGGAATTGGTAATGAGTAATTAATTGGCTGATTAGTCTCTTTAATTAGATTAATGTGATTGGCTTTAATAATTGTTGAAAGTGGAACTAAAGGTGAGATCTCACTAATTAATCCCATTCTAGGCAATTAATCATTAGAATCACAACAAAGGAATTAGATCTAACTCTGGCGTAATTAATCAACTCATGCATTCTTTTGTAGCCAATGATAACACCCTAATGAATGTTCCACCCCCATAAACCGTTGTTTTTATTATCTTCATTTTATTCCAACTTAATTCCGTTGCATACAAAAACCCCCCAATTGTGACAAACCATCATACAACTAGTCTTGTGCATTACTCTCTTAGCCATTCCTTGTGAGAGACGACCCTGGTTTCCACTAAACTATATTAGGGGAACTTGGTTTAAAAATAATTAAATTTATGGTTGACATGACACAACCATCAAATTTTTGGCGCCGTTGCCGAGGAATGGCGATGAAAGTTTTCACTAGTTGTTTGATTTGTGAATAGTGTACATAATCGTTTTCTTTTATTTTTCTTTGTTTCGTTCAAAAAAAAAGATTTTCATTTTATTTTGCACTTTATTTTCATTTTTTATTTTAATTTTACTCTTTCCAGACTCGCTGTTCCACGAACAGCTGAGTCTGTTGCTGATACTCGCGCTCCAGCGCATATAGAGCGCCCCAGCGCGCGACTGCGACTGCAAAGTTGCAGCCGCGCATGACTCGATCCCAACCGGATCCCCAGCTTGCCGTTTTTGATCCTGAAATCGAACACACTTTGAGAAAACTAAGGCAAGCTAGGAGAGGGTTTACTGAGTCTCAAGGGCAACCGGAAGATCCACCGTTTGAAATGCTACTTTTCTCTGGTCCTGAACTCTCTGATTTGTCTGTTAGTGTTTCAGGTCCAAGTTCGATTATGGCAGACTATCAGCCCACCCTGAAGGAACTTGCAGCTCCGGACCTCAGCCAACAACCTTTGGGGATTACCTACCCAAGGTTGGACACTAAGTTCAAGCTCAAGGGAGCTATTCTCCATTTGCTCCCTAAATTCCACGGTTTGGCCGGAGAGGATCCACACCAGCACCTCAAAGAATTACATGCGGTGTGTGAAACTCTCAAGCCAAGAGGAGTCAACGAGGAACATGTGAAGCTTCGGGCTTTTCCGTTCTCTCTGGACGGTCAAGCGAAGCAATGGTTCCTGAACCTGCCAAATGGAGCTGTCAACACCTGGATTGGCATGAAGAAGATCTTTCTGGAGAAATTCTTCCCAGCCTCAAGGGCAGGAGCCATAAGGAAGGACATCAGTGGCATCCGCCAACTGCAAGGTGAGTCTCTCCATGAATACTGGGAGAGATTCAAGAAATTGGTGGCAAGCTGTCCTACCCATCAGATCTCAGAGCAATTGTTGATCCAATACTATTATGAAGGTCTGACGGGTATGGACCGGTGCATGATTGACGCTGCCAGTGGTTTGGCACAAGGGGTGAATGAGGTAGCTCAACAGGAGAGTGGTGGCCTACACCAAAAGCTGGATGAGATTGCTACCTTCATGAAGCAATTGGCCATCAACCAAGCCAAACCGGGAACATCTAGCCAAGCAATGGTGTTGATAACGCGGTTTTTACCAATATTTTATACCCTTAATTTGGATGATTGTATGCAATTCTTTGCTCTACTTTGGCCTTTTTGTCTATTTAATACAATTTGGAATTAATCTGAGCTTAATAGAAATAAAGGCTAAAATAACAAGTTTTATGATGTTTTTACAATTCAAGGATGACCTTTGCACTTGATCTTGGATATTTCGTATTTTTAGTGCAGGTCACAGGTATTATTGTGCACAACGCTGGTGCTCTAGCGCCCGTAGCGCGCCCCAGCGCCGCGCCGCAACTCTGTCACAGCAGAAAGCCTAATCTGCACGAGTTGGAGGCCCAATTAGCTAGGGTTTGGAGGCTGCTCACTCTATTTAAAGAAGGCTAATGCATCAGAAACACATCATCTCTACACCTTCTACTATCACTTCTCCAATCCTTATTTTTCTTTCCATAGTTAGAGTTATTCGTTTTTCCATTAGGATTTCTGTTTTCCTAGTTTTAGCTCTAGCTCCATCTTTACATTCAAGCATTATTCGTCCAGCCCTTTTGGGTTTTGTAAGTTACTCTCTATTATTAATTCAGTTATTCGTTTTTCTATCTTTCCTACTTGCATTTAATTTCCTTTAATTTCTTGTCTTTTAATTCATTGCCATGAGTAGCTAAATCCCTTGGTGGTTTGTGTGGGTGTGAACATCATTGGGGTACTTTGGGGCTCTAATCTTAATCTTGCATGAGTTTTCATTATCAACCCTTAACATGTAATTTGAGATCTTAAGTTATGTGTTTAACCCCTTGTCTTGGCTTACTCGATTGAGTTGGCTATTTCTTGGGCATATGTTTATGTGTTAGTTGATTAATTGATGCATGACATATTAGGAATTGGTAATGAGTAATTAATTTGGCTGATTAGTCTCTTTAATTAGATTAATGTGATTGACTTTAATAATTGTTGAAAGTGGAACTAAAGGTGAGATCTCACTAATTAATCCCATTCTAGGCAATTAATCACTAGAATCACAACAAAAGAGTTAGATCTAACTTCGGCGTAATTAATCAACTCAGACATTCTTTTGTAGCCAATGATTGACACTCTAGTGAATGTTCCACCCCCATAAACCGCTGCTTTATTATTATTATTTTATTTCCAATTTAATTAACTTGCACACAAAAACCCCCAAATCGTGACAACCCTATCATACAACTAGTCTTGTGTATTACTCTCTTAGCCATTCCTTGTGAGAGACGACCCTGGTTTCCACTAAACTATATTAGGGGAACTTGGATATAAAAATTAATTAAATTTATGTGTGCCACGACAGCACGCATCAGGTGTGTGGGATATGCTCTTTGGAGACTCATCCAACTGACCAATGCCCACATCTCCAAGAAGAGGCAGCAGTGGTGGCAGCTGCAAATACCTTCCCGGGAAAGCCTCAATTTTAGCCACAGAATCAACCTACGGGGAACACCTACAACCCAAGTTGGAGGAACCACCCGAACCTGAGGTGGAATAACAATCCACAGCCACAACAAGTGCAGCAACCTCAACAGGTTCGGTACCAACCTCCTCATCAAAGGCAACCCCAGGCTCCATATCAGGCTCCAATGGCCTTGCCTCCACCACCGCAACAATTGGCTCTGCCTGCACCTCCGAATCCTAACGAGCCAACAATCGGTGATGTGATGAAGCTACTCATGGAGCAACAAATGATGATGCTGAACTTGCAGAATGAGGTCAATCAAATGAGGGGAAATCCGGCCACACAAGCCTGTGAACAAGCTGGCAACTCAAAGATCCCATCTCAAACAGTTCCCAATCCCAAAGAGAATGTGAGTGCCATCCACATCATGACCGGAGCAGCTGGTGCTGACAGTTCTGGACCAAAGTAGCCTCAAAACGGTCGACCGTCCAACTTAGGGACGTTAAAGCAAAGTGCTTCGTGGGAGACAACCCACCGGTTTTCCTTATTTTTCAGTATTTTTAAATTCCGTATTTCGAATTCCGTATTTCAATTTCAGTATTTCAATTATGTATTTTTATTGGCATCTTTACATTTTTGCATGCATTTAAATTAATTAGGATAGTTCATGCATTTTAGGAAAGTATAGCAGTAAAACACTGATTCTACATCAGGAGGCCGCGCCCGGGCGCCATATACGCGCCCAGCGCGCGCGTCTCACTTAAATGAAACGCTGCGTTTGGGCGTCGCGCTCAGTGCGCTCTAACGCGCCTAGGTTTCTTCAAAAACCCTAAATCCCCAAATTGCAGACCATTCGGTCTCCCTCTCCCTATAGAAGCCCACGCGGCGCCGAAATCCTCTCCCCCTCTTCCACCATTTTTCTCACTTTTTTCTCTCAAAAATCTTCCATACATTTGTTCATCTTGTCATTGCATTGAATCCTATCAAGATACATTGGTCTAAAACTCAATCTTTTCATTGTTCTTGGTAGAAATCAGGTTTTGTTTGATTAAGAGATGGAAAATGTGATTTTTGATTGTTTGGTATAGATTTAATCGGTTAGTATTGCATGATTAGTGATTTAATCGGTTAGAATGGTGAGAAAATTGGAGTTGGGATGTTGCTTTCACTGTTTTACGCTGCCTGCACTGTCGCCGAAACCCTCGTGCGCTCTGGCGCGCTATACGCGTTCGAGCGCGAGGTGGTTTCGCTCCATTACAGATCGTCGCTCGAGCGCGCCCTACGCGCTCCGGCGCCGGTCTGCTGCAGAAATTGGGCCGAATCTGTGCTTTATTGTTTGCTGGAATTGGACATGTTTAACTGCTATATTATACTTTGTTTTGCATTTGCATTTGTTTATGGCATGACTAGAATGGACATTAGCCAAGAATTTGGACTGTATACTGGAACTTAATTGTCTTGGTCTCTATCTTTCAGGCATGGAACCACGAACCCGAGGCGGTAAGGGGAAGAGAGTACGTACCACCAAGGAGGATGATCACTCCTACAATCAGCCTCACGACCCCGCACGTTTCCTCGACGACATTGCCGAGATGGCTTTCTAGGCCACAATTCATAAGAGAAAACCCCTCTTTAAATGGGGTATCAGTTCCATGACGAGGGCCAAGGACGGCTCGACATTGTTGTGGTAGAGATCGAGAGGCGGGGGTGGGCCCATTACCTTCTCAATGCCCCCTTCAGGGCAAACATCACGTGGGTGCGGGAGTTCTATGCCAACTTCCATGACCGCACCGCTACTCAGGTGTTCCTCCGGGGAAAGTTCATTCCGGTAGACGTGGAGACCATAGCCACGCACATTCAGGTTGCCCCGGAGCCCGATTATGCATTCGGAGAGCCGGACGCCATCCAGACCATGGTTGATACGAGTTTGGATGCGATCAAGAACCGCCTCTGCTTACCGGGTTGAAGCAGGACACTGGGAGCCAATATGCTCCCCCGCACACTGAAGAACTACACGCTCAACCTGGAGGCCAGAGTGTGGTCTCGCATCTACTACAGCCACATCTACCCAGTCTCTCACATCTCCGAGCTCACCACAGAGCAGACTCTCCACCTCTACTGCATTATGGAGGGCCACTGGGTAGACTTGCCCACTCGTCTTCAGCGCACCATGCATCAGGCTCACCACATTGAGGCCTACAGGTGCCTTCCCTATCCCTCTCTGATCACCTCTTTGGCCATCCAGTGTGGTGTGCCAGAGTACGCCGACGACGAGTGGCAAGGGCCACATTCCACCATTACTGCCGCCGGTCTTGCTACCAAGGATGCAGCCGCTCAGAACAAGACCCAGCCAGCAGGGAATCCCCTAGATTCCCTCTCTGCACAGTTGACCCAGATGGAGGTCAACATGAGGGAGTACTTCGATCAGAAGTTCGCTGCTTCTGAGAGCTATCATGATCAACGGTACCTGGCCATGCAAACTCATTATGACCAGAGGATCGCTGAGATGCAGAGCGGTTTCTGATCCTACATCGACCAGCGCTTTTCCGCCGGTTATGGAGCTTCGGGACAGTCCCAGGCTCCTATTGACGTCGATGAGGACGAGGACGACGATGATGATGAGGATGATGACGCTGAGGAGGAGGATGGTGATGAGGATGATGATGGTTCAGAGGACGATTGAGTCCTCCGTAGGTCCTTTCTATACCCTTCTCTCTGTTCTTTAATTTGTTAACACTGGGGACAGTGTCTCATTCAAGTGTGGGGAGGGTGTAGATAAAATTGGCTTTTGTAAACAATGGCATGCCTAACTCTTTTTCTTTTTCTTTATTTTATTTTATTTTTATGTATTTCTAGATAGATGATTGGGTAGTTTTCTTTATAGCACCTTTTGGTCTGAAATTGCTCTGCCCTTTAATTTTAACTCTGAAATGTTGGCATAATAATCTAATATGAGTCTGAATTGTTTGTGTTATCTTTGTTTGGTTGGTTGGATTGCCTGTGAGATTTGAGCCTTAATTGTGATTACATGTATCAACTAATCACTTTCTTTCTATGAGCACACACATACTTGTATTTGTTATTCTTGAATTTGCTTCATTCTTGTTTTGCATTGTATACATGTTGCATGTGATTGAGGCATAATTTTTTTTTTACATTTAAAAGCCACTTAGCCAAATAGCCAACCCATACACAATTCCCATATGTTTGTAGCCAATTTGAGCCTTTATCCCTTTTTGTTACTAAGCTCATTACAAGCCAAAGACAGAAAAACAATGAAAAATCCCCTCTGAGAAACTAGGAGGACATGGTTTGATTATTGGGCAAAGGTCTTAAGTGTGGGGAAATTGGATTAAATTGAGCACTTGTATAGAGTGCAAAATATTGGGATATAACTGTAAGGGTAGCATTTGTACATAAGTGGTACTTTGTTATTTTCTTTTCCACCTCATTTTAATTACCAAAGGAATTGAGATGAGGTATTCAAAAAAAAAATCGAAAAAATACAAAAAAATCAAGAAAAAAATGTGAATTCTGCAAATAAAGGTTGTTGGGTTCCTTGGAATTAATGTGAAAATATTTGGGAACCTTGGGAATGTTAATTGTGAGAATTTATGGGTTATTGATCTTGGGTATTTCTATTCTCTCCATCTCTTTTCTCTCTATCGTTTCTGTAGTGATAGAAGTCATCTAGGATCGATCAAACCATGAAGTCTTAGTTTTTTGGAATTAAGTCCACTTCCCATATATGCCACACTTGTCCCAAGCCCCGTTACAACTCTGAAAAGACCTCTTGATGCACCATTTTTGTAGAATTGCAATGTTAGGAGTATAGCAAATTTATGGAATGTGAATACTTGTGTGAAATATTCAATTGAGTGCTTAGCCAAAACACTGAGTGATTGAGAGAGAAACACACTGGTGAGGGCCAAATCAACCAACTTTGCATAACATGAATTGATTCTCCTAACTCATTAACTTTTCTTAATGCCAACTGATAACATGTCAAAGGTATTGTATAAATCTGACCAAGGTGTGCTATTTTGAATAACTTCCCATCATCTGTAGATTTTATTTTCTTTTAGGACTTAGGTGTTAGATGTGTTAGCCAATACTTTGCCTTGAGAGATACTTGGAATTATTGCTTTTGCATGAGGACATTCAATTGTTCAAGTGTGGGGATATTTGATAACACGGTTTTTACCAATATTTTATGCCCTTAATCTGGATAATTGTATGCAGTTCTTTGCTCTACTTTGGCCTTTTATTGTATTTAATACAATTTGGAATTAATTTGAGTTTAATAGAAATAAAGGCTAAAATAACAAGTTTTATGATGTTTTTACAATTCAAGGATGACCTTTGCACTTGATCTTGGATATTTTGTATTTTTAGTGCAGGTCACAGGTATTATTGGAGCTGTAGACATCAGGAACTGAGCAAGAAGCGGAGCAGTGGATTTCAGAGTCAGCATCGAGCGCTCCAGCGCCCGTAGCGCGCCCCAGCGCGCGTGGCTCACTCAAACTTGTCACGTGCACAGCGCTGGCGCTCTAGCGAGCTATACGCGCCCCAGCTTCGCGCCGCAACTCTGTCACAATAGAAACCCTATCTGCACGAGTTGGGGGCCCAAATTGACTAGGGTTTGGAGGCTGCTCATCTTATTAAAAGGGAGCTAATGCATCAGAAACAAGAGATCTCTCAACACCTCCACTTTTACATATTTTCTTTTCCTAGTTAGAGTTATTTTTGCTTCCCATTAGGATTTCCATCTTTCTAGTTTAGCTCTAACTCCGTCTTTTACATTTCAAACATTATTCGTCAAGCCTTTTTGGGTTTTGTAAGTACTCTTTTATCATTAATTCAGTTATTCGTTCTTCAATTCTTTCCAACTTGCATTTAATTTCTTACTTTGTTCTTTATTATTAATTGCTTTCTTTATTCCAATTTATTTCTTGCCTTTTAATTTCTTGCCATGAATAGCTAAGTTCTTGGTGGTTTGTGAGGGTGTGAACATCATTGGGGTAAATTGAGGCTTTGTTCTTAATCTTGCATAAGTTTTCATTATCAACCCTTGGCATATAATTTGAGATCTTAAATTGTGTGTTTAATCCTTTATCTTGGCTTACTCGATTGAGTTGGCTAATTCATTGGCATATGTCTATGTGTTAGTTGATTAATTGATACATGGCATATTAGGAATTGGTAATGAGTAATTAATTGGCTGATTAGTCTCTTTAATTAGATTAATGTGATTGGCTTTAATAATTGTTGAAAGTGGAACTAAAGGTGAGATCTCACTAATTAATCCCATTCTAGGCAATTAATCATTAGAATCACAACAAAGGAGTTATATCTAACTCCGGCGTAATTAATCAACTCATGCATTCTTTTGTAGCCAATGATAACACCCTAATGAATGTTCCACCCCCATAAATCGCTGTTTTTATTATCTTCATTTTATTCCAACTTAATTCCATTGCATACAAAAACCCCCCAATTGTGACAAACCATCATACAACTAGTCTTGTGCATTACTCTCTTAGCCATTCCTTGTGAGAGACGACCCTGGTTTCCACTAAACTATATTAGGGGAACTTGGTTTAAAAATAATTAAATTTATGGTTGACACGACACAGCCATCAGGGATAAAGGCTCAAATTGGCTACAAACAATGGGAATTGTGTATCGGTTGGCTATTTGGCTAAGTGGCTTTCAGATGTAAAAACAAAATCATGCCTCAATCACACGCAACATGTATAAAACGCAAAACAAGAATCAAGCAAAATCAGGAATAACAAATACAAGTACGTGTGTGCTCACAGAAAAAAAGTGATCAATTGATGTATTGAATCACAATAAGGCTCAAATCTCACAGGTAATCCAAACAACCGATCAGAGATAACACAAACAATTCAAACTCATATGGGGTAACATTCCAATAATTTTGAGTTAAAATCACAAGGTAAAAGCAAATTCAGACCAAAGGGTTGCTATAAAGACAACTAGCCAATCATCAAACAAAACACATAAAATAAAAGAAAATAAAACAAAATAACTATACATGCAAGATATACACGAAAGAAATTTCTACACCCTCCCCACACTTGAATAAGGCACTGTCCTCAATGACAAACAATAAAAGAATACAGAGAAGGGTATAGAGATAAAACCGTCTGAGGCAGAACTGACAACGTCCCGGACAAGTGCACTAGGGCGTGACAGGCGCGTTGGGGCGCGTGGACAGGGACCAGTCGAGCGTTGGAGCGCGTTGTATGCGCTAGCGCGCCAGTGCTGCTGCGGAATTTGGCTAGTTGTTGTCATGTACTCCGTGCATGAGACTCTCTAATGCAAAATTAAATCTAACAAACATAGAGTGATTAATTATAACTATAAAATATAAAAAGCAAAATGAAAGGCTACAAAATTAAAATTTGGTGGGTTGTCTCCCACAAAGCACTTTGCTTTAACGTCCCTTAGTTGGACGTTTGGTCAGCCACTTTCAGGGCGGCTTATGCTTGAATTGATCTAGGACCTTCCACCATGGTATTCTTTCCATACCTCCACTTGGATCCCATAAGAAGTGAACCACTCCATGGAGAGTGATTCTTTTCCTATTCCGAATCTTTAGATTGCCCCTTGGAGCACAACACCCGCTCCTACAAAAAGCATCCCTAAAACCAAAAAAATCAAGTGAGGAGGGATGAAAGTCCTCACAAGATGGGTTAGAGAAAACATAATTGAAATTAGTTAGTTTCCAAGAATTTTGGGCTTGAGAAGATACCGACACCCCACAAAGGGTAAGGAGTTGAGCATCAGTCTCGAGACAAGCATACTCATGAGGCCCAAGAGCAAATGGGAAGGGTCCCTTGCCTTGAAACAACAGGGGATGAGGTGGTGGAATCCATGACTTCCTCCTTGCATGCCTTGTCAATTCCTCCTAGTGAGGGAATCTCTGCAGCAACTCCAACACTCAAAGAACTTTCCTCCGCACACACGGTGTCTAGCACAGTACTGAGTAAGGGTGGAGGGTCCTCATAGACTATCTCCACATTAGAATCTTCCTCGACCTCCCTTGTTAATTCTTCCACCATGGACTTCAATGTCTCCCAATCCAATTGCTCTAAAGCATAATCATCTTCAACAATGGGAAACTCCGGTTCCTCTTGTGATGGTGAATGTGGAGGTGAAGCTGCTGGTGGTAGAGAAGGTGGTAATGGAGAAGGTGGTGGTGGTGATGAGGTGGCCTGAGTTCTCAATTGTTGGAGGTCCTCTTCAATGCGCAAAAGTGCTTGCTGGTTTGCCATGAGTACTTCAAAGATTTGTCTCATCATGGAGTTTTCAGTATTATCACAAGGAGTAGACGGTGCAAGAGGTTGAGAAGGTTGTGGTTGGTAGAATGGATCAATGGTTGGTTGATTAAGGTGTTCGATGGGATATGGGTAAGGATTAGGCTCATGGTATGTGTATGGCTGGTAGTAGGGGTCAAAGGATGGGTATGGTTCATAGTATGGGGAAGGGTCTTGGTAGCGTGATGATGTTTGGGGGAGGTATGAGGATAACGGGGGTGCTTGCATCTCACTACTTGGTTGATAACCTGCAAAACCGTGGAATCTAAAATCTTGGAGACTAAAATTGGGGTTAGTGTTCATGTTAGTCTAGAAAAAGAAGAAAAATAATAGAAGAAAACATGAAAACATGTTGCAGGACGACGAACGGCCGCTCGGGCGGTCCAAGAGCGCTAGGGCGCGGCCTGACAGGACGCTAAAGCGTTCATAGGGCGCTCGGGCACTCGTGTCGACGCAGAACTTTGCTGTTCTGCGAACAACAAGTTCTATAGATGCAAATACTAAATGTAATGCAATATACAGATGAAATATGCAGTATGCTATGTAATGCAATGCATAAATAAATTTTTTTTTTCAAAGAAACAAAGAAAAACGATTATGTACAATATGCACAAATCACACAACTAGAGATTACTTTCTTCGCCATTCCCCGGCAACGGCGCCAAAAATTTGATGGGTGTTGTCGCAACTCCCATAAATTTAATTATTTATAAACCAAGTTCCCCTAATATAGTTTAGTGGAAACCAGGGTCGTCTCTCACAAGGAATGGCTAAGGAAGCAATGCACAGAACTAGTTGTATGACGGTTGTCACAATTGGGGGGGTTTTTGTATGCAAGAAAAATAGTTTGGAATAAAATTGGAATAATAAAAACAGTGGTTTATGGGGTGGAATATTCATTAGGGTTTTTCTAATGATTAATTGCCTAGAATGAGATTAATCAGTGAGATCTCACCTTTAGTTTCACTTTCAACAATTGTTAAAGCCAATCACATTAATCTAATTAAAGAGACTAATCAGTCAATTAATTAATCATTACCAAATCCCGATATGCCATGTATCAATTAATCAATTCATACATAAACAGATGCCAATGAATTAGCCCAACTCAATCGAGTAAGCCAAGACAAAAAGGGTTAACACACAATTTAAGATCTCAAATTATATGCCAAGGTTTGATAATGAAAACTTATGCAAGATTAAGAACAAAGCCTCAATTTACCCCAATGATGTTCACACCTTCATAAACCACCAAGAGACTTAGTTACTCATGGAGGAAATAAAAGGGCAGAAAATAAATGATAATTTCTATGTCATAGCATGTACTCTCAAAATTCACAATTAAGTGGCTCATCATTCATAATTTACAATCCAATCAAGTTTCACAATTCAAGCATGGTTTACAATTTTAGCAGGAAATCACATTCACTTCATCACAAACATATCATAATTTACTTTAGTCTCAATCAAGGGGTTCTACTACCCACATTAACATAGCATGCTTGCACATCATTATCTCAACGAGTTCAATTTCATAACATTTACATAAACGGGTTTTGAGTTCTCCGAATACCATATTCTTGCTTCGAACTAAAGTGTTAAAGCTCTCATCATACACATAGCCTAATCTCATTCTTATCTTTATCAAATTTCACAAAAACTCGCATGTCACCCCTTAATTCACGATTCTTTGCACATTAACTTATATATATATATATATATTCCATTTCTCTTTCCATGGTTAGAAGCGTTACTACATACTTATTTTCATCGCTTTAAAATAGTATCTTAACCCCATTATCATTATTTGAAAACTTGTATTTGAAATAGGGTGAAAACAAGTGAAATTGTACTTTTCAGGTGCAGGGGATCGATCCTCAGGGGTAGGTCTGGGATCGATCCTGCCTCAAAATTTTACAGAAAACTCAGTTTTGCAGCCTGGGGATCGATCCTCTCATAGTGGGGATCGATCCCCACTTAAATTTTTCCAGAATCAGCCATTTTTCATCTTGGGGATCGATCCTCCAATGGTGGGGATCGATCCCCACAGCACAGATTCTGCAGAAAATGCAGAAATCGTGTTTTTACTCCCCAAATCACTCAAAAATCATCCATCCAACATGCATACACATATCATCAGTGTCTAAACTCAGTATCTCAGCCCCCAATACAAAGAAAATACAAAATCACACACATGCAAACATCAAGGCTTAACATGCAAGCACTCAAACAAGCTCCATGCATCAAATTCATCAAGACACTCTCATATGCATCATGCAACTCGAAAGTTTGGGCCATGTCTTAGCAAGAATCAGAACCAAAAAGAGGCTGAGATGATGTAGAACATGCAAGGATGATAGGGGTTGTTGTAACTCACCTTAATAATGAAGGATTTGGCAAGAATGAAGCTTGAAGATGCCTCTTACTACTCCTGTGGTTGCTTGGCCGAAAAATGGTGAGGGAAGAGGGAGGAAGAGAGCTCTGCTAGTGTGTTTTTAGGAGAAATGAATTTGTGTTGAAGGGGAGGGGGTTCGGCCGAGGCTTTAAGCAAGCTAAGGAGTGTTTTTGTTTTAAATTTTGTGTTGTTGTAGTGTTAATGTGTTTAGGTGGTGGGTATGAGTATGTATTTCAGTAAGAAATTACAACTAAGATTTATGGTGAGAGTTTAATAAATTTTGGAGAGCTCAGGGTCCTAAAAAGTTGCTCCAGTTGTGTTTAGGATCTATAACTCAGACTCGCTCTCAGGTTACTCAAAAACTCACTAAACACTCAATTTTTAAAATAATAAAATGATATATGATCGTTATGAAAATTTCCTTAATATTATAAGACTCTCAATAAGTCTAAAATAATTATCTCATCTTATTATTAATTTCACATTATATATATATAAAAAGGATTTCTCCTGAAAATCGTAAAAATGCGAAATTTAATAATAATAGCTTAAAACCATAATTTTCCAATATTGGTGAGAATATTTTCCAAATATTTTCCGAACACCAGTTTGGGGCTTAAATTTAAATATTAAGGTCTCAACAAAATTTTTATAAAGATCATTACCCCTCTCAGGGGCTCTCTAACTCATACAATACTAATATTAAGTCTGCCTTGCTTCTCAGCAACTTAAATTATTATTTAATAACTTGTAGTATATTCACAAAATTTTGCCACATCAAACAAATGCATATATATATATATATACAACTTTATTTTAATCACCAGATATAAAATATGTTCCCTTACACATATGAAATTTTATTTATTCTCACATAGGCACCTCAATATATCAAGCATGATTATATATATATATATATATACATGTCACTACTGCAATATATATAGATAAATAAACTAAATACCGGTCTCTTCCCTGAGTACGGAAATCAAATTAAATCCAAACACACACACCACTCACTTTGGTTCCGTAAAATATATTTATCTCAAGCAACACCATATAGTTTGTCTCATCATTAAACATCAATCACCACCAATTCAATTTAATTAATAAATCTCAGCGCCACGTTACCCATGTGCGCACTACGCATGTATACACACATATATATCAGCCATAGAAAACACATAATGAAATATTACCACATAGATATATATGTTTATATACACATAACTCTAAGCTCCGGGCACCCAATCCACACCGGCGACTGAGAATACACAAAACAATAAAGTCCTGAATCACGGGTATTACATTTTGTATGCAAGAAAAATAGTATGGAATAAAATTGGAATAATAAAAACAGTGGTTTACGGGGTGGAACATTCATTAGGGTGTTTATCATTGGCTACAAGAGAATGCATGAGTTGATTAATTACGCCGGAGTTAGATCTAACTCCTTTGTTGTGATTCTAATGATTAATTGCCTAGAATGAGATTAATCAGTGAGATCTCACCTTTAGTTTCACTTTCAACAATTCTTAAAGCCAATCACATTAATCTAATTAAAGAGACTAATCAGTCAATTAATTAATCATTACCAAATCATGATATGCTATGTATCAATTAATCAATTAATACACAAACACATGTCAATGAATTAGCCCAACTCAATCGAGTAAGCCAAGACAAAAGGGGTTAACACACAATTTAAGATCTCAAATTATATGCCAATGTTTGATAATGAAAACTTATGCAAGATTAAGAACAAAGCCTCAATTTACCCCAATGATGTTCCCACCCTCATAAACCACCAAGAGACTTAGTTACTCATGGAGGAAATAAAAGGGTAGAAAATAAATTGGAATTAAAAGCAAAGATGGAATGAAGAAAGTAAATAACTTGAACAATAAAGAGGTAAGTAAAGAAAATAATTGCAAATAGAAATATGGAAAAACGAATGACTGAATTAATTAAAAGAGTAACTTACAAAACCCAAAGGGCTAGACGAATAACGTTGGAAATACAAATGAGGGAGCTAGAGCTAGACTAGGAAAAAGATGGAATCCTAATGGAGAAAAATAACTCTAACTAAAAGCCTAGGGTTCAAAGTAAGTAAAGAAAAGATATGAAAGTAGTAGTAAGAATGTAGAGGTGTGAAGAGGTGTGAAGTGATGTGAAGAGGTGATGTTTCTGATGCATTAGCCTTCTTTAAATAGAGTGAGCAGCCTCCAAACCCTAGCTAATTGGGCCCCCAGCTCGGCCTAGCAGATAGGGTTCTGCTGTAACAGAATTCCGGCGCGGCGCTGGGGCGCGTATAGCTCGCTAGGGCGCCAGTGTTGTGCACGTGATGGATTCAAGTGGGCCTCGCGCGCTGTGGGCGCTGGGGCGCTCGATGTTGATTCTGAATTCCACTGCTCCGCTCCTTGCTCAGCTCTTGATGTCTACAGCTCCAATAATACCCATGACCTGCACCAAAAATAGAAAATATCCAAGATCAAGTGCAAAGGTCATCCTTGAATTGCAGAAACATCATAAAACTTGTTACTTTAGCCTTTATTTCTATTAAGCCCAAATTAATTCCAAATTGTATTAAGTATAATAAAAGGCTAAAATAGAGCAAAGAAATGCATTCAATCATCCAAATTAGGGGCATAAAATATTGGCAAAAACCACGTTATCATGGCCTAAACAACAATGCTAAAGGTAAGAAGGATTCAATTCGTTTGATTTGAACCTCTTAGTATTAACGTTATAGATGGGCGTTTCGAGATCAAGAACGTAAAGTTCATTAATCATAGGAGCACTACCATAAAAGACATCATCATAATAAAAGGAACAACATTTGTTCTTAATTATAAAACTAAAACCAAGTTTATCTAAACTGGAATTAGAAACGATGTTCTTCTAATGACAGATGCATTATAACAGTTCTCTAACTGAATAATGAGCCCAATGGGCAAAGTCAAATCATAACTTCCTACAGTCAATGCAGCAACTCTTGCTCTATTTCCAACTCGTAGGTCGACTTTTACCCTTCGTCAATGATCTAATCTCATTTACACAAATAAATAAGTGAGAACTACATCGAGTATCTAATACTCATGATGCAGAAGTAGATAATTGACCTCTATAACAATCATACATGAACTGGAAGTCTCACTTCCTTTGTTATTCTTTCATTCTTCCATGTATTTTGCACAGTTCCTCTTCCAATGTCCGGTCCTACCGGAATGGAAGCAGGTATCCCCTTTAGACATATCGCCCTTAGGCTTCAAGGCTTTCAGCTTGGGAATCTCATTGCCCTTGCCCTTTGCCTTGCCCTTGCCCTTGGACTTGCTGCTTTGCTTCTTTTGCTCTTTCATCTTGAACCATCAAGATGGCCTTGCCTTTGCCCTTTGATATAATTGCTTGATTGTATGATCACATCATACGCCTCCATGCTTTTCATGACTCTCATGATATTTCTGCAACTCAGGGGTCAAGGTAGCAAGCATAAGACAACAAAACATCTAAGGCTTTATCCTAATGCTTCTTATAAGCATCTTTGTCAGCCCTAGAAGTACTTGCAGCTAGTGTCTCCTTAGGAACAATTCCTTTGTGGACATTTCTTTTCATGCTTGAGGATACAACTTATCATTCTCAAGGATAGATCGCAATGACAGGTTATTTAATGCGTGTGATGCCATATAAACCACAGAAATAAAATATGCAAAGTGAGTATCATGACATATATAATATTAATTAGGTCTTTAATTAAATATTTCTCCCACTATTTTATTCAAACCAATGACCCTGTACATTGATTCGTAAAATTTTCCTTTGGAATATTTTATAGTGGGCCAAGATCCATATTTCATCTAGCTTTAAGTCAACTTTGGTTGATCGCTTAAAGTTTCGACTATTTAGGTAGGAAACTCTTTCCAATTGTATCTTATACAACTCTTGGATAGTTGGGTGAATAACATCTTATTCTAATTCATCTTATGAATTAAAGCCCAACTTTTCATTGCCTCTAAGCCTCTCAATCTTATTGAATCTCACTTAGTTAAGTCAAACCCAATGGTTGGCAGTTGGACATTACTTGCTTGTCCTATCGCGCCTTACTGCTATAGATAAGAGTGTCTTGCTTTGGCAGACCCACACTACATCGATAACAGTCTTGACGAGTGTCAGGCATTGGAAGGCTATCATGACTTAATATTTTATAATAAGGGATTTTTTTAAATAGATCTCACCATATAATGTTAAACTATTTAACATATATAATTCATACATGTATCTCATACATATATATAAAACATGCAAATGCAACATACATGTAATAATAGAATAAAATAAATAAAGCATATGAGAACTTATATACATGCATCCCATGACATGATAAAAGAAATACTTTATATCATTTTAATCAATCACAAACACGCGCTCAGAACAGATAGCACGGGGTTTTCAAATTTTAATTAAACATATTAATTAATAGATCTCAAATTTGAAATACAAATATACCATATATATATATAGGTGTTCCGTTTTAATCAATCTTATTAATTAAAAGGATTTCAAAATTTGAAATATAGATACTCCATATATATAGGTGTTCTGTTTTTAATTAATCTCATTAATTAAAATATTTCAAAATTTGAAATATAGATACTCCATATATATAGATGTTCTGTTTTTAATTAATTTCATTAACTAAAATATTTCAAAATTTGAAATATAGATACTCCATATATATAGGTGTTCTGTTTTTAATTAATCTCATTAATTAAAATATTTCAAAATTTGAAATATATATATATATATATATATAATATATATATCATATCAGCCATTTACGTTAATGAATGGAATAAAAGGCAATGGAAAGTATATATATAGGGCACAAGCCTCACGGAACACTCTCGAAATAATAGGCGAGAATGTATAAGCCATAACATATACATATATAAGAAACATGCATATATGAGCAATATATAAGAAACATGAATATATAAGCTTCCCGTGAATGTATCATATATAGACGCTGAAGCATTCCAAGATAACATCCAATAAGCGTTATTCATTCAAATCACGCGTGGATCACGTAACTTCCTAGATACGTGGCGTATTGAAGCGGTTGAAGGGAGATTTATTCGGAGTTACGTTCAGCAACATTTTCCTCTCCAATAGTGCACTTGGTCTCACAATTTTTTTTAATGGATATAACATTTTCGAAAATCAAAATAACCATACTTCAAAATCAAATTATCTTGATATGGATACAAAAATTTCAAAATACAAAAATAGCCAAGAATGACCAAGATTTTGAAAAGAAATAAATTTTGAAATTTGAGATAGCCATATAGATTCGAAAATACTAATTCATCACCATGAAAATAGCCATATGGATTTCAAAAATTCTAATTCATCATCAAGAATTTAAAATTTTTTTAAAATGATGATTGAACACATATGAATTCAACTCTTGAATTTATGTGTCTCACATGTTTCTGAAAATTAAGTTTATACAAGAGTGTTTCTTAAACCACATATATCAAAATCTAAATGCTCTCCTATTGAAAGATTTTAAAAGAATGGTCGACGATTCTAAGATGCTAGATCTATTGTTAGGAAGTCAAAAACCTTACAAAGATCATACGGGTCTTGGATACGTTCCAATCTTTCAGGAAGATCCTTTGAAACCTCTGGCAGATAAGAAGCCAACATCTTTATGCATCTTTTGTTTTAAACACGAACACAGCAAAGAGAAGTGTCCACTTCTTAAAAAGGGAACTACCTCCAAAGCCAAGGGTGGCACATGGAAGAGAAAACCTAAAAAGACGTGGAAGTCTCAAAAGTTGAAACCAGATGCTGGAAAGGCTAACAAGAAATGACCCAAGAAGGTATGGGTACCAAAAACCTCTCTTTCTGTGAATGCAGGTACATCACAAAGGTCAACACCACCACCTCCATGAGGAGTGGTGGATACTTGGTGGCTGTTCTAGGAAAGCCACACAAAGGTGATATGGGTGCCAAAGGGATGCTAGCCACATAGAAGCACTCATCAAATCATCATAGGCGCAAGAACCTAAAATCAACAAGCTTAAAGAATTGTTCACGCAATTGAAGAAAATCTTTGGACTTCGAAATGACATATTTCGAGCATTTCAAGTGAATAAGAGTTGTAGATCTTTATCTTAGCTTTCCAACAAGCCAAAGATCACTCAATTCCGATGTCTACAACTCAAGATATGATGAAAACATTGAGTAGTGTTATATGAGCAATTGAATTCCGCGAAAGTATATCAAAAGTCAGACATTACGTCAACCTATGTGGGAAGATGGCAAAAAAGGCATGATGATTGTTCAACATCTCTACACACAATTTATAACCCAAACATTTCTACCTAAGCCCTCTTCATCTCACAATTCTCGTAGATAACCTCCCCTATACCATAACACGTAACCAAGTTCTCACAACTCATCTCCTAACCCTCTCAAACCTCCAAACACATCACCTATACATACAATCCTCACCTTAACATTTTCCCTTGTCCTAAAATTTTATTTCACCCTCAACATTTGATTACAAGCATCAAGAATTACAAAGGTTAAACCTTTTTTTTTTTTGGCCAAACCATTTTTATGGATACCAAATGTTGAAACTTTTCAATTAATCAAAAAGGATGCACATGCCTAGGGGGAGTTACATTAAAAGTACTCAAGGAAAAGATCCAAAGGTGAAGTCTTTGCATTGATGTGAGTGGACATGTTCAAGGAACTAAAGCAAGACATCCAACATAATCTAGATGACATCGAAGAAAGATTGAAAGATCTAACTATCTCAACCAAAGGTTGCGAAAGTCATGATCAAACACCTATTGAAGAAGATGATCATCAAGTTATGAAGAAATCACCCGATTCAGGGGGAGATGAACCAAGAGTCATTGTAGCTCAAGAACCCTCTACTCCTCAAGGGGTTGAGTCTATTGAAGTTCAAGAACCCGTTTTAAAAAGAAAAATTGGAATAAACGATCTAAAAGCTGTTAGATATAACGAAGTTCTTGGCGATCCATCTCATGGGATAAGAACAAGAAAATCCCTGAGATTTCAATCTAATGCTGCACTGATTTCATAAATCGAACCTGAGACCGTTCAAGAAGCATTGGATGAACCCAGTTGGGTGGAAGCCATAGAAGACGAACTCGAACAGTTCGAAAAGAATGAAGTCTGGAAGCTTGTTCAGAAACCTAGGGGCAAAACAATTATCGGCACAAAATGGGTATTCCGAAACAAGTTAGACGAATCCGGAAAGGTCACAAGGAACAAAGCTAGACTCGTGGCACAAGGATACAACCAGCAAGAAGGGATCGACTACGACGAAACCTTCGCGCCAGTTGCAAGACTATAAGCCATTAGGATGCTTCTTGCATTCGCTGCTCATACAGGAATAAAGCTATATCAAATGGATGTGAAGTCCGCATTTCTTAATGGTGTCCTCAGTGAAGAGATCTACGTCAAGCAACCTCAAGGTTTTATCAGTGAAACCTATCCCGAGCACGTCTATCGTTTGTCTAAAGAGTTATACGGTCTTAAACAAGCTCCTAGAGCTTAGTATGATAGACTTAGTAGCTTCTTGACTACGAATGGATTCACTCGTGGAAAAGTGGACACAACTCTTTTCACTTTAACTGATAACTCTGATTTTTTAATTGTGCAAACACTACTAGAAATTTCCGATTTAGAGACGGTAAAAAAGCGTCACAAACGTTTAAGAATTTCGTCACTAAATGAATTAGAGACAGATTTGGAGACAAAGATAATTCCGTCACTAAAAACGGGGTCGCTAAATGTTAGTGACAGAATTTTATCTTCCGTCACAAAGTAGAGACGCCCGTATTCTGTCTCAAACATTAAATGTTCTGTCTCTAATATGTGACCAGGTTTGGTCGCATTGTGAAGAGGATAAATCATTAGTGACGGAATAATTTTGTCTCTAAATAGCACCATTACGTCTCTATATAGCGACTTAATCATTTCTGTCTCCAACAAGTATCTTGAATATGTCGTCTCTAATTTTGTGATGGAACATTTCCATCTCTACATAGAGACGGATGAATTTCGTCTCCAAATAGAAACGTGTCTCTTAGATCACCTATTAGAGACGAATCATTTTCGTCTCCACTTAGAGACATATTACATCCGTCACTAATTAACATTAGACTTTTTTGTCACCAAACAGAGACGAATAATTTCTATCACTATTTAGAGACGAAAAATTTTGTCTCTATTTAGAGACTAATTTTTTCATCCTTAATTTCTCAATTTATTTTACTATTTAATATTCGTAAAAATCTTTCATTTTCAGAGTAGTTACAATCTTAGTCTAAATAAACCTGTAAAAAGTAAATGAATTGCAAATCATAGTTCTATTATAATAATATTAACTTAGTAAACAATAATATATAGTTCATGGAAATACGAGCAACTTAAACTTAAAAAAAATCTAAATTGTCACTATAACAATCAAAATCCAAGTTCACAGTATAAGCTCAACTAAGTCTAGAAATCATCATTATCATCACCATTAGTATTGTCATCATGATCATTCTCTAATGTGGCAGTATGTCCTGAAGGATTCAATTGTGAAGGACCAAGTATCATATTTGCAAATCTTTGCTCCCATTGTTGTGTCATACTTATAAACCTCTGCTCCCATTGTTGGTCTTTTTGTTGAAGCTCATCTTGTAAGGCTTGAATTGTAGCCTTCATTGTAGCTACCTCCTCTGATGTAACTTCATCCTGACGAGTAGAAGATATAGTGGATGAAGCTACAACCTTAGAACCCTGTGATCCTAAACCAAAGATGCGTCCTTTCTTGTTTACACCTCCAACAACATCTAAGAAGATGTCATTATCACATTGCTGACTACTACTACCTTCACCAATTTGGGACTCTCGCTCTGCAATTCGCTTTACATACTCCTCCTGTAAAAAATTAATTATGAGAAAAGATATAATTACAAACTAATTAAGTGATACTTACTCCAATCTTTGCTTGTTCTTCTGTGAAGAATTCAGTTGGGTTTCCTTTTGGTCTGTGAAGTCGTTCATACAATTCATAATAGTTTGGTTCTCTGTTCAGTTCTACCCTCTAAAGGTATAAAAACAATTATCAATTGAGTGAGAACTAAAACAAAATAACAAAGTAACCATTACTTGACATAAGCAACTAACCATTCTCTTAGCATGTTCTTTTGCGGATATAGATCCTCCGCTATGCTTATTAAGTCCTTCTTTAGACTGTCGATTTTCTTGATTTTTCCTTGCCTTCTCTTTCCATTCAGGATTTTGCCATTGAATCTTTAGTTGCTCAAGGTGGTCTGCATGAAGCCAATTGCCATTGTCCTTATTTTCGCGCAACTTATTGAAAGCATTCTTCAATGACAATGACCCTTTACTCTCAAAGCTCTTTCTAATATCATTCTCGTCCTCCGGCAACCACTTGTAAATACTCTACATTGAGAAAAAAATAGAAATATTAATATTAATAGTGTATTTCTATATAACTATCTTTGTATTCCTTTTATAAATGTATTCAAATCAGAAAAAAGGAGAAAAATAAAACAAGAGATGTCCTAATCAAGTGCATATACGATGTGACTCTAGTGTATCAGACCAAAACTAGCATACATAAGTGGCTCATAATATAAATAAAAATAAAAAATGCATGTCACGAGATCAAGGGCATTCATTCTTTCATTTCAATACTCATACTTATGAGTCAAAAGGTATATAGAAAATCTATATGAAACCAAGAAGTAAAGTAAAACAAATTTAAGTTATACATAGTGCTGAAGTTTAAGTTGTTTTACCTTAAAATCTGCAAACCACATATCACGTACTAGTTTATCCACCTTTGTCCAACTTGTCCAAGACCCTTCAAATTTTCTTTTAAAGATCTTAGTGATTCTTCTTGTCACTTGAGATGGAGAAGGGTAAAAACTGCATATAAATAAATGAATTAATTAATAAGTGTATTTGTGTGCATATATGTGTGTCTCTATTAAATCTCAAAATAAGAAATGCTTACTCAAGACCATCGGGTTTGATCCAAATAAGCCCATCAACATCTTTCACGCCCCACCTGATATTTGTTGGTGTAGAGGATTGTACCCCACTTTGTGTTTCTATAGATATATTAGCAGAATGATTACCTGGCAAGTCTCTACATGTCCCAATCTAAGAATGAGGAGATGGATTTTGTGTTTGACCATTTTGTGAATTAGGAGATGGGGTGGCAGTAGGTCTAGTTTGAGAATGAGGAGATGGATTTGGTGTTTGACCATTTTGTGAATTTGAAGATGCGGTGGCAGCAGGTCTAGTTTAAGAATGAGGAGATGGGATTTGTTCAGAATTTTCTTGAGAACCAGAAGATAAGGAATGTGTAGGTCTAGTATTATTACTAGTAGAAGATGAGATAAGTGCAGGACCAGTTTGGGAATCAGGAGATGAAGTGAGTATAGGAGATCTATTGGGTTGTGATAACTGAGAAGTGCTTATTCCTTTACCTGTACCTCTACCTCTACCTCGACCTCTACCTGCCATCTAATTATACAACACTAATGAAATATTAAAAGTTAATTTAAAAAATTAAATACTATTAAATAAATAACACAATATATTAATGTAAATTATCTTTAACTAAACAAGAATAATTCTAGTAACAAAAGTAATACATAATATATGAAAACAAATGCTATTCAATGTTATGATAATTAATAAGTAACAAACACATCACAAGAAACAATAATAAATACAACACAATTTTATTTAATCCATTTATCTTGTCCATCTCCTCCTTCTTATTCTTCATTTTTATCTTCTTCGTTTTTTTCTTTCTTCTTCATTAATTTCCTCTTCTTCTTCTCCATCTTCTTCTGCTTCTTCTACCTCAACATCTTCATCTAATTCTGATTCAAATTGATTTAAAGAATAATCAAATACTTCCTCTGCTGGTCCAGTTATATCAACAAGGTTTTGTTCAAAATTATCGTTTGAAACTACCATAGGCACTTGTGGAATTGATTGATCTTGATATGGCTCATCTATTTCAGAATTTTTAGTTTCTGAAGTCTGAGTAGTATTTCTAGCTTGAACTTTAAAGACAAATAACCACCCATCAGATCCTTCGGGAAAGTGTGAATAGCACACTTGCTCAGCTTGTTGAGCAAGAATAAAAGGCTCATACTTCTTATACTTCCTGTTTGATTTAACTTCAACATTTCCATAATCATCTATCCTCATCCCTCTACCTATACTAGGATCAAACTAATCACATTTGAATAAAACCACAAATTTGTTAGGCCATCCGACATACTCCACTTCAATTATGTCAATTAAGACTCCATAAAAATCATTTTCTATTCCCTCGTTACCGCTACCTCGAACACACACACCACAATTTGTTGCACTCATCCCTTGATCTTGATCTTTTGTATTGAATTTGTAACCATTTAAAAAATATGTGTGCCATTTTTTCACTACATTTGTGGGTCCCCATGCCAAACTCTTCAGAAGGGCATCCTCAATATTGTTATTAAACACCTATTACATAATTGAATAAGTTAATTTCACCTAAATAATGAATTAATCAAAAACTTGTTGAAACTTGGTTTGGGAAACATACATGTTCTTTAAACCATTTGGGAAACATTGTTGAAACTTGTTTGTCTACTTCTGAATCATTTGAACCGAGTTCTCGAAGAATATTTTCATATATACTGCATTAAGGTCATATATAGAGTAAATGTATTCAGATTTAATTGTAATTTTTAAATTTTGAAGAACAAGTTAAAAGCTAAAACTTACATTAAATAAGGTTCTACTTCAGGACAATTTAGAAGAATATATAAGTGTGCGGCTTTCATTTCTCTTTCATCTAAGAAACAAGATATGCACTTTCCTGAAGAACGTCCGGGATAATTAAAGATGGAGAATGATGGATTAATTGAGCAATTTTCACCATCATCATCATTTCGTGGAACTCTAGTCCGCCTACAAGGAACATCTGGCGGATAGTAATATGATGCAAAAGTAGAAGTCTCCTCCACTAAATAAGCTTCACAAATGGAACCTTCAACTGAAGCTTTGTTTGTAACCTTATCTTTTAGAGTACGTATAAACCTAATAAATTGATTCTTAGAAAATTTGTGTATTATGAATTGTACATAAATTTAATTAGAAAGAATGAAAAAATATGGTCTAACCTTTCAAAGGGATACATCCAACGATATTGCACAGGACCACCAACCCTTGCTTCATATGGCAAATGAATTGGAAGGTGTTCCATTGAATCAAAAAAACTTGGTGGAAAAATTTGTTCCAGTTTGCACAAGATAATAGGAATATTCTACTCCATGATCCGTAAATTATCTTCTCTCAACAATGGTGAAGTTAGTTCTCTAAAGAATTGGCTGAACTCAGTAAGTGTATTCCAAATTGGTTTGGGTAAGGCCTTAAATGCTATCGGTAGCAAACGTTGCATAAATACGTGACAATCATGACTTTTCATACCAAACAATTTTGCTTCCCTCAAATCAACACATCTAGCTAGTGAGGAGGCATACCCATCTGGTAACTTCAATTGTCTAACCCATTCACACACAGCCAATCGTTGTTTCTTAGTTAATGTGTATTTTGCTTTGGGCTTTTTCAATTTTCCACCTCCAATATCTTGTAGCTCTAACTCTGCTCGTCTACAATATTGAGCTAAGTCCAATCTAGCATTAAAATTGTCTTTGGTTTTGCCCTTAGTATCCATCACTGTGTATAAGATATTCAAAAAGACATTTCTCTCAATGTGCATGACATCTAGATTATGAGGGAGAAGATTTGTTTTCCAGTAAGGTAATTCCCAAAAGATGGTTTGTTTGGTCCAATGATGATTAACTCCATACCCTTGAGGATTTTCTTCTAATAATCCTGTTACTGTAGGTATGTCTTTTACCCTTTCCCATACTTCTTCACCAGTTAACCTACATGGTGGTATTGATTTCTCCTCAACTTTCTTTCGAAACGCAGACTTGTTCTTTCTATAACAATGATCAAGTGGCAAAAATTGACGATGACAATCAAAAAATGATGTCTTTCGACTATGTTGAAGTGTGAATGCTTTTGAACGCTCCATGCAAATTGGACAAGCAAGTTTTCCCATTGTCATCCAACCTGACAACATCCATATGCAGGGAAGTCATTAACCGTCCACATTAAACAAGCCTTCATGACAAAATTTTGCTTCAAAGAAACATCATAAGTCATAACACCAGTATTCCACAAAAGTTTCAAGTCATCTATGAGTGGCTGCAAGTATACATCAATTCTATTTTTAGGGTTGGAAGGGCCGGGAATCAAAATAGTAAGAAATAAGAACTCTCTTTTCATGCACATCCATGGAGGAAGATTGTAAGGAGTAATAATTACAAGCCAACATGAATAAATTCTACCAGTTTTGTCAAACGGAGCAAATCCATCCGCACATAATCCTAGCCTCACGTTTCTGGGATCTTGTGAAAATTCAGGATATGTTGAGTCAAAATGTTTCCAAGCCTCTCCATCAGATGGATGAGACAAAGAGCCCGACTCCCTTTGATTCTCACGATGCCATCTCATTTCAGTTGCTGTTTGAATTGAAGAATAAAGTCTTTGTAGTCTTGGGATGAGTGGAAAATACCACATTTTTTTCAAAGGAATTTGTCTTTGCTTACCACTTTTAGTGATGGTTTTATAGCGATTCTCGCCACAAAACTTACAATTTTGGAGGTCTTTATCAGGAGGATAATGATAAATCATACATCCATTTGGACAACAATCAATCTTTATATGACCCAACCCTAATTTCTCCACTGATTTCTTTGCATGATAGAAGTTCTTGGGCATTCGATTACCAACCGGAATGTTTTTCCCATAAAATCCACCCATCGGTTAAAGCAAGTTTGAGAGTGATTGAAGTCACTTTTGATGCTTAGAGCTTCTATCGAAGCTGACAACTCAGAGTATTCCTTGCAACCTTCATATAGAGGAGCTTGTGCAGATGATAGCATTTCAAAAAACTTCTTAGCACTTAGATTAGGATCTTCGATCACTTGCTCTCCAAACTCAAACCCTTGTTGCTCAATATGATTACCAATAGATGGGCCAGCAGCATCCATTACCATTTGCTCATAATTATTGAATTCCTCCCTAATCTCATTACTTCCATAGTACGAATTGTCTATAATAACTGGGGGAACTAGAGGCCTCTGTTCACCATGACTAGTCCAATAATAGTAATCACCCATAAACCCCCTCATGCACAAGTGTCCCTTGACTTCATCAATTGAGTGAAATACCAAGCACTTGCACATTTTACAAGGACACCTTAAACTATGTGAGGAATTATGACAATGTTCACGAGCAAACTCAAGAAATTGAAGAACCCAGCCATAAATTCATCACTAACTGTTCTTTGATCAGAACTCACCTCCGATCCATCCATTTACGATGATCAGGAGCTTCCATTTTCTTTTCTTTGATCCTAAGTAGAGGTAAATCATTTAATACTAAATGGTGCTTATAGCTAAAAGAGAGTCAGACAAAAGTTTATTATAGTTCTAAGTGCCTTCCCATTCCCTTTATTAAAATATTCAAATAAATAAACAAGACAATATGTAAACAATCATGTAGACTAACAAAACAAAACACCTTTATTTATCATGATATTCAAAAGTCTGTACAACACAAAGCAAGATTTTTATTATCAGTAGTAGTATTGTTATTATATGCTAAAGTTATGAACTTCTGTTATTTTGGTGATCAAGTTGCAGAATATTTTTTCTGAATTTTCTTTCATTGAAAGGAAAATAAACTAGACAAAACAAACACAACTTCATAAAAAAATTTGGTTCACATTAAAACTCCAATTAAGCCTCCTTATCACACACTATCACCAATCAAAATTAGACTAAGCATAATCTCATTGAGTCACAACAATTGTAAGGAATACCTCAATGCTTATGTTCATTATTAACAATTATAGATCATACTGACCTGACTTATGACCCAAATTTTATTTGATTTGTAGTTACTAAATGACCAAATCACAGTGGTCTTCTCCAATGTCCTGCAACCCTATTCCATAGCAATCCAGAAAAAAAAAAAGCAAATCAAATGATGCATATATAAAAAATAAGGAACCAATAAATCCCCATGAAAATACTCAACTATATAACAAGAGAAATACAAGCAACAATAAACAAATACACAAGCTCTCAGAAAAAGATAAAAAGGAACACTTATATATAGATCATAGCATTCGATTCCAGTGCACATTGGCAACAATATAACTTAGAAAATGAGGGCACTTTTATCAAAAGCAGTGTTTGATATAAAACACATATATCAAAGCAAGACAATCGAAACTATATCAAACAAGAACGCAAAGGCCACAAGATTTTATTGAATGCATAACAGAGAGGGCACAAGACAATAGGAAATAGATCAAAGCAAATACAATTGATGAGAGATACAATACACATATCGAAATAGTATTGTTTGAATCATTTGAAGAAGAAACAAAAAAAAGGATTACCTCGAACTGGCGCCAACACATTGTGTGTGTATCTCTTCTATTGTGGTGAAAAGTATTAATTTAGAATTAGGCTCTATTATGTGTGTGTCTTTCTATTTGTCTCCTGAAAAAACAAATAAAAAGCGAGGGAAATCTTTTTTTCTTATTTGAGATAATCATGGTAAATCTCAAGTCGATCAATGTTTAAGTATTTCTCTTAAAAGATATTTTTTAGAAACATATAAATTACTTTAATAAGTTTAATATATAAATTTAATTATGTTTTGAATTAGTAATAATTAGAAGACATTATTTCATTTTTTAGAGAAAACATTCAAATTAGTCACTGCAAAATTTTTCATCGGACAATTAGTACCTTCTGAATAAAAAATTCAAAATACATCCGTCCCAAATTAAAATATCGGACAAATTGGTCCTCCAAGAAAAAATTCGATAAATTAGTCCCTCAAGATTCATGGAAATGATCAAATTAGTACCTACCAATTAATGATTTTGGACAAATTAGTCCTCCCATTATTTCAATTAATGATTTTGGATGACCAATTTGTCCGACATTTTAATTTGGAGAGATGTATTTTGAATTTTTTATTCTGAAGGGACTAATTTTTCCGATGAAAAGTTTCGCAGAGACTTATTTGGGTGTTCTGTCTATTTTTATTTTTACTTTCGTACATGATACCCATGTAATTAACACTCATGATTGATTAAATTGATTTTAAAAATCTAAATTAGCGGGACACATAGCTCGCTCATTTGTAGCAACAAATGACTAAAAGTTACATGTACCCTTGAATTTTATGGAAAAAAATCCCCTATTTTTAAACATATTTCCTTTTCCAAAGATAATAATAACATCTAAATGAATTTTTTAGAGCTAGTTTTTTAATAATTTTATTTTCTTTTTCTAAAAATATTTACACAATCATATTAAAAAATATACAAAATATTTTTCAATAAAAAATGTTTTACATAATAGATAATTTGAATTACAGTTTAAAATAAAAAATAAGAGGATACTTTATAAAGTTAAATGCAATGTTAGATTTAGAAGAAAAAAGATAGTTGAGTTTAATCGAATTTGCTCATTGTTTGGGAATTAATAAATTAAACATAGTTGAGTTTAGCTATTATCATGAGTGAAGCCATGTAGTTGAACGGGGGCGGGACATTTACCCAACGTGGATGGATTGATATTTTTAATATAATGAATTTTATTTTTAGAGGAGTATTTTTATGTTTCAATTGTTCACATCATTTTTCCATTCAATTGGATCAGAATACAAGATTACTCTTAATGAAAGCACCAAATGATAGGAATATGATTTGAGAGATAGAGTAAGAATAGAAAGAAATCTGAATTAAGGGCTAGAGAGAAATAGAATATCCCATTAGGAACCAGAAGAGGAAATGATTTCACAATTGTCATAATAACTACCTAATTAATTACAATGTTATCTATTTATAATAACTAAATTGACTATTTTCTTAATTGGGCTCTTGGCCCAAATTACTATTCTTATCACTATTGCAGTTTAGATTTTAGGAAATGTTGTAGAACATTTATCAAATACTTTGTATTTGTCCACTTTAACTTTTCATGAGTTTTTAGATAATAATTGATACAATCTTAAAATTTACAAAATACTAACATATTTTACTATATTACCATTTCATTAATGACAAAATGTAGTTTATATTGGTTGAAGAGATAAAATTAATCGAGGGTAAAACAAGAAAAAATTAATAAATATCTTTTAGAATTTTTAAATAAACAAATAAAAAATAATCTAAAAACTCAAAATGGACAACTTAAAAAATTAAAGAGAGTACTTTTTTTATGGCTTCTATTTATTGAAAGAAACATCTACACCATTGTACTAATCAATACTTTTATAACTCTATGATAAACAATCGTTAATAAGAGACACAAAATAGAGAAATAGAAATATGATATTACATTATATATACTAGTGTTTGAATTCATGCATCGCACGAGAGATCAATATACGTATTTTTTATAAATTAATAAATTAAATTGATAAAATTATGTTTATAAAATTAAAGTATTTATTATTAAATAATAAAAATTTATTTATTACAAAATGAAAACATGAAAATAATTATAATATTTTAAATTTGTATATTAAAATTGTTATGCCCCGTACATGTATGCACATCGGGCACATATTAACATACATGTATCCTAGCTAGCAACATAGCTTATAAATTGTTTATTTATTTGCTAGTTTTCGACTTCGTTGACTGATTTTTGAGTTATAATGTAAGTTTAAAGAAATAATGTTAGGTGTACATCCACATTAATCAATAAAGAGCTAACTTATTAAATGTTATACATAAAAATAAAATAAAAATATTAAATAGACTCTTTTGATATTTTTTGTGTATAACATTAGATGCATTAATTGACTCCTTATTAGGTTCCTTTGGTTGTACATAGGGATTCTTTCTTAAAAACAAAGGTATCAATAAAAAGAAGAAGGTTAAGGAAATAGTTAGATATTTAAATTTAAAATTATTAATTGATTGGTGATTTAAGCTCTATATTATTCTGAATAAAAAAATAAAGAAAAACTTTCGTACTAAGATAAAGAGAATTGAGATACAATATACAAAAGCGTAAAACAATATAAAAATAGAAAATAAAAGACTATAGCTATATTTTTATTTTTATTTTTTACTGCTAGTCATTTGCAATCTAAAAATATATTAATAATTAACAAGGAAATTATTATTATTAATGGATGCAATTAATTTATTGAGACATACATTATCTGTGATATTATTGATTGAAATATATTTATGGAAGATAAATTTTATTAACATGTGATTTTATTTTCAAATTGAAATTTTAAAATGATTCAACCAAATGTATAAATTAAATTGATTTTTATTTTAGTAAAGCTATATTAACATGTATTTTGATTGTTATTTCATTAAATATGCATTTATTTGAAATATTCATTAAATGATCAATTTTATTGATTGATATATTATAAATAATTTTTTTTTTTAAAGTTTTTAAATAAAATTTATTTAATGTTGAATTAACGACCTAGTTGTGACTTGTGACATAACATATTATTTTTTGTTCTCAAATATTATATGTAGTATATGTAAATGAGATATGTTTTCAAAATAAAATATTAATTTGATTTACAGATATTGAATTACAAAACTGATAACGGATGTAAATATTTGTTACAATTTAAGCACAAACCAATGATAGGGGTACAATAAAAAAATCAGTCAAAACAGCCAATAAATAAGAAATTGTGTCACAATCACCCAGCTCATTAAAAATATACTCATGATTAAATGTTATTTGGGTCATAAAATGTTAAATGGACTTTGTTGGTTGTTTTGGCTGATTTTTTTGTTGTTCCCAAGCATTTGTGCAAACGAAATAGAGCTAAGCGAGCGTTTGACACATTATCATAGAAGATTATGGTAATCTAGATTAACTTGTAGATATATTACCTCTAATTAAATTATCGTAATCCATATTATCTTGTTTGGTATTTATAAATAATATTACTAGTAATTCACATTACCTTGTTTGGTATATATATTAAAAAGATTACAAGGTAATATATGTATATTACTATATATATAATGGCCTCTAAATAATTATAAAATAAATTAATCAAATATAATTATATTAGATATATTATTAAAATACATTCTCAAATACATATATGACTATAATATCCTCTAATTTTTAGTTTCACTCTTTAAATTGACACAATGCAATATTAATTAATATTATAATGGAGTTTATGAGTTTATCTTAATTTCCATATTTAAATTTATCTAAATTTGATTAAATTATTATTATGAAAAAAAAATAATTTAACTATTAAATTAAAATTTGAAATATGAGATTTTTTTAACAATATTAATTAACAAGGCACAACGGTTCTTGAAGCCAAATACAATATGCTAACACGTAATTAGCTATATAGATAATATTTATATCTTATTCATAAATAATCATTCAATAATGTTCATATTATTTAATAGTTTTAAATTGATTAAATATACTTTTAAACAATTTCCATCACATCCCTTTATGTCATTATTGTTAACAAAAAATAAAAGTTAACATAATATTTTATATGTTCATATTGATAAGACTGAATTTGTCTCTAATAGCATTGATTTTGAAAATTAATTGTTTGACTAATTAGAGACGGATTTAGACACATAATGACATAATTGTTAGAGACAGATTTAGAGACACATGCTAAAATGATTCCTAAATAGTATTGACTCCATAAATTAAGTTGTTCGACTGATTAGAGACAGATTTGGAGACGTAATCGTTAGTGACGAACTCTAATTCCGTTTCAACAAAACATTAACCTGGTAAAATAAACTTTGACCCATTAGAGACTACTTTTGTAACCGAATATATAGAGACGGTGTATTAGTCTATCTCTAACAAAAATTCACTTTATGTTTGACTTATTAGAGATGAACTTAGAGACAGAATATTTAGTGACGATGCGTTATTGTCTCTAAATTGGTCATTAAAACAAATTGACCTTTTATATGTCGTAGTTTGACATATTTGAGACGAAATTAGAGACTAAAAAACTTAGAGACGGAAAATAGTCGTCTCTAATCTTGTAGCTAAACATTCAAAGCATTGCTTAGTCAATAATCACTTTAATCCGTCTCTAATACCGTCTCCATTGGAAACGGAATTAATTCCGTCTCAAACGTCCGTCGTTAAATAAGACATTTCTAGTAGTGAAATTTATGTTGATGATATAGTATTCGGTGCTACTAACGAATCTCTATGTAGAAAGTTTGCAGATCTAAATGCAGGGGGAGTTCGAAATGAGTATGATAGGATAATTGAAGTTCTTCTTAGGACTTCAAATCAAGCAACAAGCTGATGGAACCTTCATACATCAAGAGAAGTACACAAAGGAACTTCTCAAAAGATTCTTAATGGACAAGTGTAGTCCCATGAAAACTCCGATGCATCCATCACAAGTCATTGACAAGGATGAAGAAGGAGAAAAGGTGTCTGAAAGCACTTACAGAGGTATGATCGGGTCCCTGCTTTATTTAACTGCGTATAGGCCTGACATACAGTTAAGTGTTGACATTTGTGCAAGATTTCAATCTTGTCCAAAACAGTCTCACCTAACTGCAGTCAAGCGTATTCTTAGATACTTGGCAGGTACTACTAACCTTGGCCTTTGGTACAAGAAAGGTATCTCCTCTGTGGTTACAGGTTTCTGTGATGCTGATTACGCCGGAGACCGGGTTGACAGAAAAAGCACCAGTGGATGCTGTGTGTTCTTTGGGGATGCACTCATCACATGGAGTTGCAGAAAACAAAATACCATTGCACTATCAACCGCAGAAGCAGAATACGTGTCTGCTGCTGGATATGTAACACAAATTTTATGGGTAAGAAATAAACTACTTGACTACAATCTCAGGTATGATAAAATTATTGTTATGTGTGATAACACAAGCGCAATAGCTTTGGCTAAGAATCCCATTCAACACTCTAGATCTAAACATATTGATGTTAAACATAATTTCATTAGAGATCATGTGCAAAAAGGCGATATTGAGTTAAAGTTTGTGAATACGGAAGACCAAGTGTTTGACATATTTACAAAACCTTTAGCTGAAGATCGTTTTAGCACGCTGAAAGGTTTACTTAACCTAAAGAGCTTTTAAAAACTCTTTTCGAAAATCTTTTTGAAAATTAAAAAGTCTTAAGTATTCCCAAAAGTTGGTAAGTGTTCAAGAAAATGAAGAAAAACCAACATACCAACAATCAGAAGTCAACAGAAAAGTTAACCACTACAGAAGTCAACAAAAAGTCAACCGAAGACCTATGAAGTCTAATTTGCGCCCCCTCTCTTCATCATTGGGCCAAATTTCAAGACTTTTTGAAGACCTTGGGTCTGTCTCAAGTGTAAGAAGATGTTTGAAGACCTTGGGCATGTCTCAAGTGTTTGAAGATTTTTTTGAAGACCTTGGGCTTGACACAAGTGTTTGAAGACTTTTTGAAGGCCTTGAGTTTTGTCTCAAATGTTTGAAGATTTTTTTAAGACCTTGGGCTTGACTCAAGTGATTGAAGACTTTTTGAAGGCCTTGAGTTTTGTCTCAAGTGTTTGAAGACATTTTGAAGACTATCTTGGAAGACATATGAGCTTCAGAAAATTTTTCTGAACCTCATTTGAAGACCTTCTGAAGATCTTTTGAAGAAACTGGGTGTACAGTATTGTTAATCACTGTATGAAGACCACCCGTAACGAAGAAAAATTGATGGACTTTCGTATGGGCCTTGGGCCTCATACAGGTTTTGAGCCTTAACTGGGCCTCGAACTACTGGTGGGCTTTGGGCCTCAAGCAAGCTTAAAGGCTTGTATCAAGATGATTTGGCCTCAAAAATAATTATGGGCTTTGATAAAATCAATGGGCCCCTCATATGTCTACATGGGCCTCATGGAAGAAAAATTAAAATCCAAGAAGACCCATAAAGCATCAATTTTGCGCCCCACATCTTGCATTAATGGTGAATATATTTTAATTTTCAAATATTGTTATTTATTATTTAAATAATGATATTGAAAATTAAGATTATTCTTATTTGGAATTAAATGGATATTATCTAGAGTAAATCGAGATTTAGTGGAAGAGATCTTTTTTGTGAAAATCATTACATATCCTTATTTTCCACATCATATCTTTTTTGATTTACCCTCTTTATTACCCTATATATATATATTTCGATTTTTCTCTCTCTCTCTATCATGAAAAATAAATTTCATTTTCTTAAATTATTGTCATTTAAATTAAATGATAATATTGAGAAATATTGTTTATTCTTTCTTGATTTACAATGCATATTTCTAAGAGTATTTTGAGAGATATTCACATGGAAAATCCTAACAATTTTTTTTTTTATTTTCCCTTCCTTATTTTCGCACCCTACCCCCTCCATACACCATCTATATATTCTTTCATCCTCAACCATCTAACACAACAAAGTTTTTTTTCTACTCTTATTTCTTCTCTTTTTGCGCAACACATACACATACATACCCACATACACAACCTCAAACACAACTCTTAATCTTCAAAGAAATAATGGATCTCATTCCTC